>JAVDPK010001406.1:86004-97295 GCA_034780415.1 Cichlasoma orientale | reverse complement strand
CCGTACAGACCATTTGAAATTATTTAACAAGTATTGATGGACAAAATATAATTAAAGTCAGTCTGTGATTCAAATATATTTTTTAGGCCAGCAGAGAAGGCCTTGCAGGCCCTGACGGCCCACCACTGCTAAATGGTAATATAGTCCTTTAGCGAGCACAGTGCATAAAAGCAGTAATAAGCAAGTATGAATAATTAAATAGCTCTGTCCTCTGGCAGCTCCACTGACCTAGTCCCCCTGATTTTCTCACAGTTGTCCTGGTGGTGCTTAGTTGTGTGAGAGGAGACAGCTAGTGGCATGTCGCCATGCATTAATGAAACCAATACTTTGATAACGACAATTTGAAAGTGTTTTTTATATGACACAAGACTAACTGGTGGCATATGTGCATAGAGGACAACACCCATGAAGCAGTTAAATGATGAGCACCATTAGCCTCAGGTGGCTCCAATGACTTCTTGTAGTGTGATTCACTACTGACTGTTCTCACAGCACTTGGCCGAAAAGTGAATATTTCAAATGCAGTTGTCATTCAATGAGGTTTTTTTAAGGAACAGAACCACATAACCGAGGCCATAGTTATGCATAAATAAGACAGTGTATATAATGGTAGTTCTGCTGCATAGCATTGTAACCATGTAGAGTATGACGTGAAGAATGGGCGGCACACACACACACACACACAGTGTTTTCCAGTAACATTATTATGATAAAGAAACTGAAGAAAAACACATGCTGCAGCTGCCACTTGTGTATGAGTGAAGTCACAGTTTATGCATTGCAAATGCGATGAGAGGACATGGGATATACATCTGACCATTCCTTTGTGTTACAGCTCTGCCTCAGAGGACTTGGGCTGCAGGCGTGGAGACTTCAGCAGGAAACACTATGGTTCAGTCGAGCTGGTGAGTCCCACCTGCAGTGCACTCATCTCTTTGTTGCTCTCTTTGTGTCTCAGCATTAGCATCTCCTCATCTTCTTCCCTCTCATCCTCATCATTGATTCTTCTGTTGATGACCTCCCCTCCCTCTTTCTCTCTCTCTCTCTCTCTCTCTCTCTGTCTCTCTCATTGCCTTTCCCACTCTCTGTTGGCATGGATGGGCAACAGAGGGGGACTGATGAGTCATGACATACAGGGTGTGGTCGAGGGAAGTGCTTTGCCAGTGTGGATCACGATGGTTGCTTCACTGAAAGTGATTTAATTCTATTGCATTTTATTAACAAAGCACCGATGCACAGCAGAATTAATCTCAGTACATTTAAAAGTATAAGGTAAATATCTTAAACTATTACAAACAGAAATCTGACCATGTTTTTTGAGCGAGTGCTTGGCGACCGTAATGCGGGATGCTTTTTGCCCAACAGCCTCCAAACTTAATTTGTTTTGTTTTGATGCTGCTGGTGTAAAGCTGCGGCACAGTGTGTGTCTTTGTGGCTGATTACTAAGCTGTTGAGTCATTGTTGCCGTGGGGGAGCATGCGTGTATGTGTGAGTGCATATGTGCAAACGTACGTCCCTCCACTGTGAGCTGAGTCTGTACTTCCCGATAGCTCAGAGGGACAGGAAGTCCTAGGGTTTTCACTCGGCAATCGTACTTCCTACCAGAGACATATCGTGGGTTCATCCATGAGTGTTGGGCACCCCATGTTCAGCAGATTAGTGATGAGGAGAAACCACATTCTGCCTATCAGCACTAGCATACAGACGCTACGGACAGTGCTGCTGTGTGAGCGGGGTGTGTCGGGGAAAAAAATGAGAGACTAGTATCCAAAAACTGAGTGTGAGACAGGATGAGGTCACTATTAGCTTCAGTGACTTATTAGATCAGGTCAGTGGTGTACTCTTATTTATTATCTCTGCTACGCCTTAAAATGAATTTTTATGCATTCAATGTGTGAAGCAAGACAAAGAGTCTTCACTGACCCAGCATCAGGGATTTAAGAGTAGTAAATAGAACCCAAACAAAACTCACAGAATTTTTAAAAATAATAATTTCCAGGATAAATCAATTGTTAAGATCTGACGATCCCTGGTGGGATAAAAGGCAGAGTGGCATGTTTAACAGAAGAAAATTAAATGCAGAACTTAATAAACCCAGCTTGATATTCACAAAGAACCTTAGGGAGGATAACCACATTACGACAAACTATGGTATATTTATATTTTTCAACACTGTAGTGAAATTAAGCCCTTCGTTTTCTGTGGGAGAAGAAATATAATTGCGTGTGTGAGAACATACAACAGAAAGTGTTTTTGTCAAGTCTTGCTCTCACGCTGCTTAAGGCTGCATGTCTCTGGGGGAGGCTTGTGCAAAGGTCGGGAACGACTCTGTGGTAATTCAGGTTATGTTGCCTTTTAGCCGACAAACAGTTCTTTGTGTTGACAGTATTGAATCGATGTGCTCTGTGTCTGTGTGTCTCTCTAGTGTGGTGCTGGCAAGTCATTAGGACCTGACATTTCCTGCAAAGAATCATTCAATTGTCCTAAAAGTCACAGAATTACCAAAGTGTGATTGTTTTGCTTTTTCTAAAAAAAACCTGATATTGCCTAAGCCTATGTTTATCTTTGAGATGCTTCAGCGCACGTCTGCCAGGCTGTCAGAGCAGCAAGTGCTCTCTGATGGCGATGCTGTGGCTTCACCTGTGGCGCCTGTGGTAGTGTGACGTTAATGTGGGCAGAGTAGTGTCCAGCAGAGATGACAATGTTGAGGTCAAAGCTTTCTGCAGAGACTAAGTTTGGGGCTCACTCATGATGGCACGCAAAGAAGGACGAAGGAAAGGCATGTGGCCAGCTAACGTGGTGACTTGTTGTTGGGGAGTTCCATTATTCATTTTAGTTTTTTAAAACATTTATTAATTCCAGGTATTTGAAGCTCTCCTGTGTAGACTGTCATCCGCAAGTCAACTGCACTCTTAGGTTTAAAAGTCTGAACTCTCTTAGGCAAGCTTTCTTATAATTTCTTTAAAGGTACAGTCAGTATTATTTTTAGCTTATTTAACAGAAAAAAAAGAATATTGTACTCGTAAATATACATAGAGTAATTACGGCTTCCAACAAATTGATGCATTCTCATAAGCTTAGAATTAATACATAGGAGCGGGTGCCAGTTTGTGGAAGCCTTAATTTTCCCCCACCCCACATCTCCCTTCTGACTAATCACGTTTTATGTATGTGGCTACAGACCCGCCACATATGTAGTACCAGAAAGGTGGAGGAGAAGAGACATCGTAGGCGTTTGTGTGCCGTGGAGAAACATTAAAATTCCTGTCTGCACTGTCAGACTAAAGATATGAAGGATCATACCTACTGTATGTGTGATCATAACCATGTATCAGAAGCGAAGACACGAAGGAAAGGCACAACGCTATCGAACCTGATCTCCTGAACTTAAGTCAGAGCTCTAACACGCAAAAATGTCCATAAACATGCTTATTTATTCCCAATATTGTCGCTATTGCTTATCGTCATGAAAACAACACCTGTTTACATTGTATAACAGCATTGTACAACAATGCCACAGCCACTTCCAAGACAGGTTCACTAATGCCAGCTAACAGAGGTTAACAGTGGCTAACAGCAGCAAAAACAGCTGTATTTACTGACCCTCAGGTAAGGATATGTTCAACAACTCATCTCAGTATCATTGTCATCGGACAGAGGTGAGCTTCACTGACTCATCGACTCATTTCGGACTCCTTTCATGAATTTTACAGCCTTCTCCAGAGTAAATAAAGGTGGATGCTTCTCACCCGGCATTGACAGTCTACCCAGATATTAAAAACTCTTTGCTATCTGAGTACACTTACTACAGATGAACAGTGGCCAGAGTTTGTAGGTGACCCAGGAGTAAGAACGCAAAATAACACAAAAATATTTAATTGACCATATCCATTTTTTATTTCCTCATTGATTTCGAATTGTTGATATTGTTCAAATTTGTTTACAAAATTTTGTTTTTACACAAACAGTAAGGTTGCTGTTAAGGTTGCTTATCTAGCAGTGGTAAATTTAAAAAATTTTAATTGTACTCTCATACCCTGAAAGGGGTCGATTTAGAGTTAATAAAATTGATTGATTGATTGATTGATTGATTGATTGAGTAGGGCCGGCCGACACGGTCAGTTATGGGCTACAGTCTATGTAATGTTTTTGATCTCTCTTGACCGCCTAAAACATGTTTGAAGTCACCATAGGATTATGCACTTGAATTGGAAGGTGTAAGAAAACAGAACTCATTTGACTGCAATCTGCAATCTACTGAAATTTTTGCACACTGCAACTTTAAATAGTTTTCAGGAATCGTTCTCCAGGCTTCATGAATGACTTTCAAAGCTCTTCTTTGGATGTTGTCTGCCTTTCTTTATGTTCTCTGTCAAAATGATCCCACACTGATTCAACAATGTTGAATTCCTAGATCTGTCCCTGACAGATCTATCTAGGTATACTTTTACTGCATTGACAGTGTGTTTGGGATCATTGTCATGCTAAAAAATGCCATTGCAGATGCTTTCCAGATGATATTGTATGGTGGTTCAAAATCTGACCCTACTTTTGTGCACTGATGCATTCTGCATTCAATTTTGACAAGATCTCCAACACCACCGGCCAAAATGCCGTGCGAAACCATGACACAGCCTCCACAGTGTTTGCAGATGGCTGTAGACACTCAATGCTGTACCTCTTTGCTGACCTCTGTACGTACTGCTGCTGATTTGAACCAAGAATTTCAAATTTGGAATCATGACTCCATAAGATCTGTTGCCACTGATTTTCAGTCTAGTTCTTGTGTAATTTGTCATACCTCAGTCTTGTCTCTCTATTTTTGACCATTAGAGAAAAACTTATTCTAAATCATCCCACAGACGTATCATTATTTACAGCTGCTTTCAATACCACTGATATTTCTTGAGACTCTTTCCCTCTGATTGATTTTTAACTTAACTTCAATAATTACTTCCTCCAGACTATCAACTTGTCTATTAGACCCCATTTCTACAAGGCTACGCAAAAAAGTCCTACCATTAATTAATGATTCAATCTTCGTAATATGATCAGTCTGTCTCTATTAATGGGCTACATACCACAAGCTTTTAAGGTGGCAGTAATTAAACTAGTACTTAAAGAGTCAGCTAAGACAGCTGAGTCAAGAGATAATTATAGACCAACCTCCAACCTTCCTTTTCTCTCAAAAATTCTTGAAAGAGTAGGTGTAAAACAGCTAACTGATCATCTTCAGAGGAACGGTTTATTTGAAGAGTTTCAGTCAGGATTCAGAATTCATCACAGTGCAGAACCCGTGCTAGTGAAGGTTACAAATGATCGCCTTATGGCCTCTGACAGTGGACTCATCTCTGTGCTTGTCCTGCTAGATCTCAGTTCAGTCTTCAATACTGTTGACCATAGCATTTTATCACAGAGATTAGAGCATGCCGTAGGTATTAAGGGTACTGCGCTCCAATTTGTTTGTGTAAATGCGGAGTCTTCTTCACACACTAAGATTAATTGAGTTCCACAGGGTTCTATGTTAGGACCAGTTCTATTTACACTATACATGCTTCCCTTAGGCAGTATTATTAGAAGGCACTGCATACATTTTCATTGCATGCTTCTTTTTACTCACCGTTTTTACTCTGTTTATACTTCACTCTGTGTTTAATCATTCTCTGTGTCTCTTCCACAGCATGTCTTCTGTCCTGTCTCTCTCCCCTCAGCCCCAACCGGTCGCGGCAGATGACTGCCCCTCCCTGAGCCTGGTTCTGCTGGAGGTTTCTTCCTGTTAAAAGGGAGCTTTTCCTTCCCACCGTCGCCGTGTTTGCTCACAGGGGGTTTTGACTGTTGGGTTTTCTCTGCATTATTGTAGGGTCTTTACCTTACAATACAAAGCGCCTTGTGGCGACTGTTTGTTGTTTTTGGCGCTATATAAATAAAATTGAATTGAATTGAATTGTCTGCTCTGTGTAGACAACACTGATTCATCTGTTGAGTTAGGTCCCTTGTTTATGCTTGAATAATTCATAATAATAGTAAAACATTGCTCTGAAAGTGGTCAGGTACAAGGACTAGACTGAAAATGAGTGAAAAATCAACCAATGTCCAAAACAAATTTTGAAAGAATTTTAGGAACCCTGGCGAACTATTGCTCGAGACCACTTCACCACAAGTCTGGCTCCTTAGAAGCAAAATATAAAGAAATATAAAGAGGTGGCTCGTCTTTTAACCGCTATTACAATACTACTTAATGCTTCATTTTCTCTACATGTTAGACAAGAAATATGCTAAATGCATAACATTAAACAGCAAACCAATCATCTCATCATAGTGACCACAGTATATCATCATGTATGCCATCATTATTGAATGGCTTTACTCTTCATGGTCTTTCTTTTCTGGGCATGGATTTGACTGTGGTTTATTCCACTACTTTGAAGAACATATTTTCAAATGTCACAACTAGAAGATATTGATTCAAAGCAGGGACTCCCTAATAAGAGAGACCAGCATAAGCAGAGCCATGACTCACCCTGTTTTATTTTTGGCATCATGGAAGCAGTGGTAGCAGTTGCCAATAAGAGCAGGCACCCCTACGATACATGATATGATTCATTCTTGTCCACACACACACTAAAGACACTATGGAGATATGTATAGGATCCGGTTTACATTATAAGGGACTTTGAAGTAGACTCTATTAAGACCATTTCATGGTGAAAACCTCCACTATTGGTGCTGTAAGAATAAGTAATAAGCATCACAGTGTATATTCTGATTTTTATTGTGTGTGCTCCTCCTCACACAGATGTCCATCACATGCGATGTGAAGTGGAGCTGGCGAGACTCATGTGACGTTAAATAATATTTCAGTTGACAGCATGTCACGTTACATGCTAAGTTCAACAAAACAACAAGAGTTTGAGCAAGCAAGGAAGGAAGCAAGTCAAAAGCCAACAGGGAAAGCAGCGCCTTCACTTGAGTTGCGCCGTCTCAGCTGGCCACAGTTTGCAGTGAAGTCAAAAACCACTGCAAACACACAAAGAAACGCAGTTGGTCTAACATACCTCCAAACTGCTGCCCCTTTGCTGTTAACTTCCTTCATGGTATGTGAGCTCTCTCTTTAGCAACTCATGCTCTGCTGCTGATGTTTGGTGTTTACTACAGCACACAAGATGGAATTAATTCACCAGATCGGCCCCGTAACTTTTAGGGTCAGGATCACTCGTTCTATATTTTTAAGTACTCATCAACACAACTGAGCAAGAAATACTTCACGTTGTCATCATTGTTAATAGACAGGGACAAAAAAGATAGCCATAAAAGCTACGCCCACCCTGTCCTGTCATTTAGTGAAAACTCCATCGTCCACTTTAAAAAACGTAATTGTGTGTTGTTTCATCCTGAAACGACAGCTTGGAAAGCTTGGATTTTTTTTCCCCCCAGTGAATTGAATTGTCTTTGAGGCCAAGTGATGGAGTTAGTGACAGTGAGGTGGGCGCTGGCTGTCTGAATCTTTGTGGCGGTACACCACTTAGGGAAAAAAATAGGATAAAACCCTTCAGACACACAGTCTCATGTTAATTGTTTCTGTGTGTGGACATTGCATTTATGCCACTCGGTGCTATCTGATGTGCCGCAGTGCACAGCATTAAATGAGACTGGCACTACTGGCAGAATTGGTGCGTGTGCGTGTGTGTGCTGAGAGGTTAGCTGTCAGCCTTGCACAACGACTGGTGACCAGACGGCTCCACTCCCACCTGCCTACCAGTGTTACTGTCATTGCCTCAGAGGCTTTTGACTGCACTGTCACACTGAATTTATTCCCACTCTCAGCGTGCATCACACTGTTTGTGACACGTCTGTTTGCCTGATTATTAACTACATAAATTCGGCCGAGCAGAAGACACTTTAGCCACAAGTAGCAATTAAGATAAAAGCAAATAGATGTATACTGTGTGTAGTTCTTGTTTTGTTTTTTGCAATGCAGCCACTGAAGTGTTTATCCATTAGGCCAGAATCGCATGCACGTGTTTCAGGCTTCAGCCGTCTCGATTCGTAATCATTTTAAAAGGGTTGACTTCTTGCATTGCTGAATTGAACTGCGGGCTCTTTGCAGAAAGTTGAGAAAAGATCAAGCAGCCACACAGCCATCTGAACGGCAGCCATTCGAATCGCCTTTATTTGAATGTTCCAGCACAGTTGTTGGCCTTTCGTATTGTGTTATGCAAATTATTGAAGACGCACTAAGGAGCCCGATATGCTGGGTGGCGGTGCCTGTTTTCTTCTTCTTTCCAAACCAATACACTGTTGGTGACACATAGTGTTCTAAACACAGAATTGAATTCAGTGGATTTGCCCTTCTATCATAATACCCTACCAGGTTTGTTGAGTCAGGATTGGACCAATATCTAATTTGAATATTTGATTGGTGCATCCAGTACTTGGGTAATCCAGCTGGCACATACCCAGAAACCTACATTTTTAAATACTCATCCACATGTTTCAGCAAAAAAACTCTTCATGTAGGCATATTCACTGATGATGGGGACAAACAGCAGAGAGGTAAAAGCAGCCCCCACCCTGTCTTTGCACTTCTTTCAGTTTTCCAGCTGCTAGCCAATCAAATCATGTTATGGAAATTGTTGAGTAGGTCCTATTTTTTTTCCTTCTTCTGGCTTAAATTTACTGAACAAATCATAGTTCTCACTGATAGTTACATTTGACAGAATGGCTGGGGGCTGAAGAGAGGAACAATAAAAGTGTCTGAGTGAAAACAGTCAAATTAGGCAAGTTCACTTAAAAAAACAAGGTTATATTTAATTGTTTAAGATGAGGAGATGGGCCCCACAATAGACAGGTGACCTGTCTAGGGTGTACGCTGCCTCTCAACCTATGACAGCTGGGATAGGCTCCAGGCAAAGTCAATATGTCTATCAAAAACATCTAAACAAAAGAAAGATGACAGCATACCCAAAATGCTGGTTAAAAAAACAAAACGGGGGGGGGGGTATTTAAAGAATTACTAAGAGAACAAAAACAGTCTTTGAATACAGCCACTCACTGGTAACTCACAACACTGAAGATGGCCCACTTCTCTCAGCTTTTGTACCCAGTGCTGAGTCACCTGAGTCAGCTCCACGCTGGCTCCACAGGAGAAAGTGGGTGGCACCTAAATCAGGGAGAGCCCAACAGAAAACACCACAATGTCACACAGTCAGCACGGGTAGTTTATTTGTGTGTCTTTTATATACATGCCTTATTTGTCTCTGGTGTAGATCGAACCAATTATGATGTTGATCCGCCTGAAGGAAAGCATTCTGAGAGGCTACCTATGTAGAAACTTTCCACTTGAAAGTAACGGGAGTTTGTTTACGTTTGTTTTTGTTCTTAAAAAGCACACAGCATTATGAGCCTCTTTGTAAGTATTTTAAAATTTGTGTCATAGTGAGTGCTTAAACATCCTAGTTTTATTGTATATTGTTTCCCAATCTGTTCACCTTTTCCCTACTGTATTTGTTCTGCTACACAATTAATCATCTGTTAAAGCAGCTGATGCATGGCACTTTGCTGCTGTGGGTGGGTGGGTCAGTGGCACAATGCCTTCACTCCCCATTGCTAGTGTCTCTGTAGTATATAGATATATATATATATATATATATATATATATATATATATGGCAGTCACAACACAAAAGGTTAGTTGTTATTTAATGTTTAGTTTAATGTGATCAGTTCCTCCATGTTACTGCTTGAAATGGTTACACTTTGTGAAGCGGTGAGTAAATGTTTAAAGGGAAAACCGAAAATGAAATGATCCTGCTAAAAAGTCTGTGTACCCACAGCTTTGTTATAGCTTAATCCTATGTGCCAAAAAAATTACAAAAAAGAACAAAACATCTGTGTGGCACAGATGAATCAGGCTTTTAACTCCAGCCACTATTTTTTTTTTTAGAAGATCAGCACCTTCCTATGTTGTGTCCTTCACCTTTTCCAGGTCATTCCTGGGCAGAGGATCTGGAACAAACCAATACCATCAATACCAATCAGTAATCATAGTTTGCTTCTTTTTGTGGATTAGCACCACACACACCCCTGAATTTTTTTTTATGAGCATGAACTTTGTGAGTGGTGTTTTTTTTTTAAATGCATTTCTTGATTGAATTTGGTCTGATGATTGAGGAAGGAAGGTTTCATGCTGATCCAACCAAGTAGCTCCTTCCACTTTGCATCTGGAATTCATCTGAATAAAAACACAATGAAGAGTTTTAATACTGTAGACCAAGAGGAAGGAAAGAGAAGAGACTGAATTTTCATAATTCCTTTGACAACTTCTCCCATTCATTTTTATTTTTATTTTTTTTTGTAATCAAGAACCTCTGTTTAATCCTTCCGTTTTCTCTCTTAAGCTTTTTCTTTAGCAATTTCTGCCTCTTTTTCCACTCCATCTCCATCTATATTTATATATTTTCTCACTGAGTCTGCACCTGCCTCTCTTCTTCTTCTCCTCCCCCCCGTGCCATTCCTTCCTTACCCTCTTTCACTTCCCCTCCTGCTCTACTGAACTACGCCTCTGTGTTTCCTGCCTTCCTGGAGGATTGTGGGTGTGCATGAACAGGCCCACTGATGAGATCAATTATCTATCAGCAGTCAGAAAAGTATTGATTTAACACCCCCACACATGTCTCTCTGCACTGCATCTCGCTTTTGTCCTGTGGGCCTCGGGGAAATCAGAGGCTCTGGTACGCCGCGAGCTTGAGTTTGTGTGTGTGTGTGTGAAAGGTTCAAGTCGTAGCTTAAAATTGTACCAGTTCAAGTGTGTATGTAAGAGGGAATGTGAGTGTGCTTCATCCATAAAGTTCCAATGCTTTTCTTCATGAGATTAAGAGTCGTGGAGATAGCCGTTATTCTTTTATCGCTCAACTTTTTGTTGTCATTAAACGCCTCTCGTGGTTTCTCTTACCTCACATTTCATTCTGTCTACCTCTATATACAAGTTCGGTCCTCTGTTTTTTTTCTCTCTCTCCTTTTCCTGGGCGTCCAGTATTGTTTCCCAGCAGTGTCGAGGTGTTTTATGAGTTGTTTGTTAAAGCGTAGAAGCATAACAGGCTCCCCCTTTTCCCCTGTTGCGCCTCGTTTTCCCTCCTGCAGCCCAGAGGGGATCGTTGGAGTGCAGCTTTTCCTTCTTTGCCGCTCTTCTATTCCATGATTTAAAAGCAGTGGCTACTCAGTGCACGCACACACACACACACACACACACACACACACACACACACACACACACACACACACACACACACACAC
>JAVDPK010001406.1:63139-77397 GCA_034780415.1 Cichlasoma orientale | reverse complement strand
GGAAGAACATATAATAATAATATAGAATAAAGATTACAACAACTATACTGTGAATGCTTAACAGCATTCACAGTAATTAACAACAATGGTAACAACTTCTAAAATTACCAATGGGCAAAACTGGCTTATACTTACTGTGCATTCACCAGACACTTTATTAGGTACATCTTCCTAGTACCAGGTTGGACCCCATTTTGCCTTCAGAGCTGCCTTAATTCTTTGTGGCACAGGTACTGGAAACATTCCTCAGAGATTTTGGTCCATACTGAAATGACAGCATCACACAGTTGCTGCAGATTTGTCTGCCCTAAATCCATGATCCAGCACTCCCATTCCACCACAGCCCAAAGGTGCTCTATTGGATTGAGCCCATCGGCTTCAAGGATCGATGTGTTGTGTGTTCAGAGATGCTCTTCTGCATACCTTGGTTGTAACCAGTGGTTATTTGAGTTACTGTTGCCTTCCGATAAGCTGAAAGCCATTCACCTCTGACCTCTGACATCAACAAGGCATTTTCACCCACAGCTCTGCGGCTCCCTGGATATTTTCTCTTTTTCAGACCATTCCCTAGAGATGGCTTTGCAGGAACATCCCTGTAGATCAGCAGTTTCTGAAATACTCAGTCCAGACAACAATGCCACATAAATCTTCCCCATTCTGGTGCTCAGTTTGAACTTCTACTTGAAAATGTCTACATGTCTAAATGCATTGAGTTGCTGCCATGTGATTGGCTGATTGGATATTTGTGCTAATACCTAATAAAATGCACAGTGAGTGTAATACACTCATTGTATTTAAGATTAAACAAGTATGGAAATACTTGTTAATTTTAAATATTCATTAACAAACATACATTTTCTATAAAACCTTATTCTGTAAAGTGAGACAGATAAATACAGTGGTAGGGTCTAAACTACCATAAAATATTAAATCTTCCTCCAACCAGACGTACAGGTATTTAAACTTTGAGTACACTGGTGCACAGATTAATCCTGAACATTGATGTTTTCTGCTTAATTAAACAGTTGTAGGAGGTGTGTTTTTTTTTTCTCCTCGGCTCTAAACACGGAAAAGCACAAAATGTGCAAAGTCCCTTAAAAGTATTCTCTAAGGGACTATGCTACTCCCCTTTTGAGTCACCGTTTGCGTAGGTGTATGTGAGAAATGCAGGATTATTATTGTGTGCGTCTAGTTTAGTGATTCAGTTTCATGACCAAGATAGCTCGGATCTAATTTTGCCCTCCAGCCTCGTCTGGAACCTGATTAGGGTGATGCACCTCCGCTGCCTGATCACACTGATTTGTCTTGTTTCTGTCAGACTCGAATTGGTACAGGATGTTGTTGTTGAACAGAACAGCTTTGTCTTGCCTTGAATCGCTTCGGTTTAATTCTTTTAAGTCCTCTCTAATTATTCTACGAGTAGATGAAAAATATGTTTTGTGGCCTGAACTTCTTAATAGATAAAAACTTTTTTTTTTTTAAACTAACCGTTCCCAATGAGCAGATGACTAAAAGCCACCGTGCTTTGAATTTGTAATCACTGATCTGTGTCATGCTCGTTCACTCAGGGCACCCTGAAGATCTGCCTCCCCTACAGCCCAACGAAAACACTATCAGTCAAGTCCATCCTAAGGTGAGAAGTGCATCCTCGAGCTTTTAGTCAGTGCATTTTATTCCCTTTTTTTCCCAACACATGAGTGTTTTTATCTCATTTTGTTGCTGAGATATGATTACAGAACACAGAATCTCAGTGTGTTATACACTGTTCCTGAGGTGTTTACTGCTTGTGTGCGTGTTGTTTTGATTTGTTTAACAGAAGATACACACGAACAGCTAGGTTCGAAAATCTGCTTGCATATCTACAGTTTAACCTCAGCAGCAGGAAGAGTGAAATACTATGCAAATGTTGCCTGGCTGAAAAACTTCCCAGCCAGGCAACATTTGCATAGTTTCGCACTATATTTTGCACCACAACCTCCCATTCTTTACCCTTCAGCATTTTAGCAGATGTCATGAGTGACTGGTAACAAGATATTAAAAGATGAATGGAACAGAAGGTTTGAGATTTTAAATTCCTCAAGGCTAAGTTGCTGCTCAGACTCTGAATGAAGATGGGAAATCCCCTGTATCAGGTTTTAATGAGTGTTAACCTCTGGGCTGTTTGGCTTTCATCAACTCTAAACACTTGCCTTTTTTTTTTTTTTTTTTTTTTTTTAACCACCGTTTCTCCCACTCCTCCTTTTTCTGCCCCTCCTGCCCATAAAGTGCAATGAACATGGACAGGTTTGAGAAAGGCCCCAGGGAGATCCTCAACCCAGAGATTCAGAAGGTGAGAATGACACCAGCGCAACGGCAGGCTCTTAATGAAATATAGCACCAACCCATTTCATGCCAACCCCGATCAGCGACACCTAAACTTCATAATGTCCGTAGGCTGTGTCATCTCTAGCTGCAGTGCTGGTCTGTGACAGTTGTTGTGTGTCCTCTTTCCCCAGGACCTGTTGGTGTTGGAGGAACAGGAGGTATGAATAGTATAATTTAGCATATTTGTTTGTTCCTTTTTGTGGTAATGCTGGATTTATTTTTTTAAAGTCAGAGGCTTTGTTTGCGATTAACACGGTTTCTATTTATTTTTTTTAATTCTTTGCTTGATTTTTGTAGCATTCTGCATGTTTGAGTCTGTATGTGTTTATGCTGAAAAGTTGTATATGTACAACTCTGGTTGTAGTTTCAAGTATTACAGTTTTTGTTGCTTCTGCTTGCATAATTACATAGTAACTATATGTTATTATGTCTGTTTCCAAGATGGATCATTGGTATTTAGCCTTTTGTGCTACCGCTTGTGTATCTTTTGTCCCATGTTTTACATATTAGTGTACATTTCTTTTTAAAAAAAAATATATCTAATTTGTTTCACCCTTTCAATCAACTCTCATTTTTTTAGGGTTCTGTCAACTTTAAGTTTGGTGTGCTGTACGCCAAAGATGGACAGCTCACAGATGACGAGATGTTTAGTAATGGTAAATCCTGCTGCGCTCATGTTCAAATTAAAGACTGTATATAAATGAAGGATGCAGCCACTGTGATCTCACCCATTTATTGGTGGATTAACATTTTGAAGCTTCAAGCGGGCAGTTTGGTCGTCACCATCTTGTGGCATGACAATCACTAGTTCTAGCTGGTTAGCTAGCAAGATAAATCTGTGATTTACTGTCATATTAACAACAGGCTTAAAAGAAAACACTTGGACTTTACAAAATGAATAAGACCTGAAGAGAATTTAGAGCACATCAAGAAATAGGCTCATTTCCCCACAAACCTCTACACTTTTTCTTTTGAAAAAAACAAAAAAAAACAGATTAGTCGCCCCCTTCTGGCCATTAGAAAGAATGAATGGTACTACTTGCATTGGCTTCCCTTTATCAGTCCCTGAAGTTATGTCCTTCTTTTATATACTAGTAGATCAGATACAATGTTTTCTCAGAGATATTATTAACAGTCATTTACATAAAATCACACTTTGTATAACCTCATTAATCTTACTTTTATCAGCATTGGACAGGGCAGGGCTAGCTGTTTCTCCGTGTTTACAGTTTTCATGTGAAGATGAGCTAAACTAAGCTTAGCATTCAAACTTTGGAGCAGCATAAATCTATTTACCAAAAACAGACTTCCAGCATTTCCCAAATTGTCAAACTAGAATATTTGTTTTGAAAAAAAAGTGGAAGACGTCTGCTTAATGCGAGTTCTGTGTTTGTCACAGAGACGGGGAGTGAGAACTTTGACAAGTTTCTCAGTCTGCTGGGTGATTCCATTACGCTGCAGGGATGGGCAGGTTACCGAGGAGGGCTAGACACCAAGAGTAAGAGTGCTCACACGTTCAGTCGCATAACAAAACATCCCTTTCAAGTTGAGGCCGTTCAGTAAGCCTTTTTTTTTTCCTCTCTCTGTATTATTATATTTCTGCTTTTGTCTGCAGATGACACTACAGGAATTAAATCCATCTACACGGTGTATCAAGGCCATGAGCTCATGTTCCACGTCTCCACCATGTTACCCTACTCTAAGGAGAACAAACAGCAGGTGTGTGCCTACCAGTGTGGGTCTACATGTTTAGTCTCTATGGTTGATATGAAATTTTACACAGAGGAACAATTCTAATAGCTTTGGTGATTCTTTGACTTTACACCACCTTGAGGTTGTGGTTTTCAGTGAAACATCTTGACAGATTTTCAGCCACCATCAGCTGATACCTCTTCTACTCTGTTATTGTCAGTGCCGCCTGCTTCATTCAGTGCAGTGGTCTCAATGCTGCTGTTCCCGCCTCTGGCTTTCTATGTACAGTGCTTAACCAATTTATTAGACCAATTATTAGACCAATTCATGGAAAACAACAACTGTATTTTAAGATTAAAAATATATTTTTTATTAAAGAGCTTTTGCATACTGGTTACATACAAAACCTGATTTTGATATCTACCTGTACCGTTAATTTCAAGCAGCTGTAGCATAAACCTTATACTGAGTGATGGTCTAATAAATTTGTTAAGCAGTGTTTGCACTTGAAAGGGTGGGAGAGCCCAGCACAGAGCCGTACCACAGCTAGCATGCCTATAGACTGTCTCATGAAATACTGAATCATACAAGAGAAGAGAAAAACACCATGAGACGGGCAGCATTGAGATGATTGCTTGTTCCTTTCAGTCTCTGTCTCCGTGCCTTATTCAATACCTAATTCTTCCATGCAAAGTGCACTTGTGTTTGAGAAACTGCCAAACTTTATATGTGCATTGGACATATGTCATAATTTATGGCATTTAGCAAAGAAAAGATCCCATTCTAATAATGCAATGAAAATAGGGGAGTACTGTGGAAAGGAATGTAGTAAAATGCAGTTAGTATGGGAAGAGAAGAAGAAGAAATTGGCTTTACCGATGCCTTCTGTAATGCCAGTATTTTTAGGTTTGATTTCAAGGAGCTGCTGCTTAGTAAATCAAACACATCTTCTTAAGATAATCATTCTGGCAGTAATTAATAAAGAATATTCTGTGCCTGTAGTGCATGTGGGGGCAGTCACACTCTATATCACACCTTAGCCTTTGTACAAGGTAAAGTCAGATTGTTTTAACTGTAGCGTTGATCATACACAGCAATGTGTCTGTATTGTTTGATGTGAAAGAAACATATTCTTACTAGTTATGGGGCTAAGAGTGTCAACGTGCTCAATAAATTAACGCTGCAATAGTTAGTCAAGCTGCAAGTTAGAATTCAGTGAAGACAAACACGCTGCGTGATGTGAAGTGCAGAGATGCATTCATGTGTTCTCAAAAACACTGCGAAAGTATTTGGCTGATTTGGCCTGACGAACACAAACACACAGATGTGACGCATATATTTTTAGCTTTAGCGTGACTTCAACTTTTCTGAGAATATAATTATCTCCAATTTCCTTTTCAATGGAAGTGGAAATCATAGGAAAAATGCTCCTATAGCTCCACAGCCTGCCCAATAACTGCCACATGTTTAAATGTCAAAGAATTCATTGATCATCATCTGCACATCCCGTGGTACATCGCCATTTATTAAAACGGGGGTTATCTCAGTTCTAAGTGGACAAATAAAAAAAAAATAACGGTAGATAATTCCTGTGACATAAATTGCCGGGTACCGAGGTTAATTTGCTGTGTTTTTCCTTATCTTGGTGTCTCTGTTGTTCATCCGTTCTGTCAGGTGGAGAGAAAGAGGCACATTGGAAATGACATTGTTACCATAGTATTCCAGGAAGGCGATGATGCGTCATCATCCTTCAAGCCGTCTATGATCCGATCACACTTCACCCGTATCCTTCACATGGACGGCGACTGCCAGAGAAATTAAGTGGTAGTCAACAACATGAGCCACGTTTACACCAGCTTCAGCTAATGAACTCGTATCACATCAGAACAGTGGGATGATATTGTGCTAGAATATGTGCGGTTTAATTGTTTCCTTTACTTTTACTTCTAGATATTTTTGCATTAGTTAGGTACAATAGCCAGAATGACAGCTACAGGTGAGTACCTTTGGTTAACAAAAGAATAGGTGAAGTTACTTTTTTCAGCTGTGAGAAAGATGTCACGTGTGTGCTCTCTGCCACAGGTTAAAGATTTTCTCAGAGGAAAGCGTTCCACTGTTTGGACCCCCGCTCCCATCTCCGCCTGTATTTACTGATCACCAAGAATTCAGGGACTTTTTATTAGTCAAATGTACGAAAGCATTAAAGAGAAATGCTTCAGATATGCTGATGTATTCGCATCATCTCTGACAGCCTTACACTGATCTTCCCTCATCTCATTTAGTAATCAATGGAGAGAAAGCCACACTGGAGACGCCAACGTTTGCCCAGAAGCGTCAGCGGACCCTCGACATGCTGATCCGCTCACTCTATCAAGACCTCATGCCTGACCTGCACAAGGTACAGCAGCATTTCTATCCGCGACTCTGCTGCAGAGACCTGTTGTTTCACTTTTGGCCATCCATCCACGCGTCTCCTCCTGACTCCTCCTTGTCACTTCAGTCGCTTGCAGCGACTGGAGCCACTGCTGAGTTGTCCTCTGCTGTATTCCACTGCAGCCTCCGCATACTGCACCACACTGACTGGATTCTGCTGCAATGCTGACTTTCTCAGCAGGGCTCTCTCTCCTCACATCACTTTTGTTCTTATATCTGTTGTTTTTCCCCTGCTTTCACTGTTGCTCCTAATGCAGCTTAGTTCTAGCTGTGCACCGTTTATTGTTACTGTTCTCACCCCCTGCCAGGGTCCGTTTCTAAGACCCCTTGTTGCTTTTCTTTTTCTCTCTCCGTGTGGTTGCGTGTGTGCGCGCATGTGCCCCATTTTGTGTGTTCCATGTTTAGGTTCCCTTTTCTCCCCAGAACATGTTAAACAGACGGTCCTTCAGCGATGTGCTGCCTGAGTCTCCAAAGTCGGCACGCAAGAAGGAGGAAGCACGGCAGGCTGAATTTGTCAGAATAGGGCAGGTAACTAAGTACTGAACACGTTAGCACACATGCACAAAGACATGAAGGAAACAGCAAAGAACATGTACACATGCAATTCTGTGCATTAGTCACAAGATGCCCCTCATATCCTCATATTTTGCTACTGTATGTAGGTGCAGAAGTTTGTTGAAACATGTGCAAACATACACTGAAATACAAGGTAAAAACAGAGTTTGTACGATCCTAAGAAGCTTGAAAGTCAGTATTTGGTGTGACATACTTTATTGTTCAGCACAGCCTGAACTCTCTGCAGCTTTCTTCTAATTTCTTTAAGTAGTCTTCAAGAATAGTTTCCAGGCTTCTTGAAGGTCTGCCACTTCTTCTTTTGTCCTCCACTTGTCCAGTTTCATCAATCTTTTAAGGGCACACTGCACACCATACTGAGACATGCCAAGTTTTTGGCTAATAGTTCTTTGGAAATCACCTTGTTGGTGCAAAAAATTCTATTTTATGCCTGTTAAACTATTTGATCTTTTAAGAAGAAAATTAAGAATTGATAAGGTAAGTGAAAAGTAAATGCAAATCAGAGTTCCTGGGAAGTCAAACAATTGTAAATTAAACAGAAAATGTTTAATTTAATTTAAAGAGAGTGACTTTAGCCTGGTTTTTAGAAAGGAAATTGCATAGCATGGCTTAGTGTACTTCATTTGCTTTACTCTCTTTGTTTCTCTTAAAAAAATAAATGTAGTAGTGCTGCGTACCGTTGCAGGAGGAACTACCCTCTCTGTCATTTATGAGGAAAATGTAGAACTCTTTGTACTGACAGTGTAATCTGAGAAGAGGGTCACTATTGTGGCTGATGTGCCTGATATAATCATACTGGGGGGAAAAAAAAAGAAAATAAAAGCTTACAAAGTACCATACATGGTTCTGAAGCCAGATGATCATTTTGGAAATGATTTGTTTGTATAAGGCTGAGAGATAATCTGTATTTTTGATAACTATCAAAGTTTCAGAGTGCCACTCCCCAAAGTGACTTAAAATGTGGTTTAAAAATTGTGAGTTCAGTTATAATAGTATCTATAATATCCCTCACAACCTAAATACATAAATAATCTTAATACCATTGATTGATATTTTTTCCAACATGAAAATTTTATCTTCTTTAGTAGCAGTAACTATGCCTTCATCATCACTCACGGTTGTATTCTAGCTTAAAAATGTTGAAATGGCGCTACAAGCCAGGCAGGTTCTTATTTGAGTCTTTATGGTGATTTCACGTTCTCCTTAATGTCTCCGAATATGATTTATTATGGATGCGTTCTCAAGACTTGCTACAGCTAGGCCACAATAGTGGTGGTTGGTATTGATCTCATCATCATCTCCAGATTGTCTGTTTATGCAGATGTGTAGATGTTAGTGCTTTGTGCAGCTTGGACTTCCAATTTCAGTCAGATGGTTGCAGCGTGCACATTTGCTCAAGTTGTATTTGAATTCTGAAACAGCTTCAACCTTTTATGCACTATGACTTCTTTGTACTATCACCTTCATGAGCCATCTGTCACAGTTCTCAGAACAGAAATAAGCATGAAGAACAAGCAATGGCAGGCCAGCGAGCAGTGGTAGAATGCAAGATGCGTTTTTCAGCAAGTTAGGGCTCATTTATCTCACGCAGGATCCGTGAGCGTGAAAGCTGGGACATTATTT
Source organism: Cichlasoma orientale (assembly GCA_034780415.1). Classification (NCBI taxonomy): domain Eukaryota; kingdom Metazoa; phylum Chordata; class Actinopteri; order Cichliformes; family Cichlidae; genus Cichlasoma; species Cichlasoma orientale. The sequence goes on along the minus strand of JAVDPK010001406.1, from coordinate 68,712 downwards.
AAATAACAAATAATGTAATTTCCACCATTAAAGTGATTTTCCCTGAAAACTTTCCCTGAAAGGATTTAAAGTGTCCAGTATACAGTATAATAAAAAAAACTACCCCAGCTGTCATAGGGCGAGAGGCAGGGTACACTCTGTCCAGGTCGCCATAATGTTGCAGGCCTAACACAGAGACAGACAACCATTCACACTCACATTCACATCTATGGGCAAAACAAAAAGAACGAAAAAACAAAATGTGCATATTTGTGTCCAATTGTGAACTTTTATTTTTCATTCTCTTCTACCTCATTTCATGTTGGGAAATACTGTTAAACAACTAAGTAACTGCAAATCTGTTTACAAAATAAACTATCTTCACCTCCACCGGCTACAGTGGTTAAAAATGCTGCCCTCTCATCATTGCAACAGTATGAATGTAACACTAATATTAGCTACATGGGAGCAAATCTCAAATTCAGACTTCAGACATGCGGTGATGCCAGAAGACTTCAGACTTTCAGAGGCGTCTGTGCTGTGTGTCATATCTGATGCCGTTTCTTCCCCAGGCCCTCAAGCTGAAGACCATAGTGAGAGGAGATGCCCCGACCAGCCTTGTTACCACAGGCTTGTGCAGGAAAGAGGTGAGGGCGCATCTTTAAAACATTACACCGCCTGGATCTTAATATCTGATAGAATCTTTGATATTTTTTTTGCTGAAACAAAAACAATCTCATATTATAAAGTTTATAAAAAAGTTAATGAAATAAATGCAGTTCGCGTGTCTCTCTTGGGACCTAAATATCATTTATGATTTAGCAAAGCGAGCAAATATTAATCATATTGTGTGCATATGTACTGTATCTGTATGTATGCTGCAGCCATGGGAGTCCCAGCTGTTCTGCAGCACGTTCCCCTACGATATCGTGTGCGCTGACTCCTGGGGTCAGTCTGTTCTGGTTGCTACCGACGCAGCAGGGGTCATGCTGCTTGATGGTGAGGTCACTCTAATCAATGCACCCTGTGCCATCTAAATTAAACCACCCACGCCTAATTATTCAATACTCAGCAGAATGTCAAGGCCGGCAGCTAAAATTGTGATTATAATGATGTTGTCCATGTTTCAGGCCCTGATCCAGCAGTGTTAGGCAGTGGTGAGTGACACAATCAATATTCCTTATTCCTGTTCAGAGGTTGTTTTTTTTAATCCTCACTTATAATCTTTGTTTAATTATGTGATTTGTGTCTCGTATTTCAGAGACACAGACCCTTCCGCCAGTGCAAGTGTTTGACAGAACCATGGTGGTGAAGCAGATGCACGTTCTTGAGCCTCAGGACCTGCTTATCACCCGCACTGACAAAGGTGGGCTTAGACCACAGGGAGGATCCTGCTAAACATCGTCTCCCTGCGCATCACAGGCTCCTGCTCTCCTTTGACATCCTCTTTTTGACTCACAGCAGTATTTACAGCACATTGTCTTTATTTTTATTCCTATTCTTCTCTTCTCATTTCATCTGTCTTCTCTCTCCGCGCGTTAGTGTGTACATGCTTGCCCTTTCCACCTCCACTGGTCCAGTGAACACATCGATCCATCGCTGAGATCTAAGGAAGCTGACCTACACAGAACCGGTCCCTATAGCGGTTCTGTGTGCTTGTGTATACAAAAGAGTGTGTGTCTATTTATCTGAAGAACCACAGAGACTGTGAGACTGGGGTGGGCTACAAAGTTCTAATGGATATCCAGACAGGCAGACAGATAAAGTTAAACAAAGAGACTGACTAAGGTTTAAAAAAATACTGAGAAGTGGCAGCAGTTGGACTTATCTCACGTTTGCTTTAACCATAAAATAATGCAACTGGTTACTCTGCAGATGATCAGCAAACAGGGTTGATCCAGATTTGATAGTTATTATGTGATGGCAATGCAGGCATTTGTCACGACTGTGTGTGGGCTTTGATCAAGCTTCTGCGAGAGCACGGGCTTTAAGAAGCCTTCTAGTAATCCTCCTGCAGTACCACAGCGTTGTCTGGCCGTGGGAGGATGCTAAATAGGAGCTAGCAAATTAAGAGTAACCTCTTTGCAAAAACAGAAGCGGCTTTTGTTTTGTTTCCAGGGAAGGATGCTCGGCTTTATGTGTTCAGACTCAGCACGATCAAGAAAGGCCTGGAGGAGAGGCAGCTCGTCAGGGGCAAGTGTGACAGCCGGGAAAATAAACTGGAGAAGACGAAAGGTAAAGCACAAGACGTGGAAGAATATGCACATTGTTGCACATAATGCAAACTAATCCTTGCAGTGAAAAAGGTGAAGACGCTTATTCAAGGTAGAAAAACCCACTTTAGCTTAGCTGAAGTTTCAGGTATTAAAGCCAGGCAGTTCCCCACTAAACACTTGTGCTGAATATTCCCCCCGTTAATACTGGCAATTAAAAGTTCATGGAGGGACCTTTTAAGTGGAAAATCATATTCCAAAGTTTATTTGAGACCACAACATTCCTCTTTTACCATCCTTCAACTGTAGCTCAGGGGGAGGAAAGCAAGAGGCAATTTAGAAGTTTAGAAGAAATTGAGTTGATTTGATTTCATACCAATATCCTCATAACTTCAGAGAAACCTTGAAACCTATTTTAAGACAGACTGGGTCGGCTGAAAGCATCTCTCCGCGGACAGTATAAACAGGAGGTAAAAAGGTTTCTACTTGGGGGAGCTTTTCCAGTGGCCTCTGGCTAGTATTGCCAACTTGTGCTTGTCATGGTTAAACACCACTATAGATGCTTGTTTCTTCAACTTCCGTGGGGCCGGGAATGCTAAATGGCCTGCTACTTTTGTAGCGCTTGTCTACTTCAACTGAGCTCTCATAGTGCTTTTTAGTACAAGCCTCATTCACGCACATTCACACACCACGCTATTCTATGCCTTAAGCGCCATCGTGCTCACGCTCGCGCTCCGATGGGTGCACCCATTCCACCTCCAGAGCCACATGAATGGTGGTGCCTTAAGCAATTTAACTTGAAGCAGTTTTCATTGTTTCAGCTCCGTACACCGCCCCAGTCCATTCGAAATGAAACATTTATGCAGCAATTAACTGAGATTTCCCTGTTTGTAAAGACGTAAACTTCTGCAAATTAGCACGTTCAGTCGCTTTGCTATCAGTTGTATTAATGGGGGAAATGAAAGAGAGATTCAGTCAGCTGCTTAAGGCACAGAATTAGGGGAGGAGTCAGAGAAACTCATGGTTTTTTAAAAAAACAACCTGCCAGCGAGCAGTCTGTGACTACCCCAGGGCTTAAGTTACCTCCCTTTGCAGAACCCTCATCTCGGGGTTAACGAACTCTGCGTCCTGGAACAGGCCCCTGCGTCATCATATTAGGCACAGCCACCGCTGCTGGCCTGAGATGACCATATGAGGAAATCCGTGTCAACCTGACAACAGCTCAAGTAGAAAAAATGTTGGTAAACAAGTTTTTAGAGCAGACTAAAGTCTGAGCTTTTGACATAAGTAATGTCTGTAAGCTGTAAGTGGTGTCCATCTGTAAAAAAAAATGTATATATGTTGCTAGAAATAGTAAACATTAAGTAACATGATTAACTGCATATGTCTATAAGTTGTTTACAAGGTTAACAAGCATCTAATAAATTCTAAAGTGCAACCTTAATGAATGTCCTTTTTTAAAGTGCATTGTACGTACACACAGACACACACAGTGTTAGATCCACTGGTGTCATGCCAGCTTTCTGAGCGGCATGCATTGATCTGCGGGGCGATGCCAGGGAACGGCACCTGCAGCAGCAAATATCCATTATAGTTTCCGGCTCTTTGTCAGTCTCCCCTCTCATCCTCTTTGTCCTAGGTTGTCATTTGTACTCTATTAACACCCACCATGGCTCAGAGCTGAGGATAGTAGCAGCCATCAGGAACAAACTCCTCCTCATCACCAGGAAACATCCGCGTTTCAGCGCCGTCGCCACGGGAGCAGATTCTCCTGTGGAAGAGTTTCAGTACATACGGGTAAATCAAAGTCTAAAAAGAGAAGAACAAATAATTAGGTGGGAAAAAAAACTGTATATGAATCAAGAAGGTACCAAACAGCGTGTAGAGTGTATACGTTTAATAGTACCAGGGGCTAAAAAATAAGGATCAGCTTGTAGCCCACATTTAGTGAAACAATAAAAATGTTCTCTGAAGCTTAATTGGAGCTAGATTATAATTATCTATCAAAGAGAAGAATGGCAGAGGGTAAAAGAAGAGCTAAGAGAGGAGTGTAATAATATGTGTACTAATGTTAACCATGTGTACTGTGCTCACATTAGGAGATCTGTCTGTGTGACCCACCGGTGGTGATGGCTCTGGTGGACGGTCCAACCGGGGAAAATGATAATATGATTTGTGTGGCCTACAAACATCAATTTGACCTGATCAATGAGAGCACTGGAGATGCCTACCGGCTTCATCACGCAGAGGCCAACAGGGTGAGAAACCTGTGCGCGCGCGCACACACACACACACACACACACACAAGCACCAGTCTCTTTCTCTTTGTCTCCTTATGTTTCTACGTGATGATTATTGAAGCCAAACAGGACTGAAACCTTTAGTTAGCTGCTTTATTTACCTGCTGATTACCAGGCTGCTTGGGTGAATCAACACATTGTCATTCACAGCCACCAGCTGTGGAGGAGAGGGAGGAGAAATGGATGAGCAGGCTGGAGGATGAACAGCTGCCTTAATAAAGCATCTCATTCTGCTTTTCTGTTTAGAAAAAGTAAATCTCTAGCTGGCATGCAGTATATTTTTTTGTATTACCCCTAGAGTAATGACCTGACATTATTTGTTAAAAACAGTCTCTCACATGTGACCTTTTGCCTCTGAACCTTCTTTGATATTTCTAAACTGACTTGTTTGTGCCTGCAGGTAAATTTTGTAGCAGCCATTGATGTGTATGAAGACGGGGAGGCAGGGCTGCTGTTGTGTTACAACTGTGAGTGCCTCTTTTTGACTCCCAACATTTATACTATGTGATTCGGGTATCTGTCTCTACTGTCAAAGCCTTTCCCACTGCCACTGGAATAAAAATCATCGCACGGACTGCTCCAGAATATTAAGATTCAGGGAGAGGTTTCTCAAAATGCAGCCATCTACTTCAGCTGGATAGCAGGACAAACAGCTGTCAACCATCTTCGAGTTACAATAGAAGGCTGCTCTCAGTCCTCAGACAAAAAATTGATAAAAATGAATATAAACAGAACACCTTTCATTTGAACCCCGTTTGTCTTTTACAGATATTTGTTACTATAAGAAAGTTTGTCCATTTAACGGCTCCACACCGATGATCCAGTCCAACACCTCGGATTTCCACTTCAGCTGGAACCAGATGCCCAATGCTATTGGTAGGTTGCCACGGCAACAGTTCTCGGGGCCCCACCCTGCCCATGCTGCTGGCCTGGCCGAGCTTCATTTCACCATGGAAACACCATGTGTAATCACAAGTGTCCAACTGGCCTAAGTGATTATGTTTGCGTGTGTGTGTGTGTGTGTGTGTGTGTGTGTGTGTGTGTGTGTGTGTGTGTGTGTGTGTGTGTGTGTGTGCGCGCG
>JAVDPK010001406.1:42043-63039 GCA_034780415.1 Cichlasoma orientale | reverse complement strand
ATAAAATGTGTAGTTAAACTTCTTTACACTGACAGAAAGGGGAATTTCACTGGTCCGGCCCACTTAAGATCAAAATGAGCTGTATGTGGCCTGCGATGTAAGATGAGTTTGACATCCCTGGTATAGGGGCTGTCACCCTTTTGGAGGCTGCCTCAAGTCGCCATTGCGGTTTTAGCAACTTCCACATTGGCCTCATTTTCCAGCTCTGGAAGTTTCCCCTTGATTTACAGCAACTGTCCTCCCTGTCTGATAGGTCTGATAATGACAGTTCTACCCTGGGGTGTGAATCAGCTCGTTTAATTAAAACAAAACAAGTAGGCTCCTTGTCGCAGTCGTGATATGCCTCCTTCAAGCACGCGCTGTGCTGACTCTTTCGCTGAAAGCTACTGTTTGATCACTGAGTAATTGCCAGAAAGTCGTGTCATTGTGACACAGAAAGTCGCCCTGACACAAGTTTAAATGGCATTCATGCACAAGCTCAGAACAGAAGGGTAGTGTGCTTTACAAGTGGCGCATACAGCGCCGTTCCGGATTTCTTTTATTTTTTTGTTTGCATACTTGTCTCACTTAAATGTCTCAGATCATCAACCAAATATTAATGAGACAACCCAAGTAAATGCAAAATGCACTTTTTAAATGCTGCTTCAATTTCTTAAGAGAAAAAAGCTTTCTACCTGGCCCCGTGTGAAAAAGTAATTGTCCCCCTCCAGCTACATCATGAACCAAATTTTTAGAAAGCTGAGAAACAGGTCTCTTTTGCAAATGAGACACCGAGTCTCACTGGGACTACCTGTATAAATAAAGGTTAAATAAAAAATAAAAAAGTTAAACTTCACTAACCACACTCAGGCCTGATCACTGCCAGACCTGTCAAAAAAACATAACCTGTCTGACAAAGTGAAGCAGGCTAGAAGGTCTCAGAAAGCAGCTCATCATCCACGATCTAAAGAACCAGCTGAGAAACAAAGTCAGTGACATCAGTCTGAAAGGGTTACAGAGCCATTTCTGAGGCTTTGGGCCTCCACGAGTGCATCATCGACTCATCCAGGAGGTCACAGAAAAACCCAGAACACCATCTAAAGAACTGCAGGCCTCACTTGGCTCAGCTAAGGTCAGAGTTCATGGTTCAACAATCAGAAAGAGACTGGGCACAGATGGCCTCCATGGGAGAGCTCCAAGGAGAAAACCACTGCTGACTCACATCTGCCAACAAACATCGGGATGATCCCCCGAGACTTCTGGGAAAATATTCACTGGACTGACAGAAGCTGAACTTTCTGGAAGGTTTGAGTCCCGTCTGCATGAACTAACACAGCGTTTCATAAAGAACATCAGACCAACAGTCAGACGTGGTGGTCACAGTGTGATGGTCTGGGGCTGCTTCAGGACGGCCTGCTGCAACTGATGGAACCGTGAATTCTGCTCTGTACCAGAAAATCCTGAAGGAGAACATCCGCCCATCAGTTCGTGCCCTGAAGCTCAAGAGCACTCGGGTTATGCGGCAGGGCATTGAGCCCAAACACGCCAGCATGTCGACCTCTGAATGGCTCAGATGAAGGTTTTGGAGCGGCCGAATCAAAGTCCGGACTCAAATCAGACTGAGATGCTTTGGCCTTAAACAGGCCGTTCATGCTGGAAAACCTTCCAGTGTGGCTCAAACAATTCTGCAAGGAAGAATGGGCCAAATTTCCTGCACAGTGATGTGAAAGACTAACTGCCAGTTATCACAGACAGTTCCTGCTACCAAGGGTGCCGCAACCAGTTATCAGGTTTAGGGGGCAAAGACGTTTTCTCACAGGGCAGGTAGGTATTTTGTATTTACCTGGATAATCTTTGTCTAATTTCTAACTCTGTCTGATCATCTGAAACAGGTCAGTGTGAAGAAATCATGAAGGGGGGCAAAGACTTTTCACAGCACTGTAGACTGACTGATTTATATGTTCCGAACAACCGAATGCACAAGCAAACCTGTTTTCTGCAGCATCTGATTGCATCTTGTTTTACTATTTAAGAAAATCACTTGAGTCATTCAAACATGACCAGCAATGTGTGAGGAAGTTATAATTTTAATGTGTGGACTGAGGTGGCCTTCCCTCTCAATAGAGGGCCATTTCACATGGTCAGAACACTTTGATTCTGGTCAGTGAATGGTCCTTTTCAGCTGACACCCTCGCTTTCAAACAGCAAGGGCGACAGATATATAAAAGCAGCTCTTCAGGCCTTCGAAAATATTTTGGGAAACCAAAATAGCCTGGCACTTATGAGAGAATGACACTTTTTTTTTTTTTCGCAATGCAACTGGAGGGGCGACCAGCAGTATATCTGCCTGTTGAAATCTCATTGGAAGGAGAAAATGTTTATTTTTTCCCTCTTGGCCACAACTTAGAAACCCAAGGAATCTGCTGTCCCCCTCGCTCCACCATCTGATGGTTTCACTGTTAGTGTTTGCCTCCAGAGTCGTTGGGGTTGGTTTTGGGGGGGTGACTGACTCTAAAAGTGCCTGAGGTTTCTTTGGGTCCTGTTTGGGCATAGCAAGAACATCCTGAGCCCGGCCTAATACCAGAAGAAATCCAGTTAGGGAGGAGACGCCCCATCGTCTGACTGTCTCTGTCAAAATATTTATTCCGCATGGATGGGAGCTGGGTGTGTGTGTGTATGTATGTGTGTGTGTGTGTGTGTGTGTGTGTGTGTGTGTGTGTGGGCACTACCCTGGCTGTCTTGCCACCTTTTGCCACCACACACATTCACTCATCTCACCTTTGCAGGATGAGTGTATGTCCGTCTCTGTCCACACACACAGCAGCACCACAGTCAGACCACCCAAGCAAGAGGGGAACCACGAGAAGGCCACTTTATGCTCCCAGACAGCCCAGTCCGACCACAGTGGCGCCCCTCTAACACCCGTGAAGCAGCCTTTACCCACAAAGCTTGTGTGTGTGAGTGTGTGTGTACCCATGTGCCTCTAGGTCTGTTGGTCCATCCGTCCTCATTGACAAATGTGTGAGGACAAAGCAGTGACTCTTCTTTTTATATTCTGCCAGCCACAGGCTCCAGCACATTTTAATGGGTTCATTTACTTTAATGACTCCAGCGCAACATCAGACGTTTCACATTAGCTACCTGTCAGAGTCCTACGTGTTAGCACGGAGTGGAGCACCAGGCATTACTCCTCTGCTTCCTCTAACACAGCCATTATCCTTGCTAATATTTATCAGTCTGGTTTGTGTTGATAGAAGCAGAATAGGAGGTTAGATTGGTCAGAGTGCTGACATTTATCCTGTGTGTTTGTGGCTGCCATGGTTTGGTGGGGGTTTGTCATGTGACCGCCTCGGCTTTGTTCTATCTCTCTCTGTAGACCATCACCAGACCATGATGGAAATTGCCAGGGACAAATTAGCCACATATGTTGAATAATGGTTACAACAATTGATTGGGCACAGCTTGCCTTAGTGGAGTTTCTGTGTGTGTGTGTGTGCGTGTGTTTGAGCATGTGCGGCTGTGGATTTCTGAATGGCTGTGAATTAAGCTTGCGTGTATGCCGAGTGATGTGTCATTCATTACACGTAGCAGCTTGCCAGCTGGTACAGTATATGCACCATGCAAGATATTTGTTTGCGTTCATCTTGGTATCGATTGCTTGTCGGTGATAAACAATCCGCTGGTTACATTTTCTCTGATTACTGTGACATTCCTGATGAGGGAGGAGGAGACGAGAGGGAATTGCACCAACAAATCTGGGAAAGCATGAGTCATTTTCTGTGATGCTTTTCCAACCAAGCCTCCCACGGTGTCACGCACGCCGGGGCAGCTGTTCTTCTTTTGATTGATGACTTCTCCTATTGTCGGACCTCATGCCTGTGATCTTTTAATAAAGTTTGTTTTTACACTAAGAGAGCTGGTTGGACTGACTGCGCTGTAGGAATGCTGCTCCATCTCAAGTGTTTCACTTCTGTGTGAGGCGTGATTCATATTTTCAGTTTTGATTGTGTCTTGGGCTTATTTTCTTTTATATATGGAGCATACAGTGGCATGCTGATCATTTAAAATCAAGGGAAAGTGTCCCAATTTAAATTTTAAAATTAATCTACTGTGCTTTTCCATGATTTATTTCTATATATGGAACTTTTTTTGTTTCCTAAAATTTCAAAGCACAGATTTCCCTTATCTTTGTTTATTTTCAATGAATTTTTAACTTAAAGATTTCAAACTGTGGGGTTTAGTGATGATGCAAATATTCACTTGTAGCATGTTTGCATTAAAATTGTGACTTAAAAAAAAAAGTCTTCTAGGTTTACAAGAAACTGTCAGTTCATCACAATCCACAGTGTTATCACCACAGGCCAAAGACAGAAGAGTTGCCAGGACCACTGAGGGGGCAGATTTCACTGGTTGAACTGGTCGGGTTGCACCCTCAAGTGTGTGAGGCCGCACCGAGCGAGGGTTTTCCGTTTCATAGCCGAGAAGTTTGCTGGATGAGGATTTGGGGGCAGAATGAACTGTTTGTTTGCACTTTGCGCATCAGAAACAGTGAACTACATTTTGCAGACAGTGCTGTTAACAAACACTGGTAATATGGGACAGTTGCCTGTTTTTGTCTGCGACCGGGATTCTCTGTCTTTTCCAGAAGTGGCAAAAAACTGCAGTTCCTCTAGTGGCCACTTGAGGCTGGCTCCTAAATCGAGTCACCCTCATAGGCATGTTAAAAAGTCCAATTTTACAGCAGAAATAAGCATGTTCACAGCCTGGTGTATATATAAAAACTCCATCCTTTTAACCAGTATGACTTATCTACTTTTGGATGACTGTGATGTAACAGAGAGTGGATATATCTCAGGCACATAGATCTGCAGCCCCACCCACCTGCTGTTCAAACCAGGGCCTCGTATCAGATAAATAAGGATGATCATGAACTGTGGCTCATGCAAAGCTTCTCGAGTTGCGTCCACAAATAAAAACATGGTGCTAGAAATGAGCGTGAAAAATTCTCCTTTGAGCTTATTTTCTAAATATTTGATTGCATATCCATGCTGCTGAGCTGTAATTAAAAGTAATAATCAGGATATTTTAGCCTCTGCTGCTTCCTTATCTCCTCAGCCCATCTCTATTATGTAATGCAGAGTAACTTCTGTTTAGAATAATTGTTTTTAACCAGACCAAAGTGGAGTTTCAGGCACTGTGTTTAAAGCTCTGGAAAAGCTGAGACCGAAAGGAACAAAAAATAGATGGTAAAAACAGTCTCAGAAACTCTGTCGCCATCACACCCCACACGCCAGGAGGATGATGAAACCACCAGTATGAGCTGTCCATGACAGAGCCTCCTATTTATTTTCTTTTCCTGCTGTCTGATTGGCCAGCGGAGGTGTGCGGCCAGTGAGCAGCAAACTTCCCCTCCAGAGCCCGATGACAGATCTAAAGGATAGTTCCCTATCCCCCTTGTTACAAATAACTTCCTTTGACATGCTTGGGCACGCTGACAATGTTTTGAGTGAAAACAGCTTTCAGGGTTGGATGGGATACAAGCTTTCAACCCCTAGGGTGGGCTACTTCTTCAACTGCTGCTTTATCCCTCTGAAGAGAGAAAGCAAGAGGCACCAGAGAGAGAGAGAGAGAGAGCAATAGAGACAGCCGGACCCCAAGCAAAGCTGGGATTATGGAGTGCATAAGACAGTGAAGCAACGTGATTTAAAGCAGTCTGAAGTGTAAGCGCTTTGGCTTTGCACTGTGACGGAGGCCTGTTTCTTCTCTTTCGCTCCGCGTCAGTGCTTTAAATACATGCAGGAGGCGGGAGAGGCGAGCTGGAGCAGAGGTGTGTCATTGTTGACACAGACAGGGAAGAATGCCTGGACAGTTTTCCTCCGTTGCTGTGACTGGATCCACTTCTGTGGTCTGGACTGTGTGTTTAGGAGCCGTTTCAGGTCGTTTCATGCGATCTGTGTCGTGGGCCCAGACTGGCTTTGTGTCTGCTCTCTGTCCTCCAGGTCTAAAACCATTCTGCAGAACATGTCTTACTGCTTTATTTAAGCCACAAATCATTTGTTTGGAGTCAGTGTAGGCATGGAAGTTTTTATGGTACCTTATTTTTAACTCTTTTACCAAATAACTGCTACAAAAACCCTCCCCCTGAACGACAATTTTTCATTCATACTTTACTGAATAACTGTGCATGTTAGGGGTTTAAAAATGTAGATTTTTCCAAGACCCATTATATTTGGAGCTGTGGCCATCATGAACTAACTTCATGCATTTATTGGGGGTTTTTTTTTCAAATCAAATGGTAACCTCTGGAGGCTAAAAAATGAAGCCAGTGTGGAGGTGCCAAAAACTGCAGTTCCTCTTATGGCCCCTTGAGGCTGGCTCCATGTTAAAATGTGCAACTTAAAAGCTTTAAAAAGCATCTTTACAGCCTGGGACAAAAGCTGCTTTGGTCTCTATACAAGCAGCAGACCATATGAACTGGACGGGCAACCAACTTTGACAGGGGTGGCATTCGGCTCAAATCACTTTATTTAATTAAAAATGTTCTTGCAGTCACACACAGTGCATAACTACACCCACACACACAGAGTACACTCATAGAAAAATGAAGACACAGTTCTAAAAGTGCAAAAATTATCTGGAGACAAAAAGGGAAGAGATTTTCTCTGGGTGCAGAAGTGGATCAATGAACTCACCACACACTAGAACAGCTGACTGGGAGCACACAATATCCTTTTTAGTTTCAAAGAGACATGAGGGCAACTTCCCAGAGTCTGACCTGCAGAGGCCCATCTGCTCCGTGTGCTCCTCAGCCATGCTGCTTACCACCATTGCTGCAGGAGCCCCAAACTACTGCGAGTGCAGCTCACACTGCAATAACTTAACATCAACATGGGTGATTAGGTTTTTTTGCATGAATTAGTGTAACCTGTAGTTGAAGTGTATCACTAGAATTCAGTGAGGGGGCCACAGTGGCTTTACTAAACGGGCCTGGACCCCCGAGGCCCGTCCAGAGCGCCGATGCTGCCTCTATGAATAGTTTTACCCTTTAGAACAACTCTATATGGGTCTTTATAAATTTTTTCATAAGTCATCCATTTGAACTTTGCAGAGGCTAAAATTAGTGGGTGTGGTTGCTTTGATTGACAGGTGTGCTGACACTGCAGCTGTAGCCAGTAGCTGTCTGGTAGGCACTGATTGGATTCTGTAAACTGTTGGTGCATTTTGGAGCTTTTGTAATGGAATTATCTGACAGATAATATGATGTGTAGTAAAAACTGCCCACAACGGCTCCAAAAAATACCCAACCTGCTAATTTTGAGTCAGTTTTACAACCTCTGTTCCAAGGTTTTTGGGACATAAACCCATATTTTAGTCGCAATAGTAAATAGAGAACATATCAGATGTTTAAACTGATGCATTTTACTATTTCATGAAGAATATTAGCTCATTTTGAATTTGATGGTAACAACATGTCTCAGAAAAGTTGGGACACGGTCAACAAAAGGCTGGAAGAGTAAGTGGTTCTAAAAAGAAACAGCTGGAGGAACATTTTGCAACTAATTAGGTTATCTGGCAACAGGTCAGAAACATTTTACACAACTTTTTTGGAGTTGGGGTTGTACATGTACACTCCATGGGTTAAATACCCTAAAATAAACACGGTTTAGAAGTGGCTTCTAGATGCTGTACTAACATTAGCCGCTCTGTCCTGCTGCTCACTGGCTTTGGATAAGTTTGCACTCTAGAAACTCCAGCCTGTTATCCCAGTTATACCTTTACCTGAGATGGACCGGTGATCTGCCCAATGTGTATCCCACCTTTCGCCCTGCGACAGCTGGGATAGGCTCCATTCCCCCAGCAACCTCGAATTGGATAAGCAGTCAAAGAAAAAATGTATGGAAAATATTCAGATGTACCAAAACAAAGCATTCAATTTACATGTTATTCTTAACTTGTCTGACCCACTTTTGTTCAGTAACTTGTGTCTCCTCACTGCTGGGGAAAGAGTTTTAACGGAGCTATCAGGAGAGCAGAGGAGAGCTGGTAGCTGGAGGGTCGGCCTCGACAGGAAAACTGTCAGAAGCTCAGAATGAATCTGTTTAACCGTAATGTAATGGAAAATTAGTTTTTCAACTCTAATAACCTCTGTGTACCTCTTTGGTATGTAATTTTCTAGTTCAAACACCAAGTGTGAGAAAATAAACTTCTTTGTAGGCTGTGTCCAAGGCCGTGACGTACTTATTATCAGGCTGATGCTGCATGGTGGTTAGAACTTGAACTTGAACTCCCCACAGGTAACAGCACAAGATTGTATCAGCACAATGAGTATAAAGGAACTGTGGTTATTTTGCTCTTTGGTCAATGCCGGTGCGAAGCCTGCACGTGCTGTATTGATCCCTTTGCAAAGGTTATATTCTTATTTTCAATAAATCATCATAAAATCAGTTTGGTTTCAGAGCTCAACTTATTTTTTCCACAACACAAAACAAGGAAAACTGAGCTGCAGAATTCTTTAGGAATAGCTGCTTCAGGGTTTTGAGCATGATATTAAATATAAAAGCTTCAATCTTACAAGATTCAGACAATCTGTAAATAATAATTTAATTTTCAGCTCATGGCTGATGGTCCTGGGCCAGAAATAAGCAGTCTGCTTTTCTGTGAATATTAAGTAAATCATCATAATCATGGTAAGCTGCATTTATTAATTTGTTGACAGAGGTGTTATGAGTATCTAAGGGACACCAGGTTCTGTTAACTATCAGCTGTGGCCTCCCTCACACTTTTTCCTTCTCGTTTTATCAGCTGTCCCGTGGGTCGAGTCTTCCTGATCAGGCCCGTTGGAACACTGGTATGTTCCCCTCAATTGCCTAATCAGAGGAGATGGTGAAATCAATGAGGTGGATAGATCCTAACAGGAATCTGAAATGAACACCAGCCCTTAGGATCAATGTGTGTCTTGGTCTGTGTGTATCTGCATGTAAGCGTGAGAGGCTGAGGAGGTTCGACCTTCGGCGGGTCATAAACACTCACTGTGGGTGTTGTGTTGGATCGCGTTTGGGAAATGATGGAGGAGGTTGTTAATTAGAGGTCAAAGGTCTGCAGGAGGATTCCGCCACCTCGCGCCACTTCACGAAAATCAGAGCATCATCCTGCGATGATCTGTCAGCTGTATTAAGATAACTGATCCTGCAGATCAATCAAAATCGCCATGAGGGATGTGTTAAGCGATGCGGAGGCACATTGATTTAGTCTGTGGCAGCTGCATTGGAAACCAAAGGCAGCAGCAAAGAAGGATGAGCCCCAACTATCTGACAGATAAGATAAGTAAAAAACTGAAACACATGGATGAGAGGCAACGAGAAGAGACGCACAGGAATGGCTTGTCACCATCCCTTCACCATCTGTTCCCCATCACCTCTGTCACGGTTCCACTGATGTCACTCTGAGAGGAGATGGTACCAATTAGAAACCAGATTAGAGGCATCACCTGAACTGGGAGATGTGGGCTCTGTCCCATATCCCAGTGTCAGTAATCTTCTGCAAAGTCAGTGGGACACGTGCTTAAGAGGTTACCACCTTTGCCCCCAAACTCAAGCATTTATACGTTTATGGCTGAAGGCACCTCACAGTGGAAGTGTCTTAAAAAGGGGTGCAGAACAAAGACAGATTTGCAGCTAATGGCTCCCTAGCTGGTAAAATTAGAATTTTAAATCTCCTCTGTCTTTATCAGGACTGGAGACGGTTCAGGCACTTTCCCAGAATCTGTCAGGGCCGGGCGAGCGCAACGCTTCATCCATCACAGGAGCCAGCTCCACAGGCTTTTCATTTTACTGGGGAGGCCCACTTCAGAGGCCAGGCCCATTAAGTCTTCACATTCGTGTCCCAGCGCCTGTCATTTGGCTCACATCAACCAAAACGCTCTTTCATTCTCACCGTTTCTCTCGTTTCCTCTTGTCCCATTTATCTTTATTTCTCAGTTTCTTTGCCCCCCCTGTCGCCCCATCAATTTTCCCACTTCTAATGAGGAGTGAACTTGTTTTTTTGAAAATTATGACGTGATCTCAGGGTCAAAGTTGCAAATTAAATGCACATTTTGGAGCTGACCCAAGACAAAGGAAGAGGGGATGTGCGGAGCTTCCAAAATAAAGCTGCGTCAGTTTCCATTCGTGTTCCTTCCACGGTGTGACTATTAGTTCCCATTCATCCCGTGAACAGAGAACATCGCTCTGTAATTGCTGGTGCAACAGAACAATCTGCTTCAATCAAGTCAGGTCACTTGCATACCAAAGCAAAGAGTGAAAACGGTGCCGTCTGCCTCACCAGTTCAGCAGAACATTTCTGGATCTGCTCAGTGGCCGAGTTGACCGTCTAAACACTATCAGGTTCCTGCTATTACTCTTTTTCCCCTCCTAAAAGCATGGCGTGCGGTGTGTGCCGTTCTGGAGGGCCCCGATCACAGGATAATATTGTTGACAGTCAGATTAAGTCTTGGAATAGACCTGATGCCTCAATTGCTTTTCCCCCCTTCATCTTCTCTGACCATTTAAAAAGCGGTTCTGGTATCGCTGCCAATCATTCCGCAAACATTTTCCCTAATAGGAATCCGATGATTCAAGGCAATTTATCCCTCATACTGGCGCTGCCTAAAATTGTTGTGAGGCCACAAAACTGGCATGATAACATTTAGTCTCAAAGGAGGCACAATGGCGTCCCTGAACAGTCCTTGTTCTGATTTTATATGTAACGGTGATGCAAGACTGACCATGAAGTATTCACTCTGAGAATGCTCCCTTCACATGCACTGAATATATGGGACTTGTGTTCTTGTTTAAATTACACATCCTGCACTCAAACTGAGACTTTGTGTAATGTTTGCAGAAATTAGTTCCCCCATAATTGTGCTGTTGTCACCATAAATACGTTAAGGAGAACCAAAGAGCTGATTCAATGCACATGTTTCCGGATGAGCGTGTGTACAAGAGTCCTTCCCCAGCTGAGCCACACACACATGAATGAGGTCCCACATTTTATCCTTAAGAAGCTTAATATAAGTGTCTCATGATGCCAGAATTGATCTTTTAGGTTTCAGTAAAGCGTACAGATCGTTTATTCTGCTATGATCCTATGCTTCAGCCATTCAGCTTCAGACTGCCTCAGAACCACTTCAAACTCCCAAACCTTTAATCACATCACGTGAGCTGAAGATGAATGACTTCCTTGTTTGTGTCTTCACTGATTTATTTTGATCTTCAAACGATCAGTCTCCATCAGCAGCTTTATAATCACCTCGGTTTGAGTCCTTTCCCTCTACAGATGAGAAACAGGAGAAGTTCAGGACGAGAAAATAAAACAGGTAAGACGAATAACGTGCCATTTTTAAATCCCATGCCTTTGTTCCAGTTGTTTTTTAAAAATGTAAATATTTAACTGCCTATGGAGCTAGTTCAGGATCGTGGTAGATCTGGATCCCAACCCGGAGGCAGGGAACACCCTGGATAGGTCACCAGTCTATCACAGGATTCTGTCACTTTTCTCATTCTGTCACATGAAATTTTGTTAGATCATAAAAATCAGGATTTTGGCAGCATGGAGCTTTAAAAAAATGGCTTGAAAACAGCTGCTGGTTGACATGCAGCTGATGAGTGAGTCACTATTTTAAAACTAGAGTTAGGCTTCCGTCACACGGGCCTAGATGGCAACCTCCATCTGCCAGGGAAAAATGTGCATTGCCTGACCGGTTTGACGACCGTTGCTGGAAGTTGCCGGTTATGGCGCTACACCGAAAACCTCCTTCAGGTGTTTTGGTTACTAGTAGACTGCTGTGACTGACCATAGTTTGTCTGGAAGATGCCACCTTGTCTGTAGATACTCAACTACGTCAGCTGAACTGTACCACAACTTAACTCTGCTAAACTGGTGGAGAGTCTGACATCAGTTATTGATGATCCACAGGAATGCATTACCACAGAGATCTGTACAGGGAAGATCAGAGGTGTTATTGTGAGTGGTGTTTAAAGGGCTCCTGGATCCAGTTTGATATATTCAAAGAGTGGATAAAAAAATTTTTTTTTGAAAACTGATGTTTTCAAAATTTTCAAACATCGATCTGTTAAATGTAAAAAAAAAAACAAAGAAAGAAAAACACAGAATGACAGAAGAATTTTTCAGTTATATGCACAGTATGGACTTTAAATCAGCAGGCCCAGTATTTCATATTGTACTGCGTTAATTGATAATCTATTTACTGAAACAGGGATGAGGTTTGTGAGAAGGCTCCGTGGATCAATAAAGGTCAAAAATAAAATAAGAAAAATGCTGTTTACAGACTGTTTATAAAAGATAGAACAATAGAGAAAGAAAGGAAATATAAATGATATCAAAATAAGCTAGTTAATATTATGAGGAAAAATAAATATTATAATAAAATATTAGAGAATAATAAAAACTGTGTTACAGGTATTAATAGAAATATATCAAATGCTGCAGCTTAACCTGATTATTTTGTTGAAAATGACTCATAATCATAAAAGACATGAAAAATATAGTTAGTGGCTTTAATACATTGTAAATGTGGAACCAGAGTTGACTAAAAAAAAAAAAAAAAAAAAAACTTGGAATCACGTGTTTGGGGGGAAATCCAGGGGAATAAATCATTTTCAGAGCAGTACATTTCCAAACAAGATGAAAATAGCACGATTCTTCTTCTTCTGGAGCTCGCCACACTTCCTATAGAGCAGGTGGCAGACGCCCAGCCAGTTCAGTCCACCCCGGTGTACACTGGACTGAACTGGGTGATGAGCTATTAAAGAAACAGGCAGCAGTTTGTAGAAATACATGACTATATATCAACCTGCATGGATGTATATTGTGGAGTTCCTCAGGGGGCGGTGCCAGGTCCACAATTATTCATATTATATATAAACAATGTGTGTAGGGTCTCAAACAAATTCGTTTTTTATGCATTAACACTTATTTATATGTTCAAAATAAAGATTTGATAGATTGAAAAATAGTTTATGCTGTTAAAAAAATGTTCTCACTATGTATCTCTCCAGTGATTGTTTGGGGGAAAGGGGCCTTTTGGGTCTTGTGATGGTCACTATCCCAGAATCCTGATGTGCATCGCTGCATTGTGAGTCCTCGCCTCACACACAGCTGAATGCTGCTCCTGATTTCTTCAAAGAATCGATCTATTGATAAATCCTGAAGGTGTTAAATGAAAGAATAATAGCACAGGCTCTTCATTTGAAAAAAAAAAAAAATCCCCTTTCTACTGTGAAATATAATTCCCTCCGGCTCTTCATTACAAAACATGCCAAACACTGTAGTTAATGTCTTGTTGTGTTTCTGTAATCAGTGTTCTGAGTGTAACCACAGCTCCCAATTTCTTCGACATGTCTGGACACAAGCAGCGTTTGATTTTTGCTCCCTCATTTGCATCTATGCATTGTTGCTGAGTCAAGCAGAGTCAATTTGCGCCGATCTTCATCAACCCGGCAATAAGGCAGCATTTAAATCGAACATGTCGGAAACCCCCGTGTGTTCTAGTTTGTGTTCTTGGGCAGAGTTAAAGGCACGACTTGCCTTCAACAGTTATATTCCAGATAGCATTGATTACGGGTCTGCAGTTTGTTTACTCTCCTCTGCAGCTTGCAGTTTGGAGGGAGGAGCTCACACATTTCTGTGAACGGTCTCTTTGTCAGTTTTGACCTGTTCTCGTCTCTTATCCCTCCCGACCACTCATGCATCCATCCAGGAAGGAAGCAGTAGTTGCAAAACCCTCGGCCGGCTTCCTCTGCACGTCTGTCAGCTCTCTTGGAAAAACAGACTCAAAGACAGACGTGGACTCGGATGACGTTTTATCTGTCCGTCAGTGGGTTTAGGTTATCTTACAAAGCTCCGAGCATTTAGTTTAGAGTCTCTTTGTTTATGTGGAGAATTGAAAACTTTAATTTAAGCTCTACTTTTTGACTAGTTCCCTCTCCTCCCCCCCCCCCCCCTCTCCTCCAGCTTTTTAAGGTGTTTACATAATGAACATATTGAATTTGTTACTGGGTCCAAGTCTTATTTCCACTTCACTCTGGGTAAATATAAAGATCGCCTCTATATTAAAACATATTTTTAAAATTATATAATAATTAAAGCAATTAGAAGTTGTTTATGGGCCCCTGCTTGGGTTATGGCCACTTTGGGCATGCCATTGAACAATGTGGATCTTGTTTGGCTGACGTTTGAAGCGGTTTTGGCTGTTTGGAGGGTCCTGTTAACTGGGACTTTTAAATAGCTGCTTTTTGAAGCTCTCTGTCGCGTGCTGTGCACTCAGCCCAATCCACGGGCTCCTGGAAACCCGAGGGGAACATTATCAAATTTAACACAAAAACACACTTTCTGTTTTGAATTTTGTCAGCCATATCCCTTCTACCAGCCCACCTCCAGCAAAACACACTGATGCCTTTTTTCTACAAGAGCTCCACCTACTGTATTCCAGCAAGTTTGTGTTTGCTAAAGTGTTCATACATGTTCAGTTCCTTGAAAATCTCACGTGGAAGCGTGTCTTTGAATCAACTGTATAACCACATTTTTGAATCAAATCATACTTCCAGATTCATTTACTCTTGTGGCACAAACAAAAAATAAATAAATACAGAAAACAGGTCTTATTTTCATGTTTGTGTGACCTGAGCGTTTGAGAACTTCATCATCACACTCACTTTCTTGCTGCTCTGAGTTGAGACATGCGTCAGTGCCTTTCCTCTCGTACATTTCAGAGTAGGCTTTCACAAACCACTGGTAAAAATGTTTGTCTCAAGTTAATGGTCCTCTCCTCACACTTGAGACCAAACAGAACAAACAAAAAGCACTTACGTCAAACAGCATCCTTCATTACATAGGAAAGAGAATGTTTTATTAACTCTAAATAAGCCCCACACCTATCGTAAACACCTATATTACTGTAATGCTATCATTAAATGAGCAAGAGGAAGCCTTTCAGCCTGATAAACAGCAAACAGCTTTCCATTTGCCTCTGACTAAAATGATTTAATGGCCAGATTGAATCAGTGAAATTAAGTTGCTGTTTCAGTCCCAATGTATAAGCAGCCCAGCCTGAGCCTGGGGGAGCAAGGTATTCCTGTGAATCCTGCAGCTTTTACATTTACATGCTGCCCAGGAACAATAAAAGCGAGCAAAACTTAAGAGTAGCTCTAAATAAGAAGAGCATGAAATCAGCACAAGTTGGGAAATCGGCATCTCCAAATCTGATTATATTACATGATAACGGTGTTAGTTGATAGGAAAAGAAAATTTTATGCCTCATTTTCAGGTTAACCCACTCTTTGGGAGACCTGAGCACTAAAGCACCTTTATCCCTGATCATCTTGAATCTGATTGAAGAGCCTATAGTTTTGACAGTTGCAGATGTTCATGCAGATCTGCAGCAGGGCCACCTGGATTCACTCCATTCATTGATTTTGGTCCTGTAAGGAGGTCAGTATCACTTCTTCTTACAGAGCCCACAGATTTCTTTATTACCACCAGATCAATACTGGATGGGTATTAGAACACATCATGGGTACCCTCAGCAGATTAAAAAAAAAAAGGTCCTCAAAGTAGGGTCAGAGGGTGTGGTCACTGAACTTCAGGCCACGCCCACTAAAAGCTGCTTACACACTCAGGTCTGCTTCAACCATATAAAGATACATCAATATGTCCTATTTTAGCTTCTGTCGAAACGTGTGGGAATTCCATAAGAAATTATTAAAACTAACCATTTTAATTTTTATGGAAGCTTGTTTCCGCCACAAAAAAAAAAAAAAAATCCATCCATAACTCAAAATTTTGAGTTGGCTCTGCCAATCAGGAAGCTCCATGATGCTACGTCATTTCCTCGTTACCTGGAAGCAGGAGGCTGAAGGCATCAGCTGTCCGACAGTTCAACAGTCCTTTTATGTCCTTTTATGCAGCTCTTATTCACTAGAATTCATTCAAAGGTCCAAAACCTGGCGTTTGCTACACACTGCTAGCTAACTGGTACGGTTTTGAGTATGCATCCTTTGGCGTCATCTGCTTCCGGATAACAAGGAAATGACCTGTTTCATGGAACGTCGTGGTTCACAGAGCTAGCTCGAAATTTTGACTTCTTAATGTGAAATTTTGAGATATATAACAAAAAATAATTTTTTAATCAGAATTTGTACATGTACATGCGCTGTAAGCACACCAAAAATGTATCTACTCATTAACAGAAGCTGCTGGTCTTCCTGCTTTAACTTATACAAATTTGTTACATCACCTCTTCTAGGATGACCTTTTTCTGATGCTGAACCTGACTGATTATGATCTTACAGATCTGTCGTTAATCACCCTGTTTCTACGAAGGAGGCCATTTAAGACAGTGTTAACATCCTGGTTCATTAGCAACATGAGTGCTGCAGCATTTCTTCAATGGGGTTTGACGAGTACACCAATTACTCGCTCATTCTCCATGAACTGCATGTGCAGCATGTATATTTAGAAACAGATTTAAAGACTGGCCTCGCCTTATTATCTTATTATCCCGTTGAGTATGTTTGTCGTCTTATTTCCAATTTGTCTATAATTTTGTTGAGGTTTTTGGTTTGCCTGTGAGGCAAACTGAAGATTGTCATACAGCATGCCTTTCTGATAGCTAAGAAAAACTAGTATATACTGTGACATTTTGTGCAAGTGAGGCTATTTGCTTCATATTTAGCAAAATATATTCTGTTAGGTCAACACGTCTCAGCTCGAGGAAGACGACCTGTGTTGATATGTACTGCCGCCATGTACCCATATACATCTTGTACATTACACAATACATACAAGCATCTATCTACAGTGGAATAAAGGGTTAATTTTAATGGTTTAATTTCTTGTGGAATCCCATTTCCACTTTACACCAGTGCATTGGATGCAGTGGTGTTTTTCAGGAGTTGGGCTCGGCCCCTTAGTTCCAGTGAAAGGAACTCTTAATGCTTCAGCACACCAAGACAATTTCATGCTCTCAACTTTGTGGGAACAGTTTGTGCACTGGTGCGTAGTCAACATGACTGCGCATTAGTGCACAAAGCAGGTCCATAAAGACATGGATGAGCCAGTTTGAGCGGGAACACCTTTGGGTTGAATTCGAGCGGAGACTGTGAGCCAGGCCTTCTCTCCAACATCAGTGTCTGACCTCACAAATGTGCTTCTGGAAGAATGGTCAGAAATTCCCATAAAAACTCCTAAACCTGTGGAAAGCCTTCCCAGAAGAGTTGAAGCTGTTATAGCTGCAAAAGGTGGGCCCACATCATATTAAAGCCTCTGGATTAAGAATGGATGTTACTCAGGTTCGTGTGTGTGTGAAGGCAAACGAGTTTAGTGTAGAAGCAGAGTTGGAAGTGGTTCAGAGAAGTAAAAGGCTTGAACTGAAGGTCAGTCAGTTTTTGCTTTTTATGGGCAGAGTCACAAAACCTTTTGATGGCGCCTTGCATTCGATTTTTGTGATTCTCAAATGTATAACGTGATCAACGTCTTTCTAGAGAAATGATAAATCTGTCCACCGCCTCTAATACTGCAAATTGTCGATAGACGCGTGTTCATTGCAGCATCACGCAGCACATTAGGGCTTTGTTTACTTTTGAATGTCAAACAATTTGGTGTGTTCCAGTTATGGAGCCACATGCCTTCATGTGTGGGAGGACTCCCAGTTCTGCACTCATACTTCTGGTTAACCATTGTCTTACATCAGGCTTGGCATGCTAGGCCACAACCAATTCAAGCCTGAAATAGGCAGCTGACAGTGTGTGTGTGTGTGTGTGTGTGTGTGTGTGTGTGTGTGTGTGTGTGTGTGTGTGTGTGTGTGTGTGTGTGTGTGCGCATGTTACAAGATTTTAATGTGCATAGAAATGAGGATAAAGTCTGAAGAGGTCAAAACTCCAGCTCATATATTTTTTATATCTTCAGCTAACAATCTAATGGTAACATTTTTTTTGGTGCAACTAATTGCTAAAAATAATGTATCAAATTTTTTGAATTCAAAAATTTGATACATTATTTTGTGTCGCGGTCAGACTGGCGGACGACTTGATTCAGTGGCTTCCCTTTAATGAAATGCTCTTTTTTCCACGTTTGTGCCGTCTTTGCAGTTTGTGCATTTCCTTACATCCTGGCCTTTACCACGGACTCCATTGAGATTCGACTAGTGGTCAATGGCAATCTTGTGTACACAGCAGTGGTCCCGGAGCTCCAGCTGGCTGCTTCACGGGTCTGTATAAATGACAACACAAGTCCACTGAGCAAGAGTCCTCATGTTTCGGAATCTTTTCAGTGTTAGGCCTCACGCTGTTGTAGAAGAAGATGTCTTAGCGCTCTCATTTCAATCTATCTTTATTATCCCTGTGGGAAATAAGGCCAGTAATCTGCAAGGCCGCAAAAGCAATAATACAGCTATAATTTATACACATAGATAATTCCAAACAGAACAGCGCACCTGGGATCAAATGATTCATTCCGATTCTTTGTTCTTTCTTTTTTGTTTCCATATTCCACCTCCTGCTTCCAACCTGCCTTCTCTACATGTCCATCATTTCCCTCTCCATCTGCATCTGCTTTCCCACCCGCAGTCAGACATTTATTTCGTTTCATCGGCTCCGGTGAGCTCAGCCTCCAACTGCAGCTCGAGAGACACCAGTTCCCAGAGTTCCCCACAGACGCCCACCGGCTATGAGATGCCCATGTTCCCTTCGCCGCTCGGCGATGGTAAGCCCCACGCAGCAAATGTACCATAGGATGTTGACATTACAGCTTTTGTCACATTAAAGGTTTTCATATGTCAGCGTTTCCTGCAGATATGTTTGAATTCCAAGTCTCTACATCATTTGCATACATTTGTTTGGATTGTTAATGTGTAGTCTTCTATGATATTATTTTTTATGATTATTATTTGTCTCTGCCATCGCCTTTTCTTTTGACAAACATTAAAATGTCCTTAATGAGTACTACTGGCACTAGCCAAATAAGTATCCTTTCAAGACCCTTATAGGCACCCTTTTAACCCTACAAATAATTTTACCTGCAAATTCTATTTTCAAACCATACAATTTCACATCTCCAGCCTTAAAAGCACCCCTTTGCTTCCAGTTATTTCAGAAAAACTCCTTCATTCAACAAGTTTTATGTTCTCAGTAATTCATAATGGGGAACGTAAACGTGGGATAGGAAGAATTAATGGTCTTTGCTTAATTATCTTTGTTACCAAGCCACAATCGTTTTGAAAATGTTGCCTGCTGGTGTGTTCAAGGACCCACTGACGTCTGAAAGTTTGCTGTAGATGAGCCTCGATCAGCTCTGTTGTAGGAAACTTTAAACAGATAAATAGGTGAATGTTGAAGAATAAGTCTTCTATTTGTTTAATTTAAACCTTATCTTTTAAAAAGGCCAACACTAATAACGCTTTCTCGCAACACTTTCTCTTCTTCATTTATATCGCTCTTGTTTCCTGAGTTTCCCGAGTCGCATCTTGATTGTATAATAACCAATGTGGTGGTGTGAAGATACAAAAATTGTATCATTGTCTACATGCTTACAGACCTGACTGTAAATCATAGAAACTAAGTTTCCGTCCACATTTTCCCCCTGGTTGTCTGGGGGGCAGTGAATTCTCGAATTTTGAAGGATCCTTGAACACACAATTTTTCAAAACAGCAATCGTATGACCCAACGCTCACAGAATGTTGACATATTGCCAAAAATCAAAGAGACAAACTGTTCTTTATGAGATATTACGTTCCTTGCTTAACTTACATAAGATTTCCTTTCAGCAAAGAAATTATATCTAGTATGAGGAAAATGAAAAATGGTTGTACCTTAGCCAAATGTGATTAATAGTTGAAGGACATTCGAAAGCATCATTACGATCTTTTTGTTTGCGAATCATTAAGACACACAAGACACACACACTCTCCCAGACATCTTTCATTGTGTATTTGACCATTTAGCCTCCCGCCCTGCTGTTCCCGATCTCTTCCAGATTAATACAGCCGTACAGGTTTGTCATTCATTGCGTGCCAGCTGACTGATTAGCGCAGTCTAGCTTTTAAAGAGACACAAATGTGTCCATGTAGCTCCGAACTGCAGGTAAGAGCAAGATTTAAGAAAAAAAATAAAATAAAATGATTATGTTCCTGCTGCTGCTGCTGCACCATCCAGGCAGTCTTTTCCTGAGGGAAGTGGGTATTTACAGGTTCCATTAAGACTAACAGGGAGGAAGGTCTGGCTGTTGCTGCCGCAATTAGTCGAGTGCGAGATTTCTGCTTAAAGGAATTTTCATTTTCTCTTCTGATTTATCTGGTTATGCATATAATTCTGCATCACTGGAAGATGCAGACGTAATAGAGAACCTACTATGTATGTGTGTGCGCGCTCCTAAATGTATGTTACTGTGTGTGTTCGGTTTGTGTAACCCTCTTCTTCATCCCTGGTTCAGATTCTATACGGATCCCCTATGGTACCAAGCTTTCCCTGTACATGTCTAAGGATGCTGAAGGTACTTTAGGATTCTCCCATAACTTGTCCACTGTTCATAAAAACACTCATAACGCTGCCCTACTAACATGCACGTGCTCCCAGAGTGTATCACCCCTGTCTGCTCCAAAGCGGCATGTTGACTTGAACGTTGGTTGAATGTTAAGTGAACATTATGTCTTCCCCGTCCCCTCCCCCCCCTTCTGACTGCCAACTAATTAAAGCATTAGTGTGAGGAGAGAATGAGAGGGGAGAAAGAAACGTGCTAGAGCTCAAAGTACAAAGTGAGGCAGAGGTGATAAAGATGAAGAGTTATAAAATTACAGTGGGAAGAGAAGAAGAAGAAGAATAGGCATGCAATGAGTGTGAGTGGATAGGGAGGGGTTGTGGAAGCTGGGGAGGGGGGAAAAAAAGGAGCAAGAAAAGGGAAAGAGGGAAGGAGAAGACACGTCTGCTGCAGCATGATTTACAGATTGCACTGTCGCCATGGAGACTTT
>JAVDPK010001406.1:28841-41943 GCA_034780415.1 Cichlasoma orientale | reverse complement strand
GTCGCCATGGAGACTTTTGTCAGCCCTCTTTTCGATCCAAAGTGGTCCAAACAGCGGTGCCACAGTCTGATGGTGGGTGGGCGGGTGGGTGTGCAGGCGGGTGGGGGGGGGGGGGGTGGAAGGGTGCTGACAAAAATCCCATCCTCTTAACTGCCTGTGCGCCTGCCGTATCTGCTCCTTGGGAAGGTTTTCATCTGACGTAATCACATCAGTGATGCGAACAAGATGTTACCGATGTGGCTGCTAGCCACCATCTACCTCCACTGGCTTAAAGATGCACCAAAGACCCGCACAAAACCAGCCCCCCCGTGTTCTGGTCCATCTGACTTCATTTAGTACTGAAAACATCCCTGACATGTTTGTTTTTGTTTTGTTTTGGGGGGTTTTTTGCCAGTGCTGGAGTGTGACACTTCCCCTGGTCCAGAAACGCATGTGGAATATATCGATCTCTGCAACAATATATTCCAAATACTTGCATGCTTTGCCGCATTTTGGCTATTTCCTTTGCCGTCGGACAGCACGGGTAAACGAGGGCAGATCTGTAACAGCGCTAACACAGTGTACCTGTCAAGCCTCAGCAGTGACCCTTTATTTTTCACCATGACTCTTTATTCTCCTCTCACCCGCTGACATTTCAGATGAGACAGCCCTCTTTTTTTTTTTGCAGCGTAGTCTCCACCTTGATTCACTCTCATCTGTGTCACTATCGCCAGCCCGCCTCAGTGGAGCAGTGTGCAGTTTCTGAGCTCCAATACTGCTCCCAAGTGGAGCAACCGAGCCCTGCAGTTGGCACACTGCAGCTTTGCGGGCGGATTGTGTCACTTGAAAACTTTCAAACATCCATTTAATGCACCCCAAACAGACGTTATAGTCTCTGCTGAATAATAGATGGTCTGCTATAAATGGCTACTGAACAGTTACATTAGCTCTCTGTTGTAAGGAAGATTAATTTTAAGACTGCATGCTGTTTCAGTAAATAGCACTATTAATCACTTTAAAGTGGCTTCGTTTCAATGTGGAAGTTTGATCCTTTTATATCAGCTCGCCAGTGTGCTCATAGAATCCTAATTACAAATACTTAAATATTACTGCAGTTTCACAATGCATGCTGCAAGATTTTAGAGTGAATTATTTATCCTGTTTTACTGCGCTATGAAAATACAAAGGTTAAAGGCCTGATTGAGCTGTGTCACCTTTTCTTTTTCCAGTTTTATAAGCTTTTGCAGTTGCAGTCATTGTCTATTATGAAACTGGTGCATTCACAGACTATTTCTTCTTTCATTTTCATTAAATTTCACATTATACCTTTACAGACATCTACGTTTTCTTGAGTTGGAGTGTCACAAAAACACAGAAAATGAGAGCAATGCTAATTAGCTGAATGTTAGAGGGTACCTGAATGCACCAGAAAGGGGGAAATATGAGAGATTTGCTCCTGCTCTCATGTCGGAAGCGCCTGTTTCAAGTTTGTTTTGTGTAAAGATTATCTCATATATTAGCATTAGCTGTATTAGAGTCTCAGAGGTAAGAATCTGCTTCGTAATACCCAGCAACATTTTTCAAAACCTAATCTTGCATTCAAATGAAAGAGTTTAAGAGTATTTATATAAAACCATATTGAAAATACCTGCAGAACATATGTAAGGGTGACACATTGTAAACATAGTTATGTTAATATATAGTATTGTGCAAAAGTCTTGAGTCACCCCTCATTTCTTTATATTTTGCTAGGAAAATGGGACCTGGGTGCAGCAATTAATTGAAAAATCTAAGCATACATTTAAATATAGAGTAAAAACAGAGTTTGCTCAATTCTTACAAGCATGAAAGTCAATATTTGACATGCCCACCTTCATTCTTCAACACAGCCTGAACTCTCTTGGGCAGGTTTCTTGTCATTTCTTTAAGTAGTCTTCAGGAATAGTTTTCCAGGCTGCCACACTGCTTCAATAATGTTGAGGTCCAGGCTCTGGGGAGGCCAATCCATGACTGATAGTGTTCTATCCAGGTATGCTTTTACTGCATTGATGCAAGACTTTTGGCAGATGGCTGCAGATTGTACCTCTCTCCTGACCTCCTCCATCCAGACTGATGCTGATTTAAACCAAAAATTTAAAATACCCGTTGCCACTGACTTTCAGTCCAGTTCTTGTGTAATTTGGCACACCTCAGCATTTTCTCCCTCTTTCCCTTCTTTAAGAATGGCTTCTTGACAGCCACCCTTGCATTGACACCATTTCTGATGAACATGGCCAGAGGTATATCTCAGGTCCTGTGTCGGGCTCTAAATAGTTTTGTTTTGTTTAGGCCTGCCACTTCTGTTCTCCACTTGTCCAGTTTCCTCAAATTTCTTAAGGATACACAGCACACCGTGCCGAGATATGCCAAGTCTGTGGCTAATAGCTCTTTGGGAATCAACTTGGTTCAAAAATACAATTTTATGCCTGTCAAACTGTGTTTTCTTTGAGAATGTTGAAGCTTCAACGAAATAAATGGTAACAAATATGCTTTTGCAACAGGCTGATTGTAACAAAGTGCCTAAAGATACGATTTAAAATTGTTTTGTTTTTTTTGTTTGCTTGAGTTTTGGTGCCATTTTTATCCTTGAATGATTCACAGGTCAAACAAAAACAAAACATTGTTCCGAAAATGTTCAGGTATGAGAAGTGGACTGAAAACGAGCTAAAAAGCAGCCGATGTCCGAAGAAAAACTTCAGACTGCCTGGAGAACTATTGTCCAAGACCAGTATGAAGAAAAAATAACTTTTGCACAATACTGTATATAAACACAACTGTAGAGACAGTGTAATGTTTTTCTTTCCAGGTTTTTGTACAGATAAAAAAAAATCAAGAGCACAATTCCCTCTATTTCCAGTCTTTATTGCTAAGCTAAGCTAACTGGCGGCTGGCAATAGATGCTAAACGTGACCCTCTTATGTAGCCTGCAGCCAAGAATATAGCATTTACTCCTCTTTTTCTTATTTTGCTCTGCCAAAATAAGAACAAACAGCCACTGACTAAAAAGATTCAGTGGCTGGTTGTAAAATATGAAAATATATGGTATGTTTTTGAATTTCTGCTAATTTTTTTATTAACTATTACACATTCTTCTTTCTTTTTTTTATTCCATTTTGTGCCCTCTCATTACATCTACCACAATTTTTCTTCCTCACTGCTTCCTCCTTTTTCCATCCTCCTCTTCCTCCGGGTTTCTTCCTCCCAGGCGAAGCGGCATGCAAGCATATCTTTAAGATCCCTCTGTGTAACTTGGTGGGCCGCAGCATTGAAAGACCCCTGAAGTCCCCTCTGGTCAACAAGGTGCTGACGACACCGGCCCCCGCCATGGTGCCCCCAGCTCCCCTCATCTCTGCAACACACTCGCTTTCCTTATCCCGCATGGAGATCAAAGAAATAGCCAGTCGCACACGGAAGGAGTTGCTCGGTAAACTGAAAAATGATTATACTCCAAATAAGAAACTGAAGTTGTTTTTATGTAACTAGTTCCCACTGCAGCCTTTAATTATCCCTCACATATCAGCTCCTGCTTGGCACGGCTATATTTGGCCATATTAGCAACAGCAAAGATGCATCAAGGTCACAGTAAATGTATAAACTCGGATCTCCATGTGAACAGACACACATTCCTTCCCTCCTTTTTAGTTAGAGCTAATTCTAAAATATTAGAAGTATTCCACAATATTGGTTTAATGGCTCAGTCACCCTAGAAAAAAGTTGAACTTTTTCACATTCAGCAACCAATTACAAGTAGTTGCAGCCACCGACTGGTTGCCCAGAGGTTAGACATGCAACACATTGCATAGGTTGCCTGCAGACAGGTTGCCAACACTCTGCAACCAGGCTGAGTCAGTCTGCACCAATGCACGGCCTTCCTGTTATGTGAGGAGATCGTTCCATTGTTATATAGTATTTTTACACTAAATGTAATGTTAAAGCAATATTAGACCTCTGTCTGTACCTTCAAAAACTACTAATTACTGTACGAGTTCATATACTGTGCTGTTACTTCTTTTGGCCATGAAATTATCTAGCACATAATTCCCCAATAAAGTCAAATTTATATTATAGTGCTTGAGAGCTGCCCCATTTATGATAATCATGCTAATCTAAGCTAACCAGCTAACATATTTAACTCGTTTCCAAATGAGCGGATATAAATGGGATATCGATCATCCCAGTATCAGCAGGAACACAAAATAAGCATATTTCTGAGGTGTCCAATGCATGTCCATCTTCTGTTGTCTCATACCAACAAAGGCTTGACAGAAGAACCAAGCGGGAAATCAGACGGAGGATCAGTCAAACAGAGAAAGATGAGCAAAAAGAACACCGAGGAGGAGCCCAAAGTACGAGCGCTGACATCAACGAACAGTGACAGGTAACAGCAGCGGCACATTTGACGGCTGCTTAATGCTGGTTGAGCTTGAGACACGAGTCTTTCTGTGCACAACAGGCTAGCCTCAGAGTCCAGCGACGCGGATCAGGATGTCCAGCTGCACTGTTCGTCCAGTTCGGAGGCCGAGCCGGAGAAGGTGGTGCTGCAGGCAGAGAGCCCGCCTCTCACCAGCGCGTTCTCCCTCTCCACGTCCTTCGAAGAAGATGTCTTGGACCTAAAGTGAAGACGAACCCATTGTGCACTTCTCTGCCCACCAACTTCTGTACTGTCGCCTTTCCTCTGTTGTTTTGGTTGGTTTCCGTTTTGTTGAGCTCTGTTGCCTTGTCGCCTTTTCTTTATACCCTGGGATTCTGGGCCTCCCCGTTCATTGGACAAGATGGTTTGAGTGGGAGTTGGAAGGTGTGCGTGTGTGTGTGTGTGTTTTCGTGAGCAGTCCCTCAGCCGCTGTGTGTTGGGTGTTTGTGTTGCCCCACAGCAGATAACCCAAAGAGGTTGTGTACGATGCCGTGGTGTATGCAGACTTCTGCAAGAGCTTTGAGATAACGGTTTGACCCTAAACCACAAACTGAATGTAAATCTGTGCACCAAGGCATGAGAAAACTCTCTGCATTCAATTCCCTCTGACGTTGCAAGAGCTTATGTGTTGTGTGTTATGTGATTATTTCCAATCCACTTTCAAATATTGTATGATATGAATATGTGTACATCTGTTTATACATGAAAGTGCACACGTGCAGGCATATATGCCTGCCTGGCCTGTGATGCATATTTATAGATATATTATAAAAATCAATTTTATTCCCATATTTAGTAAAAGTATGATTCTTTTTATGCTCTCTGCACATTTTAGTCCTTATTATTCTCCTTATCCGTGGTATACAGGTAGACAGACCTGGAGGCAAAGTGTCCCACAAGTGCCATTTGCCACCATTCCCCATTCAAGTAGATGTCTAACAGCCACCGTAATCTGGTGTCTGACAGTAGCAGCCATGATTGTAGTCTATGTTCGATTACAATGGTGACCAACAACTCCAATCAGCTTGTATGAATTCCCTTCCTGGAGGCACGATCTCAGAGGCACATGCAGAAAATGTTTTATCTGGCCTTAAATTTACACGACTTGCCTTGGCTACTGTGCAAGTGTTGGGTCTTCTGCACCAAAAAAATTCCTCCTTTGGAAACAGTGAGGTCTGCAACATAATACCAAATTCCAACAGCATAAAAGAAACCTGAGACAAGAGGAAGTAAAAGTGCATCTTTTACAAGACGATGGATAGAGGAGGGATGATAATTTGTTTAAAAAAATAATTTAGTAATTTAAGAAAAATTTTATTTTGCAGAGTAAAACATACTTAGTTAAAAGGCAGTTGTATCTTTAGCAAAATAAAACTTTTTTTCTAGACTAAATCTAAAGCCCAAACTAAACTAAGACTTAAAAGGAGCAAACTGATTTAAAGAATGCTAAATTATTAATTAACTGTCCATGAACATCAATTAATCGGAAAACATAACCCTATTAGGGATTCGGCTCTTAATAGGGCTAGCTGCTGTTTAAATCATTGGTTCTCATTTTGAACTTCAAGACCCAGAAGGCCCTGCTGACTTTCACCCTGAGGTCCAGAGATAGACGGAATTACAGCTGGGACACCTGGAGTTATGAGTTATGGGATGATTCACTGAAGTCTTTAGTCAGAACAGAGTTTAATTCATTACTTATCCTTTCCTTACTGAGTGTTGAGGTTATTGGTCAGATTGCTAATTAGCTGCCCATCTTATATTCCTGTTTGTTCCTATTGTGATGCAGATATAAACCCAGTCCAGTTTGGAGGGCTCAGAAGGGAGATTTTAATTATACATTTTGACTTTTAGCCTCTAATATTATTTATGCTCTTAAAAACAATCCCACAGTTCATTAAACCCTCTCTGTGTTTTTGATGTCTCCTTGTTTTAAACTCCACACATCTATTAAAATAAATAGTAATAATGTTTTGTTACTGTACTATTAATGTCTGACTAAAAAGGAGACAACAGGGAAACTTCAGGATCTGGATTGGCCCTCACAGTATATTGTTACATCCGTCTGGGAATGCCAGACGGCTAAGGATGCACCACATCATCCAAAGACTGACATTTAACATGATTAAAAGCAACTTGAACGCATATGGTGTTAGAGTGTGAGCGCGGTGTTTAATTTTGTAATCATGCACCTGTCTCAAGTCATTAAAGCGGGAGTGAGGGACTTTCAGCTCCTGGCAAATCTGTCTAATAGAGTTTTAAATCTTGTATCTGCACGACGTTGCCATGCTCGTGCACCTTCAGTTTTATGTTTCTGAAAGCTGGCGGTGATTGGTTTGGCAGAGGTGTGGAGTGGATTGCATGCACAGAGATGAAGGAGACTACAGCAGCTTAGAGTATCGTAGCGCCTGTGGAAGAAAAACCGAGAGAAAATCTTTTGAGAACAGAGAACTTTGCAAATGAGAGGGAATGATTACAGTTTTAAGAGGCAAGCATGTTTTCACAGCCTTGGTGTAATTACTCTCACAGCCAGAAGAGGGAGACAAAACTTCTCCACTGCAGGCTCAACATGGGAATCCTTCCCGTCTCTACCGCCCACCCCATGATGCTGTGATGTAAATGCAGCTCCAGCACTAATAACCTTAATCAGGGTAATTTTATGGAGAAAAGGTTCCATACAGAATCACATGAAACTTTTTAGTATGGCGGGTAAACTCAGCTTCTCATTTAAAATTGGTAAGAAGTCACTATATATAATATATATATATATATACACACACATATATATATATACACACACACACACATATATATAAAATATTTTTTATAAATGTTAATGTTGATCTTTGACATAGATTATGTAATCTATGCCTTCAATTCACTAATATAAATATAAGTGATCAAAGTGACAGTAATACAAAAGGAAATGTTTAGGGACATGACTGAGAGAACTGGTTCTAATGTGGATATTAAAGCACCTCTGTATGCGTGTTTCACGGCACCGCAGCTCATGTATGAGCCTCCTCTCTCCCCGAAGTCACGCCTTTGCTCCGTTCTCCTGCCTGCCTCAGCGTGAATCCCTCTAGCACCATAACACAACACGAAAAGGGGGAACTGGGAAGGATTTTTACCCTTCTTTAGTGTTTAAATGAGGGTGGATTGCTCGGGGAACACTGTTTCTCCTGCTTACATTGTTCCTATTCCTTCTGTATTTTTGTCAAGAACTCTTTAGTTTCTACCTCCCCTTGGCATTTTCACTGTTTTTGTTTTGGGTTTTTGTTATTTTTTTGTATTTGAATCTATATTTACTGTTTAGACTGTTGCTGAACCTCTCTGTGATATCAAAATGACAGAAAAATTAACAAAAAAAACACCAAGTGTCTTAAAATATTGTATCGCCATCGTTTTTAATGCCAAGTAATACTTGTAAATGTTTGTGTATCAAATGTGGCCTCAAAGGAAACTGAACTATATTATTATTAATATTAATATTATTTGAGCAGTTATTTTAAACAAGTGCTGTAGACCACTGCTGTGAAAGTAGTTGATTTTGTTCATTGATATGTAATAAATATTTATGAAATTTCTGATGGGTAGCTTCTTTGGCTTACACACACGCACACACAGTTACAACAAAGAAATAATCAACCAGAAACAAATTTCCTTACTTTCTGTCTTAAGTTTATTTTTCGCTACAGACCTCCAAACTTCATGTGGCCTTCAGATTAGCTCAAGAACAGTGTGTACAGAGCTTCATAGAATGGGTTTCCATGGCCGAGCAGCTGCATCCAAGCCTTACATCACCAAGTACAATGCAAAGAATTGGATGCAACAATTTCATGCTCCCAACTTTGTGGTAACAGTTTGGGGGATGGCCCCTTCCTGTTCCAACATGACTGCACAAAGCAGGTCCATAAAGACATGGATGAGTGAGTTTGGTGTGGAATAGCTTGACTGGCCTGCACAGAGTCCTGACCTCAACCCGACAGAACACCTTTGGGATGAAGCTGGAGCCTATCCAAGCTGTCATAGGGCGAGAGGCAGGGCACACGCTGTACAGGTCGCCAGCCTGTCGCAGGGCCAACACAGAGAGACAGATAACCATTCACGCTCACATTCACACCTATGGGCAATTTAGGATCACCAATTAACTTAACCCCAGTAACTGCATGTCTTTGGACTGTGGGAGGAAACTGGAGTAAAACCACGCAAACACGTGGAGAACATGCAAACCCGTGCTGCCCCATATATGTTAAGCTTAAAATGTCTAAATGTGTACATGCATTTCAGTTTTAACCCCTGCCCTTTAGCTGACTGAGTCATAGGTTTGAGATTGTTTATTCACGAGTTGTTTATATGGAGCATTTCTTTCTGTTTGGATTTTTAAATGAGTTATAATCTCATCATTAGGTTCAATGTAAATGTTTATAGTACACACAACTGTCAAAGCCCAGCTGAAGACTGATCAAATCATCATATTGCCTTTTGCTCGCTTGCCTTTTTCTCCATGTATCTCTGCTACCATCTCTTCCTCTGCTGAAAAGCACATCAAGTGGTGCAGATAATTTAAGAAAAAAAAACGATTCGTATCTGTCCTCTGTTGCTCTGTGGTTCAGTTCTGACACTGCAAGCTTATGGTAGCAGGGGTCAGCACTGACACTCTGATCAGGCCCATAATGAGCAGGTTGGGATTCATTGTGCTTTCAGACGCCTTTCTATCACAGACTAGAGCTTTTCAGCAGTTTGTGCTGCAGTAGCTCCTCTGTTGGATCTAACCACAGGATAAACCTTTACTTCCTGCAAACACTACTTTGCTACTTTACACTTGTGTTAATGAGCATTTAAACAGGTGTACCTAATAATCAGCCAATCACGTGGCGGCAACTCAGTGCATTTAGGCATGCAGAGATGGTCAAGATGCCCTGCTAAAGTTCAAACGGAGCATCAGAATGGGGAAGAAAGGTGATTTAAGTGGCTTTGAATGTGGCACGGTTGTTGGTGCCAGATGGGCTGCTCTGAGTATTTCAGAAACTGCTGATCTACTGAGGTTTTCCCACACAATCATCTCTGGGGTTTAGAGAGCATGGTCTGAAAATATCCAGTGAGCGGCAGTTCTCTGAACGAAAACGCTTTGTTGATGTCAGAGGTCAGAGGAGAATGGCCAGACTGCATCGAGCTGATAGGAAGGCAACAGTGACTCAAACCAAGGTATGCAGAAGACCATCTTTGAATGCACAGTGTGCTGGTGGTGCAGTGCTGTGGGGAATATTTTCTTTGCACACTACCTGTTTAGCACTGATTAAACACCACATATAATCTCAAAGTGGTTTCTTGAACGTAACAATGAGTACTCGGATGTCCTCCACAGTCACCAGATCTCAATCCAACAGACCACCTTTGGGATGTGGTATAACAGGAGATTTGCATCATGAATGTGTAGCCAGCAAATATGCAACAACTCTGTGATGCTATCATGTCAATATCTACCTTTGTACTTCCTTTGGTGGGTACTAACCACTCTGAGAACAACCTGCAATTTTCTCCCCTGCAGCACAACACATATCTGCTCTGTAAACTAAGAAGAGACACGAGGCAACCATGCTAACCATGAATTCAGTGCTTAACCTCGTCTTTTAGGGTAACTTTTCATGTCGTATTTTGTCTTGGTGATATTTTTGGCTCAAAGCATCTAAGGTGAGGTGGGAGCAGCCTCTCAGTTAAGTTCCAATGAATGAATTAATAATTTTGACTTATTTTGTCACAGAATGTAACAGTGTCAACAAAACAGTTTAATGAACTAAAAAGATATACATGAACCAAACTAAGAGACAGGCCTGTGGAGCAGATAGTGAACATTCAGTGGCATTAGAAGCTGTTAGATAAATATGCTATATCCTACTGCATACATCATATACACTTATTTTAATATTAGTCTGTTTACTGTAATTACACAGAATCTGAAAGTCAATGATCTAAAGATCAGTGGTGCCATTTGGCTTCAGAGAGAAAGATGGAAGCGCCTGAGAAGTGAAGTGTGTGTGTGTGGGGGAAGGGGGGGGGGTGAGTGGCCACAAGGTGGGGCTAAATACGTAGCTTTACTAAAATGATCAGAACAACTGTTGTATTTTTATCCACTCGTTGAAAATCAGGACTGTCCCTCACCTTCTCTCCCACAGGGGAACCTACAGTTCCCAAACAATAGAAAATATAGTCCAAAGTAAACTGATCTCCCTCAATAGCGAACAGCAGCGAACACAGAGCTTTTGTTAAAGTTTTCCTCCAATCCAGAAGTAAAACAAGCATAAAGAGAGCAAAACAGTGACCTTTGCAGTGCACTCTTGAAAGTAAGAATTATAGGAGCCACATTTCCTTTTGCCCTGGCATGTCTGCTTTACGTTTCAGTCAGATTATATATTATATTGTCACTGCTCATTCATGAAAAGCTAAGGATTTTCCACCGCCTCCGACCTTCTCTGTCGTTTTGTTTAAATCACAAAACACTTCAGCTGTGTATGTTCAAGCTTAGTCATCATAACTGGTTGGAAAATCACTGGAAATGGGATTACGTCATCCTAAAATGAGGCAAAATGGTTGCTTCCAGTGGCTCTGGAGTGAGAAAAGCCAAAGCAACTGGAATAACCGATGGAAAAACATTTCATGCTGGCACACAAACTTGGCACCATCAGCAAATATTTCTATAATCGCATCCTGGGGGCTCCTCCTCCCCTCAGGGTCCAAAACAAAACAAAAAAAAAAAAACAAAAAAGAAGAACAGCATAACCAAAGGTCTTACACAACAATCGGAGGAATGCTGGAACTCTGCCGATGCCTTTTGGGTCATCTCACCCTTGCACACAAAGTGGGGCCCCTCTCCCCTTAACATAGCATTTCTGCAGCACCCTGAAACAACAAGTGATTTTAGCACATAGTGAAAGCAGACTGGGCACGCTTTGATGTGCATAGCTTTATTGCCAACAAAAATGTTTCAAAAACATGACTGCATACATTAAATTGAATAAATTACAAAACTCTCCATGTGCCTTCACAGACAAACACACAAATATACACTAGAAAAGTCTCCCAGAAGGTCGTTGCGAGGCATGCGTCCCATCTTCCTTTTAAAGTAATTTGAGAAGCTGTTTCACTCGCACAGGAGGAGCGTCGGGCGTATTTGAACTTTCAACATATCAGCCATCAGATCTGTTACGCTTTTGTTGAACAGACTCATCCAGACGGGAAACAAAAAAAAAAGGATGGCGTGAAAATACATGAATAGTGGCCTGTGATTTGTGGAAACACGAAAACAGGGATCAACATGGAGTGCAGAGCTGGAATTTTTTTCCCCCCCCCCCCCCCTAAGTTGCTTAAAGCTAAATCTCTACAGCTGTCCATGAGGAGCAACAACCTTCATTTGCATTTACAGCACATGTCAGCTTCAGATATCTTATAAGACACTGTCACATTTCAACTTAGCAAAAGTAAAAATACTGATAGTCATTCTCAAAACCAAGCACTGGTGTAATCGGAGACCTTGTATTGCACTCCCACTGACATCCCTGTCTTTACAGGCGGTACATCATACTTTCTAACAAATGTCAAACTGTAGCCATCTTTAGGCCCAGAGCGCAGCCTCTAGTTCAGTCCCTTGTTCCTGGATATTTAGGCATAAGCTTTGACTGCTATCAGGATCTGCACAGCCATGGACACACAAGGAATCTGAGCAACAGTGTAGGCCAGGGATCGGGTCGGCGCTTGCAGGGCAAGCAGGTAGGCAATGCTGTGCAGCACACGGCAGATGAAGAAGACAAGGAAGTGAAGGCGGGCCACCCACAATGAAGGTCCAGTCATGGAGTAGATGGCACCCAAGAAGAGAAAAGGGAGGATGTTCTCCATGTCATTAATAAGAGCTCTAAAAAAAAAAAAGAAGAAAATAGTCAGTTCAGGAAGGCTGACATCTGTTTTCAATATTTGTGTGATTCAGCTACCTATGATGCAGCAAGTATGAAATATGAGTGACGCAGACTGAGTTTTGATTTCCTGTGTTTTCCCTGGACAACGTATATTCTGGATGATTAAATAATATTATGCAACCTGTTGGATCATTTAACCTACTCTGGCTCATCTTATACCAGATCAGGGGTCTGCAGCCTTCTCGTTTTGCCTGCCCACTTAGTCAGCTAGTCTGCTACACAATTTTCCTGTTTCCCTTCCACCCACTTGGAACAGCTTTTTAACAATATTATTCTAGGAAAACTCCCATCATAACTCCCCCCCAAATAAAGAGCACATGAAAGCAGTGATTAAGCTTGCAGACCGAACACATCATGCTGCAGCTATTTACGACGTTAAAGGAAGCTTGAAAATTCTCTCCCAATGCAAAGTTGATTCCTACCACAAGCTCTTGGAAATGTTACGACAGACCGGGAAAACAGAACGAAAAGTTTTACTAGTAGAAGAACATCTGCTCTCCCCTGTCACGGATCATTTTCTGACAAGTTTAAACAAATCTGTGAGGCACAGTCTTGCAGGCTGCCGGGGGGGGGGGGGGGGGGTTAAAAAATTAAAAAAAAAAAAAAAAAAAAGGGGGGGGGCGGGTGGCAAGAAAGAATATATGTGATACGCATACATACACATTCATATATACATACATACTTATACATACAAACACACACA
>JAVDPK010001406.1:0-28831 GCA_034780415.1 Cichlasoma orientale | reverse complement strand
CCCCCCCCCCCCCCCCCCCGGGCACGGGAAATAAATCTAGGAATTATCAGTTCTGCATCAAGTAACTATGCCAGAATTTTATTTATTTATTTTTTTTTTTTTAACTTGTAGGAATACTAATACTGCTTGGAAACAGGCAACGTTACCAAGAGTATTTTACTCAAGTATACATATGAAATACCGGAGTAACTCGATTTCATGCACCCTTTTGAATTTCTTTTTTTTAAAAATAAGAGTAAAATCCATCCATTCAACTATTAATTATTATTTCACCCAAAAAGCGCATAAGATGGGAAACGAAAAACTTGAAAACAACCCACCAATACAAGGCGCACTGAAGCGCGTGAGATTTTAAAATCCAATCCAAAACTAGAGGGATTCTTTTATGCGTCCTGAGAAACTTTTCCCCCCTCCTCTCTTCCTAAACACAACTAGTCCAGTCTTACAAAATAAATAAATAAGTTGTGAGTTTACGGTAAAATCTTCTGCACGCTCACCTCCGGCATCTCTCCACATATGGATCTTCTCTGTGATACTGTAAACCTCCGTGTCTCAGCGCGTCCTCGGGGTTGGCAAAAGCCTTTCAAGGAAGAAACGAAAACTTTGCGTCAGCGAAACAACCAAACCAAAAAAAAAAAAAAAAAAAAAAGTTACACAGCATTTAGAGTCAAGTTGCTTCTATAGGACTGTCACTCACCTTTTTACGCAGCCTCACTTGTCCCGTTATGACCGCTATAACGTACATTTTTAACACCAGCAGCACGCCGTAGAAAACAAAGCAGGAGAAAACCGGGTTTCTTAACATGACTGCTGTGATCCACAGAGAGCTGCAGCGAGAGTGGAAGTGAAGGAGGGCTTTGAGACCGCCGCTTGCAGCTTAAATAAAAGGGAGAGTGAGAACGAGGGCAGGCTGTTTTGTAGCGTTGCCTCCACCCTCACACCCACCTCCCAGTGATGATCAAGGCTCATTCATGCAGAATTCTGTGAATTCCAGAATTGCTTCCCGGAGGCTACACTTTACATGAGCCAGGTAGCCCAAAAAAATAAATAAATAAAATAATTCAAATGGTGCCTCATAGTTATGCTCTTATTATCTTGGAGGATTAGTGCAGCAGATAATTTAACGTTACAGGGAAACTGTTCACAAGTGGGCACAACTATCAAAATTGGCATGCTCTTTTAGGATTTTTTAATAATTAATTTGAAAGAAAAGTTTTGTAGTACAGATCATGCTTTTTGTTTCAGTGACTTCGCTTGTATGGACCCATTACGGCCCCCCAAAAGCTTGTTGTTTATGGTTGCTCTGTCTACTTTTTATTAGGTCAGTGGTTTGATCCCCCAGCTCCTGCAGTGTTCTTGGGCAAGATACTGAACACACAATTCCCCCCATGCATCCATCTGGGTTTGCATGAAAGTGAGAATCCAAGAAAAAAAAAAAAAAGCATTGGGTGGTAGGTAAGTTCTCACAAAAGATTAGACACTGGTGATCACTTAAGTGCAGCTTGGGTTTCATTGTTGACTAACTTGAAGGTGTACTTAGATTATATGAGTTAGCCATTATAACAAAAAGCTGGGCAGGACAGTGGTGCAACAGTCACCTTGCAGCAAGAAGGTTCTTGGTCTGAACCTGTCCAAAGACCTGCTTGTCAGGTTTAAATGGTGATTCTAAAGTGGCTGTGACTGTAAATGATCACCTT
The DNA here is from genome assembly GCA_034780415.1 of Cichlasoma orientale. NCBI lineage: Eukaryota > Metazoa > Chordata > Actinopteri > Cichliformes > Cichlidae > Cichlasoma > Cichlasoma orientale. Next base: position 27,134 of record JAVDPK010001406.1, on the reverse strand, counting down.
ATCCAGGGTGTACCTGACCTTTCACCCAGTGTCTAGGACAGGCTCCCATGAACTGGATGTGCCGGCACGAGATACCTGAGCCAAGGATAAAGGAGCCTTTATGCATCAAATATACAAAGTTTGTAAAACAGTGTGAATATATTAGCACCAGGCGAATGTCTGAACCTGTTTGCACCGCAGTGCTCTTAAACCTACACAGCAGTGTGCAGCTGCAATTATCAGACCACTGGAACAACAAAGAAGCACTCTTTAAAATCCTTGTTACTTACCTTGAGTTTGTCCTGGTGCTCTGAGAGCTTTGCATTGAGAATGCAAGGTTTTGATTGGTTGATTTCCCACAGCTGTGAATAATGACTGGGTGGACCAGCACTGAAACTCATCATGTTTCGTCCTTTATTGCCCCTGCTTGTGTCAGGGAACAAAAGAAGCATGCACTCAATTTATCAAAAGTAGTGATTGGTCAGCAAAATGTTGAGTGTAATATTAGCATAATTTATAATTATTATTCTTGAATAGCAACTGGTATCTATAGAATAAACTAATGCATACATGCTGTTGCTGAAACAATATATACTCTTTGTTATCCTACAACAGCCATGTTACCTGCTAATCGTTTCTTTTTTTTTTTGGTTTGTTTTTAACTTTCTGCTTGATTCTAGCACCTACAAGCAAACCATGATCACTGCTGTATTTACATGTATTTAGATCCACGCACTGTATATTCCACTATATACTGACCAAGAAACGACGCCCAACAGCAGACAGGACTGAGTGATTTCTCCAACAATATCAGTATGAAATCGCAAAGGCAGTTTTAGTGTCACGAGTGAATAACTAAGCCTCTAAGCCTCAGGGCCAAATGAATGTAGAAAGCTGTCCGAGAATCCATCAAAAGACCACAATGAAAGAGATGGAAAACAATCACAAAATGCCTGAAAAGAGACATCAAGTTACCTCAAAGAGGCACTAAACAACAAAACACAGAGGAATCAGCTAAAAAGTGACACAAACATGGGGTGCCAAAGAACTAATAAGAGATAGATACAAAATAACCGCTACATGTCAGCTTCATGGGAATCACTTACAGGATGTTGTACTTTCTTATAATAGTTCCAAGGCTTTTGAGCTGCTGCTTATTGAGATATTAAAGTTGTTAGAATTCATCTGTCACACACAGAAAAATGTAACTAATGCAGCACTTCATTTTTTAACATATCTAGCAGCCACAGCTTTATATTTGAAGCTTAACACATTCATAATCATTTTACAGATAGAACTCTCTGATTCAAAACCCTTTTACTGCTCATATACGGATGGCTCTGGTTCAGCTTTTCCTACAATGCCAGTCTTTAAAAAAAATAATAAAGTTTGTGCTAAGCTTTTGGCAAGAATGTACTCCACAGAATGATCTGGCACAGAGTCATACTGTTACTCTAAGAAACACGCTGTTCACTTTTATTGAGAAAATGATTTCACGTGGGACTGCTGGCAAAATCCGCTTTCTGAAATTACAAAACCAGGAAAACCTCTGTTGCAATCCAGCTGTGCCCTCAGACTGTACCCTAATTACTCAACACCATGATTAGTCATCACTTCATGTAGACCACTCTTCACTTTTCCTGAATGCAGCTGAATTAATAGGGCACTTAAATACGTGTAGACCTACCTGTTGAGGATTTTTGTTTGCTGGTGCATTATACTGGTACTGAGGAAAGTGTTGCATGTTTAGTGAATGACATGTCACACTCAGAAAACCTAGTTAAATATATAAAATGTATGCTTTTTATAATAGGTTGTCTTTTAGAAGAAAAAAAAGATCCATGGTTACAAATTAAACAACACAAGAGTACATAAAATGATGTAAAATAGCAGCTTCTTAGTCAACTAAAGGCTAAAAAACTACTTCCACATTACTACCGCCTCTCTTGATTGGTAGATGACCCCTCTAGAACCACCTCGGGGCAGCTGAGATGCTCTTCTGCATACCTTGGCTGTAAGGAGAGATTATTTGAGTCACTGTGGCCGTCCTATCAACTCAAAGTAGTCATCCTTTCTCCTCTGACTGACATCAAGAAGGCATTTTTATCCAGAGAACTGCCACTCACTGGATAGTTTCAATTTTTTTGGGGCCACGATCTGTAAACCCCAGAGATGACTGTGTGGGAAAATCCCAGTAGATCAGAGCAGCCCATCTGGCACCAACAACCATGCCATTTCTCTGAAATGTAGCAAAGTAGAAGTACTTATATAATGGGATGTAATTTAAAGAAAACAAAAATCGTCACCACATTTACTGTAAATGCACATTTCCTGTGTGCGTCTTTGTGTTTATTTACAGGTTTGTATTATAACACTTCTTGAACGAGGGTCAGCCACCAGTTCCCTGCGTATGCCAGTCCAGCGTGATCGAGCTGCCCGAGCTGGTGTCGTCGCAGCAGTCCTCAGCATCAGAGAAGGATGACATGTAGTGGAGGCCCGTCACTCTGTGGTAGCCTCCCCGGAGCATCTGTGGGTAGGTGGTGAGCTCCACGGCCCTGCGGCCAGTCCTGCTCACCCTCACAGTCCACATGTCAACCAGATGCGAACACATGCCACAGCCCATGTTGTTTGCCGAGGGCACAGACTATACAGACATACACAGTGACTCTATATAAGAGCACAGGTGTCAGGGTAAATACTCACTCACAAACACAGTTGGCGGGTGCAGACAGGACACATCAACATCAATAATATGTATTCTGTCTCGGTTCCACTGTACTTTTTCTAACTTGTGAGTACACAGTGTATTTTTGTTTTCATATTTCTGTATAAAAATCTAAAAAATATTATAAATTATTATTTTTTGCATTATTATAAATCATGCAAAATAAATTAGAAGAGTATTTGAATAGTTACTCCATGCTGTGTCTGAAAAGGAGCTCTTGACTTTTGCATTTCTGCTGATGCGTGTCAAACATTACCAGCACAAGTGTGAATGCCTGACAGTTTCCCAAGAATGCGAATCTGTATTTTCTTCTATAAAAGGCAGTGAAAAAAAAAGATAAGCAGTAAAAAGGCGGTTCACAACAAACCTTACGTAAAACAAAAAGCAAAACAACTTGTCAAGCTGTACGCGTGCACACACACACACACACACACACACACACACACACACACGCAGCAGATTCACATCCAGCCCTGCCTGCAAGGCTCGAAGAGGTTAACTACAAAGTAAAAAGGCAGATTCATAATTGGTGTTCTCCATCTCATACAGCTGCCAGACACGGCATGTAAATATTTACAGAGGTTGCTTTTGGAAAAAGAAAAAAAAAAAATCGCAAAGAGTTCACAGACAGAAGTCAGATAGGAGGGAGCGTGCTTCTTTCTCTGCAGCAAATCACCTTCATTTCAGAAGAAACAGTTTATCTGGTGGTGCGCTCTTCGTACTGTAGTACTTTGATTTGGCATTAAAATAACCACAGAGTCTTTTCACACTGAAGCTTTGATAACTGAATGACTTCCTGTGTGATGTCTTTAGCTTGATGCAGCAGAGCCGTCACTGCAGACCTAAAAAATGTGCGAGGAGAGAAATAGATGAGAGGTTAGCACGCAGCAGATGAACAATGGATGGATGGATGGAAATAATCATCCTCTTTCAATTCTAAGGTTTTATGTATCAGGACGTAATTAAAAAATATTCTGGTCCTTATCAGGATCCGAAATTCTTTAAATGCAACCTCAATAAACAGCAACACATGACATATTATTTGTTATTATTTTAACAAAAGCTAAGCCAAAATGCAGAAGCGGTGTGTGAAAAATTATCTACACTCTTACTGCTTCCACAGGAATTAAGAGGGTAAGTAGAAGCCAGGAGCTGCTAATCAAATGCGCTTGATTAACTGATCATCAGCAAGTGTGAGCGCCTCTATAAAAGCAGATGTTTTGGTAATTTGCTGGTGTGGAGCATTCAGGTGTGTGTGGTAACACAATACCAGGGAGGAAAGACAGCAGCAATGATGTAATATCTAGTCAAACATACAGACTTTGCCAGAGAGAAGAAAAAGCTCTTTGATAGGTGGTGTTCTGCAAGCAAGGCTTGTGATTTGGCTTTGTTTGTGTGAGCTAATGCTTGTGGAAGACTTTACAAACTCTGTGCCTGAGTGTATTACACTTTATCTAGATGAACAGAAGGCTTCCACTCTGCAGCAGGCTGCCACATTTGCAGATGAGTTTATCTTAACTCACAATATAAATCCTGTGGAATGTGACCTCCCCTCCCATAATGCACCGCAGAGGGCTAGCAATGCACCTGTTACAAAGGCCGAGTGCATTTGGTTCAAGACCCAAGTTTTAAAAAAAAAAACTCTTTCTTTTGCCTCAAATCTGGCCACCTTATTGGTAGCAGAAAGGGCTAGGCTTGAAAAAAGTGAGTCTTGGCTCTCAGACTGAAAAAGATGCCATAATAAATAAAATAAAATAAAACGGCCACATTTGGAGCGTTTTTGCTCAATGTCCTCATGTGATCAGTGTCAGGTTGACTGACTTTGCACTGTCACCTGATGACCCGCAGGTCTGGCTAACCAGCATGCCAGTTGCCATGACCGGGTGGAGGGGCAAATGAAAAGTGCTTTCATAGTAGCCCCCACTGTTCTCCATATGCGCTGGCTCAAAAAGCTGCTGGTGGGCTCATGGGACTTTACTTTGATGGGATTGGACAAACTTCCTTCAGTGTTTTGGACCCATTGAGAAGGTGTTGCCAATTACCACGGCCTATTCCTAATTGCTATATTGGTGTGTGGTAAGAGGTATGTTTAAAATTTGATGGTGAAATGGAATGGCAGGTATACTAGTGACTTTTTAGATATTTCATTCATTGTATTGAACATGAAGTCTTTGGAAAAATCAAATACGCAGCTGCAGGGGTGCTGTGAGGACAGCAGAAATGGGGTAAACACTCAAGTGTTCATAATCTGGACTATTAAATATGTATGCATAAACCAGCCAGTATCCTATTTTTTCTGATAACTATGAAAATAAACACAGGGTACTTCTCCAAGAGTCATTCCAGCTAATTCCATCACACTGATCTTTTAATATGGTGAAAACATATAGATTCTGTGCACTTTACACTATCACAGCACAATCTGTGCAACTGATTCAGGCTGTTTGCACGTTAACATTCATGTTTCCGTGCCTGACTGCAAGTTTTTTCTCTACCAGACCACCCAAATCTACTCCATCCATCATCGAAATCTGGGTGGAGCACAGAGAGCCATTAGCAAGGGTGGAAAAAGCCCACAGCGGTGAGGACAAGTGGTCTGCTGCTTCATGCCACACCCATCCCATCCCAGTGAATGGACACAGCAGGGGCCACCCTGTTAAAGGCAGCCTTTAAGACTCCTCTGCTGTCCTCAGTTGTCACTGTATCGTTATTGACTATTTTATATTCAAGTGCTCGGACAACTACTCCTACAGGATACTTAATTATTCATCAATACATCTGGTGTCTCATGAAATGCATCCCATCGAGCATCCCAGCTCCAATGTAACCTTCATGCCAGTAATGATGTCAAAGCTCTGTAAATGTGTGTGTGTATTCATGTTGAGATGCACACGCAGTGCAGGAAACATGCCGGTGTTGTGATACTGTGATAAGGATGGATGCTGCACATGCTGCTGTGTGTGTTTATATAGCCATGTGTGCACAAATCAGTCCCTTAAAGCAGATTTTGTGGATTTTGGCTCTTACCTGAGCGCAGCATGTCGGTTCTCCCATCTGCACGAATCAGTATGTGCATCATATCCTCTGAGCAGCCCAGTGTGTTTCCCTCTTGCTCCGTCTCTGTGTGGGCTTGGCAGAGCTCAGCATATGTACGGGACTTGAGATGACATCACACCTCCTCGCTTAAGAGTGGCTTTCTAAAATTAAAACGAGCCATCCCACTGTCTCTCCCTCTCTCCCAGGCTTACATATTTTTGTTTCAGCATACAACAGGTTAAAATAGAAATAATCAAGTCTATATATCATCTTTCTACTCTATTTGTAGTGATGATGAAACTGCCAAGAAAAGCACAGTCTCATTTTGAGAATACTGTGCTGATTTATGCTGACTTAATAGTATTTCTTTTAGCTGGGCACTCCTGAAATCTGTTACTGCACCATATTGTTTTAATGCACAGTTTGAGAGGAAACTGGTTAAAAAATAATAATAAATCAGTGCAGTTGCAGTGCAACATGAAATAATTTAACCTGTATGGAGTCTCACTGGAGTCTTGTCAGTATATTTTGAACAGAATCATTTGCTTGTCTTGTCTGTGTTTGACTGGGTTATGCTCATTTATAACAACTTATTTTCAATTCAAACCAACATTAAAAATATTTGAATACAGGGAGGAAAGTAAGAGCATTTTCACCAGGAGCAGAAACATCCACACCAGCACATTGATGCTGTGAAGAGTGATGTCAAGAAGTGATCCAATGAATGAGTGCTCCAGAAGTGATCAAATGATCTGTTTTTAAATTTATTCAACTGTATTCTAAACACCAGCTTTCTGTAGGGAGTTCTGGAAGTCTACTAGAATTAAAAAATAAAATAATGTTGTTTTTTTTTCTTCAATTACCAGTGAGAGTTGAGATCTGTGCAACTGTCTGCTGAATAATCTGTAATATTGGATTTAATATACTGGTGTACAGTTCTTTATCCTCACTTTGTTCCCTATCAGTCCTGTGTTTATGACCTTTCAAAATAATTGCACATTAATGGGTCTTTTATTGCTGAGCTCTTGCCAGAGTGCTTATAAAATTATATATACATTTTAAAAAGTCTATGATGTGCCATTTCCACTATAAATATTAATCATAAGCGTAAAAAGGCAGTGAAGTACACAGTGAAGCTGCGCTGATGTCATCAAATATGCTGCTGTCTCGCTATGAGCTGTGTCCTCGCGTCCTCGAAGGTCTGGAGTCCTTAATGTGCTTGTCAAGTAGGAACTGGCCAACTATGCAAATACAAACTCTGTGTACTTGGTGCTGAGAAACGCCCACGGGCAAGAATCGACTCCAGGCCAGAGCAATGGTTTGGCCCCGCCCTCCGACTTTAATAAATTTGATGCCCTGCAGCACATGAACCATGATTTAATTAAATAATGAGGTTTTTTTTTTAAATAAAATAAATTGATGTTCCCATCCATCCATCTATTTTCTTCCGCTTATCCAATTCAGGATCACAGTGAGGCTGGAGCATATCCCAGCTGCCATTGGACGAGAGGCGGGAGACACCCTGTAAAGCCTGTTGCAGGGCCAACACAGAGAGACAGACAACCATTCACACCTATGGACGATTTTGAATCACCAATCAACCTAACCCCACTAACTGCATGTTTTTGGACTGTGGGAGGAATTTGGAGTGAATCCACGCAAACACGGGGAGAACATGCAAACTCCACACAGAAAGGCCCCATGGTGGACTTTCTTGCTACAGTGGTAACCACCACACCACCACGCTGCCCCAAATTGATATTTGAATTACTTAATGATGCCTTTAATTAATTATTTTGGCATTTTTGGCACTCCATTTGAAATCTATCATCGGTTCATCCCTTAAAAAGCATGAAAAACAACTTGCTCATGATAAGAAGGTCTAACCCTGTGACAAGCTGGGATAAATGGATGATAAGGTTGATGCCACTCTCACACCCATATGCTAAGCAGCTGGATCTGGTTAGCTTAGCTCAGCTTAAATAATGAAAGCAGCAGAAATAACTGTCTTTGTCAATAAGTAAATAAGGTTTACATGGCTGCTTTTGTGCACATTTAAAATGGAGATAATGTGCTTATTAGAGCACATCTGCAGGTAGGCAGATTTTCTTACACGCATGCAAGTGCATCCAAACATTTGACACATAATGCATCTTTAACAGAACCATGTAAACCGCTTCCTTATTCAACAATGAGGAAGTGGAGAAATGAGAGCAGAACTGACCTCATTTGACTTTAATCACAGTTTCAAAGCTGTCAGACCTTTCCTTTAACCTCAGCCCTCTTGGTTTGCTGTTATAAAGATGTCTCTTTAAGCCACAATAACCCTGATGGCATCACAACGGTCATTTTCTAAGATCTGGTAAATCTCATGCTGAGCCACACAATGTATTCTGTTTCATTGTTTGTTACACGATATTGCCAAAAGTATTCACTCTTTTGCCTTCACACGCATATGAACTTGAGCGACATGAAGTTTGGAGGTCTGTAGTGACTGACTCTGCAGGAAGATGGTGACCTCTGTTTACTGCTATTTAGTAGTGAGGAAATTTCATGACTGGATTTGTTGCTATCACAGCACCACGCTGGAATTCACTGAGCTCCTGAGAGCGACCCATTCTTTCGCAAATGTTTGTAGAAGCAGTCTGCATATCTAGGTGCTTGGTTTATACACCTGTGGCCAAATAAGTGATTGGAATTCAAAGATTAGAATGGGAGAGTGAATACTTTTGGCTGTGTAGTGTATATATGGAGCTGTGCAAAAGAGCCATCACTCATCACACTTCAAATTTTGCTTCCAAGGAGCCAGACTTTGTAGTAAGTTTTTAAAGTGGTCTTGAGCAATAGTTCTCCAGGATTTCTGTTCTTTTTCTTTGGACATTGGCTGCTTTCTCACTCAGTCCAGCCTTTGTACCTGACCATTATCAGAGGAATGAGGGTTTGTTTTTTTTCTTGTTAAACCACTTAATCCTGACCTATGAATCATTCAAGCATTAAAAAAAAAGGTACTTAACTCAAGGGATGAACCAGTGTTTTATCTACACATAACAGACAACTTAGCAAAGAACCAACAAGGTGAACCTTAAAGAGCTATTAGCTGAAAACGTGGCATATGTTGGCATCATGTGCAGTGTGTCTTTAAATTTGAGGAAACTGGACAAAAGTGGAGCACAAAAGAAGAAGTGGCACGCCTAAAAACCAATCCACAGCACATGGACAGTATCTGAAAGTCATGTCCTAAGAAATAGCGAAAAAAAAAAATCTGGAGAACTTTTGCTCAAGACCACTTTAAAAAATTACATGAAAGTCTAGCTCAAAATATAAAGAAATGAGGGGTGGCTTAAGACTTTTTCACAGGCTGAGAGGAACGCCCAGTGTCATGGAATCAGGCCACTGGCGTTCCCCTTGACCAATTCTCAGTGAGGTTTCAAATATTTAGCCAAAAGCCACTGAAAAAAACCATCAGTTCCTTTTTTTTTTTTTAACACTTTAAGTGTAGACCTTCTTTCATCACAGCAAAAAGAAAAAGACATGTTTAAATGTAATACGAGGGAATTTTAATCATCAAACTAGCCATGAGTTATTACATCAGTTGTACAGATATTAAGACATCTCATTTAATTTAGGCCAACCACTTACGTCCCATTTTATCAAAGCATTACTACTGTCATGACCACACAAGAGCCACACATTAGAGGATACAGAGAAAATATAAGTCAATGAGATCCCGTTGTGTAACATTTCTGATTAACTGTCCACACTTTTGAGTGACGTGAAAACACGCATTGCTACGTGCTATGACACAAGTAAACAAACTCACAGATGAGGATGATTAAGTAATTACCATTCAGGATTTCTTTACACAGCAAAACGCTGCAGTCTTCAGGTCAGCTGTTCAGACTGTCAGCGTGTCTAGTATATCTTTGATGAAAGAGCTGAGATTGCACAAAGATTTGTCTTTTATTTCATTGCACTTACTCCCCCCAAAAAGTATAAACATAGTACACGTATCACCAATATTCCCGCCTGTGGTTACAGCATGGGAATGCGCTAAAAGAAAACATACACTGGAGAACAATTAACAAATCAGTGGCATTAACAAAACAATGGGGAAAACAGTGTTTTTGCCTGTCATGTGACACCTTGAGCGGGAAAAAGAAGAGCCAAGACGTGCGTTTTCGAGGTTCCCATTGTGTTCCATATGGAAAACAAACGAGTGACTCCAACAGGCAGGTATTCCCTTCTGAGTTCTTGTCCCTTTCCTTAACATCTCTGCACAAGTAAGAGTCTTTCTGGTTGATCTTACAAGGAAAAAGTACACAGCTAAATATACCTTTATAATGCAAAGGTGGTGGATGAATGTTGGGAATTCAGTATCATGAGCCTTGTGTAAAATTTCCCAGCTTAACAAGAAGTGCGTAGGGGACTGAAGGCACTGTATCCCAAAATAGTGTGACTGGACTTGGAACTCTTGTCACCAATAGTTCAGTGATCTGTTTCACATTGGATGGGTATATTGCTGGGTAAAGCACAGAACCGAATGAGAGGTCGTTTTGGACGAAGGACCATCTCACTTTGTTGCATGGTAAGAATGCCACAGGAACCAAAAGGGTCAAAGCAGATATGTCACTGAATGATATGTCACTAATTTTGGAAAACTTAGAATTGAGCACGCTGTAAGTCCGCTCAATAGCCGTGGAACCTTCAGAGGAAGCTCATTTCTGTTGCTTGTATCTGCAATCTCATTCTTTCAGTCACTACCCACAGCTCGTGGCTGAAGGTGAGGGCTGAAATGCAGCTCGACCGGTAAATCTACAGCTTTGCCTCAACACTCAGTTCTCTCTTCACCACAATAAAGTGGTACAGCATCCGAATCACCACAGACACTAGGCTAGTGTCAATCTGTCAGTCTCCAGCTCCGTTCTTCCCTCACTTGAGAACAAGAACTCTATATAACTGAACGCCCCCAGTAGGGGCAGCAACTGCTTCCCAAAGCGGAGAGGGCACTCCACCCCTCTCCGGGTGAGAACCATGGCCTCAGAATTGGAGGTGCCAATTCTCATCCCAGTTGCAAACTACGCCAGCACAAGTTCACTGCTTGGTGAAACAAAAAGGACCACATCATCTACAAAAGCACTGAAGTGATCCACCAAACCAGAAACCATCCATCACTAAGCTATGCTTCAAGCTGGCAAGAAAATGACCACTTCCAAGGTGCAATGAATATTTTCTAATTAGACCCATCTGCTCCAAATTATTGACAAAACATGATTTCTCAGTACAAATACACACACACACACACACAAAAAACATCAGAGTGGTGATAATTAACAAATGTGCATGGGTGGTTTTGTTATCAGGGAGAAACAGACATTTCATTTAAAGAAAAAAACTAAACGAGTGAGGATACAGAATGGGGAAACCTCTGGAACAAACACCACTTTGCACCTTTGTCTTAAATGAAAGATTAAATCAGTCTTCATTCTTATTTTCAGTCCTTTGGCACTGAAAATCTCATTATAAAAGTACTTCTAGCACCTTTTACACTGCCATCAGTGCAGGTGCAACAGTTATCGACCCTCTACTTCTGAAGGTTTTTCAATGCCAGTCTAATACATATAATTTCTCCCTTAATAATTACTGATAAAAGAGAGGTTTCAAAGCCATGTATATGCACTGAGCCTTTATGAAATATACCTATGGAGACTTGATGTTCTGTAAATTTGACACACACACAAAAAAAAGCATGTAATATCTTGTTTAACACTATCTAGTTTTGGTTTTCAAATTTATTGAAAATTTACAGTAAACTACACTAATATAATCTAACATATTAAAGGGACAGAATTAGCTTATTAAAACAATGCCAAGCATCAATTATTAAAAATGTGGTGGCAAAATTTGCCTATGCAGTTGGGATAAAGTTCTATTTAAAAAAAAGGCATGTGGTTTATCTGAAATGAGACAGAGGACAAGTTTTACTGAGCCAAGCCTGGAGTGACTTCTATTTCTTACACATTTGACATTGAATCATTTTTCTTGCATTGATTACGCTGTAACATGAATTGCACACTTTAGGAAAATAGCTACCATTTCATTCTTATGCTAAATTATTAGGAGACTTTTTTTTGATTTACCCCTTCCTTTATAGCTGGAGTTCAAACTTTACACAGTAGTATAAAAAAAATTAAAAAGTCATGGTGCTTTATTTAGCAAAAATGCATCTTCAACAATAATCCAATCTACACACAACTGAAGTGTATCATTTGGATTTTAGATGGTCTGGTAACCAAACAAAGCTCATTCGAAAATGATGCATAAATTAAAAATATCTATAACTAATTAGGAGTAACCTTAGTGGTGTAATAGGTCCGATTTTTGCATATTGTGCTATTTGTGAAACGGTCATGCTATTTCTGCTAAACTTTTAGAAGGTGGTGGGAAAAAAAGCACTTAATACTGCCCTTTCTTTGTTAAAAACTGCATTACCAGTCTATTGGGAATAACAGGTATCTCAAAGTTAAATTACACTTATAATCATAAGCCCTCTATGAAAGTTCACTTCATAAAAGCCAGCCAGCTGCACAAGACTCTCTTATTAACCCTCTGATATGTAACCCTCTCTCCTGCTTAACTTCTTTTTCTATGACCTATGAAAATTGCCATTTCTAAATTTTGTTAATATTTATATTTCTATTTATTTAGTGCTTGCATAAACTAAGCAGAAGCGAGCCAATACTTCAATTATTTTGAGCACATAAACAGACAAAAAGTTTTCTGTTTGGGGGAGAGAAAAAAAAACTCGGTATATCATCCTGTCACTGAAATGTCCTCATCAGTGCAAAAAAAGAAAAAGAAAAAAAAAATTTTTTTTTTTCATGCATTTTTAACCTGAAAGTCTTTTAGAACCCAGACGTGCATGTTTTGCTGTTTGGAAACCTTACCAAACAAAACCAAAAAAAAAAAAAAAAAAAAACACATTCCTGAGGGCTCAGTGCATTTAAAGAGGACATATTATACCCCATTATAACAATTTAATGCAGGTCTTACATATCCCCAAAGATTGTGTACTTTAGGTTTCAGCTTATACCCCCAGTTTTCAGGGTACTCCAGACAGACCCTTTCTGTGCCTGTAGCTTTAAATAAAACAGTGCTGCTGGTGCCCAATCTCCTTTCAGGAAGAGAGACGGGAGCACCCAAAAGGAACAGGCTGTGGGAGCAGTGCATCCCTCTGATGCATCTACCTCTCATTTCACATGCAATATAACTGAAATCACACACATTGGTTGTAGCTTATGAATATGGAGATTTTGTTGATTTTAACAATGCAGCGCAGTAGCTTTAAAAAGTGGCTCGTAAGTCAGGTTGTAGAGTTAGACCTAATGTTTCATACCCATTCCACTGTCTGTAAACAAAAACTGAAAATTATGCAAATGAGGTCAGCTTTCGTTGGATTTAACCATATTAAAATGCAATACATATGAGCACGTAGCTCAGGAGAAATGCAAATGGCTGTAAGGGCTCACAGTGAGCCAGCTGAGCTTACACTGCAGCAGTAAAGGTGACTTGAAAACAGTTACCTACACCAGAGCATGTCTGCTCACCAGTGGAGGCTGTGTGTAACTGGATGTGACCTCTTTGGGAATAGATTTAGCACAATATGTCCCCTTTAAAGATCAAAGTCCATGACTGATTCATTTCACATCCGAACCTGCTGATATGCAACTAAATAAAAGGCATTCAACAGAAAGCATGTTAATGTCTCTGGGTTTTTGCTTCCAGGGAAGAAGAAAAGTCCTCAAAAACGCCACACTGCAATTCTAGTCACTGCAGCATTTCGGTTTGTCACACCTGCAGCAGTCTGCTTGTTTAGCATTATACAACACCATGTCACTACAGCGGCCACTGAGACACCACAGCTACCAAAAATAGCTCCAGGGATGTGACACAACATCTTATTTGTACACCTTAACATTAAGGATCAAAGGTATCCAATAAATAAACCATGTCACTTTTTAAGTACCATTTTCTCCTCTTGCAACATGGCTTCAGAATAACACGCTGCTACATTTACAAAGTGCTCAAGATGGGACTTCTTCACCGTGGGGAAAATTCCTCAGCTTCCTGTGAGGGCAAGAGTGGGAAAGGGGCTCAGAAGACCTGGGGATAATAAAAGTTGAGAAACAGATTGAGAATCAGCAGACCCTTAGTAGGAACCTCAACTCCAGCTCTATGGTCTGGATTTATAGCTGTTACGAGTCCATTATTCTTGGCCGCATATCTTTCTCTCTGTTGCTTTGCTGGCCATAAGGAATTTATGAGCTCGTGGAGCTGAGATGCTGGAAATGTTTTGTGTTTCAAAGACAATGCCTTCCAGTAAAGTTACCCAAAGTACACTGAAACACATCACTATATACAACTTTGTGTAGATGTAGGGGGATGTAGGTTTTTAATAAGGGAAATATACAGTACTGTGCAAAAGTCTCAAGCCACCTCTCATTTCTCTGTTTTCTAAGAAAAATTGGAAATAGGTCCAGAAATGCATTGAATCATGCAAATAAGCATGGAAATATAGTACATAAGGCAATTCTAAAAAGCTTGAGATATCTAGTATGGCCACCTTCATTCTTCAGCACAACCTGAACACTCTGAGGCAGCTTTCTTGTCATTTCATTAAGCAGTCTTCAGGAATAGTTCTCCAGGCTTCTTGAAGGACATTCAGAGCACTTCTTGGATGTTGGCTCTGTCAAGATGATCCCACACTGCTTCAATAATGTTGATGCCCAGGTCCTAGGGAGGCCAATCCATGACTGACTGTCTTCCATTGTGCATTCTTTTATATATGTGTGTGTCTGGCTCCTTGTAAACAAATGAGGAGAGTCTCAAGATTTTTGCACAGTACTCTAAAGGCAGGAAAGTGTAAATACAACCTGTCTTTAACTCAAAGTGCTCTGGTCTCTGCCTCAATCTTCCTCTCCCCATGAAGGGTGTCAGGGTCAGCCGGGGCCACCGTCTGTCTCACTGCAATCTCAGGGCCTCCGCCATAGATTCCCAACAAGTACTGCCAAGTCTCCTCTGAGATCTGACCATAGTCTGCACCTGTGGTGAGAAATGCAAATAATGCCTGAGAACAGTATATCACCCTATTTTCTACCTTTATTTCCTTTTCAGCCTCCTGAGATTTACCTTGCTTTAGCTGTATATGTCCTCCTTTCATAACACCAATTTTACTGTTGTCGATGGGACTGGGTGGCTCTGGGAAAATAAATAAAAAGTATTTTGTAGAGACAGAAAGATGAAGGATATGAATGCACTACTGCTCATCTAACCGCAGCATCGTACCATTGTCTTTGCCCTTCACAAAGCTCTCCCACTCTCTGAACCACTGCATGCTGATACACAGGATCACTGTTGGAGCCTCTTCAGCCTGAAACTCTTTGTTCAGCTGCACATGAGAAAATAAAATGCTCAATCAACACAAAGACACATTAGCACACAGGTAAATCTTTGCAGAACACACACGGTTACCTTGATGAAGGTGTCTATTTCTGTTTTCCTGCGTTTAGCCAGAGCTTCAATCTCCACCTGACAGATTGCACACATGTAGAGGTGGTTGACTGCTGGGCCACCTCCAAAACTGAGAGCAGAAAGACACCAACAATTAACAGAATGAGATGGTGACAGATTAACACAGCATTTAAGAAGCAATTATAAGGCCTACATGTCAACTTTAAATAGGTGCAGCTGCCTAATATAATCGAAGGGGTCGAGGAAAGCCGTTAAATACGTTACTACACACCATATTGCCACATAAACCAATGTTAGGATGCCACTGCAGTAACAGAGCAGTTTGCGAAATTTCCACCCTCCCAGAATGTGCTATTATTACAAACCACAGCAACTCAACTGCAACGTTCCACTCCTCCTTACCTGTTGTAAAGGTATTCCCACACATTCTGGGGAACAATCACAACCAGATCATCTATGTAGTGATATTTATTAGGTGGGATCCCTGCACACAGATAAAATACATTAATGTTAATAAAGACAGTACAGCCATGTTTCTCTAATCAAGACATGTAAGTGGCCAACTTCATAAAAAATATTTATACTAAACAATTCCTAATTGGAGACTGGCTGCTTCTTAAACCACACTGAGCTGAGGTCTGCTGAGCCATGAAAGTAAAGCAAAGCTGCGTGTATATTAATATGCAATTCGTTACATTCTTCAGGTCAATTGCCCCAAAGGTT
Source organism: Cichlasoma orientale (assembly GCA_034780415.1). Lineage (NCBI taxonomy): Eukaryota > Metazoa > Chordata > Actinopteri > Cichliformes > Cichlidae > Cichlasoma > Cichlasoma orientale. Next base: position 11,143 of record JAVDPK010001406.1, on the reverse strand, counting down.
CTGGTTTGTAACTTTTCAGTGTTCCTCCAGGGACATTCAGTAGATGTACATGCTGGTCAGCAAGAAAAGTTTATGGAAGCCTGTATATTATTCTCACAAATGTGAGGTGTGATTCGGATTTATAAAAAAAAAAAAAAAAAAAAAAAAAAATACTTTTAAATCACACACCGCCATGCTGACAAAGAAATGTGTGATTGCTGATGGGGCCTGGCTCGGCGAAGGTGTTGAACTTGTTAAGCCATTCTCTGGAGATGTAAAACTGCAGCAGGCTGGGCTCCTTCATATTGGCCAGAGCCACCACCTTCTGCCTCTCTCTCACAGACTCCTCGCTACTTTTCCTGCATCAGTCCAGGAAAAATAAAGTCATTAAACACGTCTTGGATTAATTAGTGTAGAGTCAATGTACTGTAAATGGAGTCCACGTGTGCTCACCTGTAAAACAACACATAAGCCTCTGCATTCTGCACCACCGTCTCATGGACCTCAGTAACATACTGGTCATCAAACTCATACCACTGGCCATTGATTACATTCTGACAGTAAGCTATGTAGTGCCCACCTGCACCCATAAAAAGGATGAGAAAACATTTCAGTGCCAGATGATGATCAGATATATATTTGCTCACTCTGTGAGAAATAACATGTTAACAGGAAACACTGTGGTCTCATACTTCCTGCAGTGCCATGATGGCAAATGACTGACAGCAAGTCGTAGGTGGTAACTTGTGATGGACTCTCTTTAGCCAGGAAAGGTCGCATGTCGAGGCCCTCGAGCGGGAAGGACACGTGGCTGCTTATCTTGAACGAATACATGACCTCGTGCCGAAAACGTTTGAGGTGAATGCACAGAATCTATGCAACAAATACACGACAAATAACTCCCCGTTACAGAACAGATTATGCAGCAGACCACAACTTATCTTCAGAAAGAAAGAGATAAAAAAAAAAAAAAAAACTGCACCTCTGGAAGTCTAAGCACTTTGCAATATTTGACACCATTTCTCAACCTGTAGAAAAAAAGAAAAAAAAACACTGTAAATAAATGCATATAAATATCCTCTTTTTAGTCAGGGTTATATTTTCAAGCATCTACTTTTACGCACTTTTTACACCTCTCGCAGCTGTACATGTTGTCCCCTGGAGGAAAAAAAAAAAAAAGAAGAATGGAAATGCAGATTCTGAAGTGTTAAACTAGGCTAGTATTAGAGGATATTAGAGTGTTGTTTACCTTTGAGCTCATCTGCAGCAAAAAAGGCAGCGAGGCAGTCCTCTAGTGTTACCATGGGCCCCCAAAACCAACTGGGGATACATGAGACTACAAACCTGTACGACACAAACGCATGTAATCGTTAAAACTACAAACACACACACAGGCCATCGTTAGTATGTACACTACAGAGTGGTCTAGAAATAGACTGATGTTAAAACTAAGCAGCAAGTCTCTTTAAAACTGCAGTTCCTTGAATGGCCACTTGAGGCTGGCTCCACTGTGAGTCGAAATTGTGTCTATTATATTAAGGTTTAAGGTTATTAGGGGAATGGCCGCTTTGTGTGACAGGTGGGTACCAAAACAGCAGACATCTCCAAAGGCTTTGCATCAGGTAATTAAAGCTAACTCAAGTTACTGGACCTGTTTGCAGCGGTGTTGGTGCCTTTTGGATCATTAGAAAGCAATTATCCGGCAATAACACATCTGGATGTGTGGTTAATTGGAGTAACAAATCGATCAAGTACACTCCAGAGAGTGAAATGTTAGTATTTTAACTACATGTGACTCATTTGTATTTTCTATGCAATGTTTCCATACATATAGAGAAAATACTTGCACACCAAGCTTACTAGTGTTAGGTCAGACCTGGGCACTGCATGGCTCACAGGCCACATCCAGCCCGTTGTCCACGCCTGACTGCCTCAGCAAAGTAAATCCAGGGATGGAGCAGGCAAGAGCAGCTTTTTGATTTCCCAAAAAAGTGGCTAAAGGCAGTAAGCAATTCTCTGATGGGGAGTTTATCAAAGAGTGTTCGGTGGATTCTGCTGTGCTAACGCATCACGAGGAGAAAAAAAAAAACATTACTTGAAAATGTGCTTATCTCCAATCAAAACAAGACGCTTCCAGGATACTGCAGGAAATCTTCAGCTAACAAATAAAGCGGTCATGTCCATGACACAGCCCAGTTACTCATCTTTGTATATGGGATAACAAAAGAGTTTGAGATTCTGGAGAAGATGGAGTGATTTGTTCACAAAGGTAAATGCATGCTTGGGCAGGCTGGGGCTGAAATGGGTCAAACTGGTAGGTGTTACAGCTGATGGCTCTCCAAACGTGACAGGGATAAACGTTGGACTTTTGAAGCAGAAGATAAAGTGACTAAAATGAACCCAAATGAACTGCAAAACTGCAGATGAAGTTATTAAACTACAACCAGGACTGCAAAAGCACTTGGCATAAAGTCAATAGTCTTTGAAATCTAGAAAAAAAAATACATGTTTTTAGGAATTTTGTCTATTTCACATTGTAACATCTACTCTTACCAGTAGCAGTTCATAAAGAGATGAAATTAACTGAGTGCAGCTCATTGGTGCTGCCCTCCCCAACAGTCCCAGTTTTTCATGGGAAACGTCTCCGTCCACTCCTCCATCAGCTGATAACAGCATTGTAAAAACATGGCCACTTCTGGTTCCTTAATATCGAGACTGCAACAGCCATGAAGATAAAAACCCAGCCTTTGAAACAAGACTTCACAAACCAGTTTGTGGCCTCACAGTATAAAGCGTATTTGCACTTCCAGCAGACACGGGGCAACAGTATGATCTTTTAGCGCTGATCGTATTTGCGCTCATTCCTGAGGGAGATATCTGCCTCTTTAGTTTCTGGACGCTCTACCAGCGCAGTGACAACTTTGTCTTTCTGCTGTTTGGTGATCAGCAGGTAGTTTGCAGAGGACTTATCAGATTTCAGAAAACAACACTTACCGATGAGACTGAACCCAAAGAGTAACGTTTTAACCCAGAAAACAAAAACACCAATGAGCTCAAAGATGCTCTAAGTCTGCAGAACTAAAAAAAAAAATTGCAGATGGTTTAAACATTAAAAGCTCCCTTCCATACTACAAATATTCATTTGCTTCACTGCTATTATAAAAAACAATGGAACAGCTTTTTGCAGGTATCTGCTTGGACATATTTTGCTGAAAAGTGTAGCCTGTGCAAACTATGCTGAACTGGCATCACACAAGCCAGTTCAGCATAAAAAAAAAGAAAAAGAAAATAAAATCATGCACCATGCTATTGCATGAGTATCAACAGAGTGCACCCTGCAAGTGAAGATAACCGTGCTTGAAGGAAGTTTCATGTAAGTTTCCAGCCCTCTTCTATCACTAGGTAATTAAATATCTGTTGTTACTAACTGTCTACAGGCCATTAAAAAAAAAAAACATCACTCAGGCCCAGCACTGAAAACAGTATCATGAAGCAATCATTTCAGAGCCCTGCTTATCAAACATCTCCACCCTAATGTTCTCTCTACATGAAGGAAGTCAGCTGTGATATCTTACTGCTTCCTCTATCAGAGTGATTGCATATTTCACACTATTCATCTTACAGCACAAATCACAGAAATAGCCTTACACGTCAGGATTAAGAAAAACAGAAACGTTTTCATTTCCAAAACGCACAGGACAAGATTATAGGTCTGCCAAAGGTTTCTGTGCATGCATTCACTTTCCTCATTGTCCATATAATGCTTACACACACATAAATACACACACACAAACACACACACACACACTTGCAGCTTCTACTGAAAAAAAAGACTAAATTCACAGTACATCAGTAACACCATTTTATTTTGTGGTTAGCTTTCAGGAAAAAAGCTGATTTTCAAATGAATGACAGCCCACGTTTCCTGTGTAAAAATGATAGCCTATAGGCATGTATAAAACTTATCACCAGCTACATCTGAAGATAAAGATAAAGCTACATCTGAAGATAAAGCTGAACTGAAACCAGAAACCGACTAGTAACATTAAAGCCTATCAGTAAAATCAGTATACAAAACTCTGCAGAATTCATGCTCAAACACGCTCGCTTCTTCTCAGCCTGCTACATTTAAACGTGGTTCACTGACCGTCGTATGGAGTCCATGATGTAGGAGATCCAGCCCTGTGAGCCGTAAGTGTCGGGGCACACGCCAGTCTTGACCGGCAGGTTCTGATGGATGGACGAGTGGAGCTTTGCCAAATCCTCCTTACCTGGAATGGGGAGGGATAAGTCTTGGAAGGTTTCCACTGTAGTTGAGACCTGTAACGAATTAGGGAACTAGTTTAAAACAGCATGTCTCTAGCAGTAAATGAATAATTATGCATGTGTGTTTTAATTATTATAATCACACAGAAGTCTGAATAATATTGAAATAAAAGTTTTTTAAGGATATACTCTAGCTTCCCCTGGTGTCTAAATGTGTGAACTGCATCTTACCCTGTCGCAGGTCAAACACTGAACCAGACTGAGGATTGAGCCATCGAAGATGTCGGAGATCACGCTGCGATAGTGAGACTGCTTTTTCTTCCTGGTACTGAGCAGCAGCTGAGCTGGAAGAAACATGATGGGAGGGAGAGATGACTTTAGAGGACAAATGCTTGACTGGGACTAAAGACAGCCACCTTAAGTGCTCATGACTGTCTATGCTCAAACTGAAAATTGTGGTAGAAGGTTCACACTTTGAGGGGCATTAATTCAAAAACTGTAAATCTGAATTTAAACCATCATCGCTGTCAAACAGAATAACAGAAAAAAAATTCACAAAACTGGTAAACTTTGAGGACGGGAACTGTTTCACTGCAGGTTCTGCTGTAAAACCCAAATGATGAACGTCCATTTAGAAACACTACGCAGGTGATGATGATGATGATGATGATGGTGATGATGATGATGATGACGACAGTGCTGCTGAAATCTAGAGCTGCAGGAAGATGAGTAAACAGCAAGATACAGCTTGACTGAATTTCTGTCTTATTATCCGAGATGGTAAATAAATAGAGGGGACTTCCCTTTCAATCCTCTAAGGAAAAACAGAAAAGTTAGCACATGCATAAACTTCCCGAACACAAAATGACGCTTTCAAAATGAGTCACGAACTCTTCACGGACATTAAAGATGAAATATTACTAATCATGTCCATGAGCACTTTGTCAAGAATTTCAGAGCCCTCATCGTCTTACCAAATCTCTCCAACCTGTCAGTACTGGCCTGATGCTACATGCTCTCCGGGCTCGCACTCCCATTTTTCAAGTTTTCAGCCAATAGCTCTTTGGCAATCAGCTCGCTGGTGCAAAATTACAACTTTACGCCTGTCAAACTGTTATTTTTGGCATTTAACATCGAGCTAAAGAAACTGGAATAAATGTGTTTTTGCGACAGGTTGCTGGTATCAAAGTGCTTAAAGATACAATTAAATGTGTTTCTTTGCTAAGTTGCCTGTTATGTGTAGAAACAAAACTGTGGGTCATTCCCTGAGTTAGATCCTTTTTTATGCTTGAATGATGCACGGGCGTTTTCCTGTGTAGACAATGCAGAGAATGTGCTTTTCAAACAATATACATGTAAACCAATATTAATATATCTACAACAGGCTGATATTGAGTGATAATATAGCTGACCAATACACAAGGTTGTCTCCAGACTACTGCCATGTTAACAGATGTATGAGACTACACCTCGACACAATGAGTTCTGGACTCACCGACAGAACAACACTGTCATCGCTGGATGAATTTAAAGGGCAAAAAATCTAAAAGCAAAAACTGTCCTGCTTTATATGTAAAACATTAAGAAACCTCCAATTTGGTTCATTTGCTTTTCTGTACATGTGACTACTCGTGGCTTCCGATATGACCTTCACAACTGTCACACGGCAGAGTGGTAAAAATGTGCTTGTCCGAGGCAAATGTCCATCAAAACAGAGACGCATCTTGAATGATCAGTGGAAAATTCTCACCTTTTTTGAAGGAGTATGCCGGTCCTGAAGAGCGGAGAGGGCTGGAACGTGGGGGACTGGAGGACAATTTGGGATGCATCTCTTGAAGGGTGCGCACAGGACTGCAGGGGGTGGACTGGGGCTGGGTCATCGATGCTTCGTTGTCCGGCTCTAGAAAGCAGCACATTAAAAATACAAAATTAACAATAACTGATTAAAGCTAACTGATGGCATTCTATGACTTAATAACCCATTATATAATCACTGTAGTCCCGCTGGTCTTGTACCTGAGCTGTTGTTGCTTGGGACTTGACCTTGCCCTGTATTAGATGTCTGGTGGTTCTCTTGACTTTGGACTTCAGTGTTTGGGCTTGGTGCCAACTGTTCCTCATCCTCCGCCCTCCTTTCAGGACCCCCCTCCTCAGCCGCTGTGTCCACATCAGCATCTTCATCCATCTCTTGTGAGCCTCCGCGGAGTGGGGAGCCAGGTACCCTCCTTTCTTTAAGCCTCTCTTTCTCAGAGATCACTGGACCACTACCGATGTCCCCCATTCCACCTGTCTGTGACCTGACCCCATCGCACTCATCCTGGATGAGCAGCTCGCTCTCACCCACACCTCCTCCCTCCCCCCGGTCACTGCTGGAGCCAGAGTCACAAGAAAGGAATTCATCCTCAGACGGGGAGCGATCTCCGTCTCTTCTGTCCTCCCCGTCGTTTCCATCACCGCCCACACTGCACTCCGTAAGAGGTTCCTTCAGCTCTTCATGTAACTGGTCCATCAGACAGCGCAGGAACTCCTGAGTGTCCTGGAGAACAAAAACACCTTCTATTAACTCAAAGCAGGGTGCATGAATAAGGCTACATTCACAGAGATGTAGATAATACACACACACATCTGTAAACAACAATTTTAAACAAGAAGACAGAAACAGAAATACTGGAGTGACGATGTCTTCCCTGTAACAAGAAATCATTTTGCACATTAGCGAGATCCCGTGCACCAATCTCACACCCTGAAAACGGCCAAAAATGCATCACAGTTTAAAAAAGCAAACCAACAAATCAAACATGAACTAAGCCACTGAAAAACTAACAAGAAATTGGTGATAATTCAGTATTGGGAAAATTTCTGCATTCTCTCTTTTAAAAGAATCAGACAAAGTTTTTCGATTGTCTGCGCCTTTTGAAGGATAACTGAGTGAAGACAAAGTCTTCTATCTTTTCAACATTCATGTATGCAATCTGAAGGTGTGGAGTAAAGCCTGTCTTAGCCAAAGTGGCAGATATCTTTTAGATCAAGCAGCCTCTCAGAAACGAAAGGGAAATTCACTTATTTGCTTTCTTGCTACGGGACGCTTCACAAATATCGACATTTTCCAGAGCGTACAAAGCCGAGGCATCCACACCACTGCACCATCCCGTGGTCTGCAGCGATATGGCCTCCGGTCTGGCGGATCAGTTCAAATGCCTCATTGAATTCTCTAAAATAGTCCGTCATTGATTCACACAATTACTCTACTGACCATATTAGACAGGAACAAGCTGAGTGCGGCGCAGCAGGTGTGGGAAGCAGCCAAAGCCGCCGGAGATAAATTCAGCAAGAAGTGGAAACATTGTTCCAAAAATGGAAACCGTGCGCAGTAAACTGCAGAAAACGATGATGGATTTTATTCTACATGTTCCTGTCCTATTTTCATCTATGCTGGCCCGGATATTTGTGCGTAATCTGGCGATCGGCGGCCGGCAAAAATCGAGGTCTGGGGGGTGTGTGTGCTGTCCCCCTCGGTGCTGAAGCGAGGTCCGGGCGATGCCACAGTGTATGAAGGGACCCAGTATGAGCGCTGTACACAAAACACGGTGACAGCAGAGTTTTCATGTTTCCGGTGTTGTTTCAAAAAGGGGGGGGGGGGGGGGCTGAAAAATAGTACGCTTTGTACGCTCTGGAAAATGTTGATATTTGTTAATCGTCCCTAAGTCTGTACACATTCATTACAGAAAGCGACAGCCGGTCGCTGTAAGGCCAATTACCTTAGCACTCAGTAACAGAGGAATCACATTGCTGTACTTGTTTTGTTCTACAAAACAAGAACAAAAAGTCCACAGGTGATATTTGGTGGATTAGTTTCTCCCTGCTTCCTGTCTTTATGTTAAAAGCAACAAAGTGCATTTCCTCTTACTTTGCCTGATCTTAGAAAAATATTAAAATTCCCCTCCCCAGAAAAACGATCTCTCACTTTAAGGAAATGTTCACAGTGTTTTCCAGTTTGTCAGAACCAGAACCTGGTAGTGGTGCGAGAAAAATAAAGTAGGCTGTAGAAACTAGGACCGTATGAAGATGCTGTTGAAGGATACCAGGTGGATGCCCCTACCTGCTGAGCATAACCACGAAACATGGGGTTCACTAGTTTGATGCCGTGGGACAGGCTGGTAGGGACAACATAGCTGGGCCTGAGAGGGCAGCAGTAATGAGAGAGATGTAATTACATTTACTAGTCTGTAGTCTAATTTACAGATATATATATGCGATGTTTCAATTACCGTTTTTTATGCCAGAGCTCTGAGATGAGTTTCTGGTAGCTCTTACACAAAGCAGGCTTCTTGTCAGTCCTTACCAATCCACCACAGTCCAGGAAGAACTGAGTGAGGGGAGGGCTGGTGAGGGGAGAGATGGACAAGTGAGGTTAAAGCTCCACGTACACTTGTAGCAGATGTTTTAAAATATATATTGTTGATTACCCTGATTAAAGCCAAAAACAAACTGATGAAACATTTTAACCTTGAAACAAAAACCTACTAACTGGTCAGAATGGGAAAAGAGGAAGAGCACACACCAGTTAGACAGGGCCTGAAGAGCTGCATTCATGTAGCAGGAATTTCCAATATTTTTCATTCCCGTCAAGCCTACATATGACCACCAAAAAAACAAAAAAAAAACAAAAAACACCCATGAAACTTTGATTCTTCCCAGAAAGCGTTCAAACTAAACAGTTTAGATGTAAACTCTGCCGTACAACAAGTCAAACAGAAAAAAAAACGCTTCAAGATCTGAATTAAAAGAAACCAGGCTGGTAACTAAACAAACGTGGCAGCTTTGACCACTTCAAGGATGGATATATACCTCTGGGTTTAAGCTCATCTTCTTCCGATTCTGAACCTTCTTCTTCTGCCACAGCAATCGGTACTGCTTTTAGTGGGTGACCTACTGTCTGTGGAGCTGTTTCCTAGGACGATAACAAACAGATATTATGAGCATTCTGTCTGTGTTTTCTAAAATTTAAATTCCACAAGTAGTAAGAGACTTAATGTAATAGCATGTGCTGGGCTGAACTCATACCTGCTCTGTGGCTTTACAGAGCTGGGGTGCAGCAGGTACGGGCACCAGGGCCGGCCTGTGCTCCAGAAACACCTCCCGCTCGCACACATAACACCAGATCCTGAACGTTGTCAGGTTCACTGTAAGGTTGTGCTTCTTAGCCTAAAGAAAACAGACAATCTGTTGATTGACTTCTGATAAAAGGGGGAGGGCTTGCAGGTATACTTAATGTGAAAAGGGTTGTACCTGTGCATGCAGGGTGCTGTGATCAGAGTAGGACTCTCCACACCCGACATATGGACAGTCATTCTGCAAAGCAGAATACAAAGCACTGTGTAAGATAGGATCTCACACCTTTTCCAGAATCAATCAGCACCCTTTATTGCTTTCCTGAGGTTGAGAAGAACAGTGTTTTTAAAGCCCATTTATGTTCCACACTAACATTAATTATCCTTTACCTGGCCCTCTGGTCTCAGATGATATAAGCTAAGTGCGGTGTTGCAGTGTAGGCTCAGAGGTTAAGACACCTTTTAACTTCTAAACTAATCTTTTAAGGCATTTAACAGAATCCAAGTCCTAACCTTACCTGCAGACAGGCCCACAGGTTTGGGCCACCAGCTCCACATGACTGACAAGTTCCCTGCAGGCAATATTAACACGGTGTATTAACACACTTTGCATTAGCACAACACACAGTTTCTGTATATTGCAGCTCAAGCACTTATTAAAGCTATCAACCAGAATAGGGTATATCTGACAGCACCTTTACTGTATGAAAACCCCACCTTAGATTTCTGGAGAAGGTCCTCCTTTGTTACCTCGCCTATTGAATCGAGGTGAGGACAAATGTCCTGTTCAGCCATAGCTACCAACTCTCTTCTTCTGGCGGACCTCTGCAAACATGACAGGGCATTAAAAACACGAGTCTACAGAGAAGAAGCTGCTGTAAGCTAACGCTAGCTCCATCACCCCAACACCAAACACGATCAGCACACACACGCACACATCACACAGACCTGGTCTCTGGCTGATAACGCAAACGCAGATAACTCTGCAGCTGCAGTTTGTTATTACCGTCAAGACAACAGCAACCCCCCCAAATAGAAGCTGTCAGTCCTGCAAAGTAAAGGCCTTCTGTTTACCCACCAAAGCTCACAAAGCATCTCTCGGCTGCAGCGACGTTAGAAAGGACTCACAAACAGAAGCGGCTACCACGACGTTAATGCTTATTTTTCATCTTCATGCAAACTCTTCATGCTGAGTGCGAGAAGGTGACAGTATGCTAGCAAGACACCGAGGAGGAGACGCGATAACCCGGCAAGCCATCCCCAAACAACACCACCACCACCTCCTCCTCCATCCGCAGCGAGGCCCGGCACGGCACGCACGACCACTGGGCACGACGTCAGTCTGAAGGAGTCTACGTCAGCCCAAACCACTGCTAGGACAGTAGATGCAAATTAAACTAAATTAAAAGATGAAGATTGTAATGTTTTGTTTTGTTGTTGTTGTTTCTTCTTGGGTTTTTTGTTTGTTTGTTTGTTTGATTTTTGTTTGTTTTATCTTAGTTATGTGTCTTTATTAATATTTACTTTATTAAATTTGTAGATAGATGTTAATAAAAATAATAATAAAAATGTGTGCTCAGTTTTCATAAACGTCCCTGTTTACGGAAGTGACATAAGGCTGTGCGTACGTCAGAGGTACGTAAGTTAAATGGGTCCCGCGAGTCCACTGGTTGTAACATAGATATATATACATAGATGCCTCGTTGACTTGTTCGGCCCGCTGATGCGACGTAACTGTGTGTCCGCCATATTGGAGGAGGCAAAGCTGCGCTGTGAACTAATACAAG
>JAVDPK010001401.1:0-45188 GCA_034780415.1 Cichlasoma orientale | reverse complement strand
ATAACATCTGGACAAACATTTACCAGCACTGGGTTTACTGAAACCTTAATAATTAGACTACCCGACTAGTACGTCTGATACCGACTAGTAACAATAGCGCCGACTTTCTTCTGGCAACCCCTGTCATGAACTTTAACCTATAACATGCTAACTGAGGCCTGTGGTGTCCGAGGCTCAGCGTTTTTCTTTGAGCGCTGCACGGTCTGACCTTGGGGTGAATTTGCTGGGACGTGTTAACACACAATAATGCTCCAGACCAGCAAACTGCCAAAACTCCTGCTTGTATAGGTCACGCTTCCTTCCTTAGAAGCACCTGCTGCTGCCTCAGACTGCACTGAAACCTGTGAAAACTGACCTTTGACCTTTTTTTCTCCACACTTGCATGATTCTGTTTTTAAATCATCCCTCCGACATGGAGGATAACTAACTCTGTAGAGATTATAATGAGCTGTATGCATTATTAACTACACAGAATCATTTTAAGGCATTTTAGATAATTTGATGAATGCCTGTAAATTTTAAAAACCTTAACAGCAGAAAGAAGAATCTATGACTGAGTCCATCAGCTGAATAAACTCCTCAAATCTCAGCTTGAAATTGTTTCCATATGTTTCACTGTGTGAAATGCATTCACCTTTACTCTGTACTGCCTGTGATGCTGTTGGTTCATGTGGGTTTGAAACAGTGTAACAGTGAAATGTGACCACAATGTTACCACTTCTAACATCAGGAAGCATCAAAAGAAGAAGAGAGAGGAGTGCAGCTCCTAAGGCCAATTCACGCTGAGCTGTTTGTAGTAGTTATGCTGGATTATCTGCCATCCATCCATCCATCCATCCATCCATCCATTCATTCATTCATTCATTCATTCATTCATTCATTCATGATTGTTTGGCTTTTAGACACTTTGGTCCTAAACTAACTGCGGCTCTTTGACTGAACTCCATGACAACCAAAGTTTTCACAACATTTTGCTTAAGCCTGAAAACTTTCACAGCACAAAGTCACTCTGTGTACAGCAGCCACAACCACGAATAAATGCCATCAAATGTAGTAAAAACGCTTTAAATAGTTTGGTTTTAAAAAATGTTTTTGCCCCTTGAAGTTACACTTCTACCAAAATCACTTCAGTTCAGGATTCTTTGAGTACCACGTCTCTCCTATGATGAGTAAAAAGAAGCATAAACTCTGTGCAGTACCTTGAAGTATTTGAACTGTGGGTCGGAGCTTGTAAGAAGTCACACAGAAGCGGCTGCAGAAGAGTTCCACCGTGTTTTCATCATTCTTCAAGTCCATCATGCTCGACACAGGCCGGGAAGAGAAGCACATGATGCAGCGTTGGAGCGTCCTGGTTTTCTGCAGAATAACAGAAAAAGAGAAGGTCGGAGTTTTACGGATGGTTCCGTGGAATGTTTCGGGATGAGTCCATTAGTGTCAGTGAAGGAAAACTTTAATTATCCAGCATCCGTCTTGTAGGTTTCATTTGTTTCTTCTGACACACCAACATGAAGCGCGGACCTCACCGCTGAATGGGAACAACACCAGATACTTTATATCTAAATCCATGAATGGGATCAATCATTCATCAGCCATTGTTATCACCAATCATCAGCACGTCACCTTCACCAGGAGCGCGTAATGAGGATTAATGTCCAGTAATGCTGAGGCTCAGAGCTTATTATAATTATTAGTAATAAATGTATTTGGCAGGCTTTGATCATTACAAACACTGCTGTCCATTCAGTTTTATATAAAACAACACAAGTGTGAAGGCTGAATAATACTCGACTGTATGTTACCCCCGATAATGTAAACCCTGGAGGATTTCCTTGATGTACGTGATGATTCTGAACGTTACGCCCTCGTCTTTGTATTTTCTCACTCTGGTGTTTGGTACCTCTTTGAACTCGTTCAGACAGTCGGCACTGCAGATGGATCTGGTGCCGTCCTCCAGCCTCAGACTGAGCGGTCTGCTGCGGCAGGCGGAGCCGCAGTTCTCGCACACACTCATGTTGCTCCTGCAAAAATCGTCCAGACAGGTGTGGCTGCAAAACCTGACGACGACCTCGTTTATGGTCAGCTCGCATTTGGTCTGAAGACGGTGAGAAATGGACGTGAGATTACGGGCTAAAATTAACGCTGCCGTCAGCTTTGAAGGTTTTCATTTAGTTACACAACAAATAGGAAAAATACAGCAGAGCTCTTTGATTTATGAATGTGCATGTCTTTGCAATAACAGGCAACAAATCATCAGATTTAAAAAGAAAACTATAAGAAAGAGACAAATAAAACCTTAACACCAAATAAACAAATGAAAAACAAAAAGCAGAAGCAGGTATGGGAAGAAATGTGACAAATTTAGTGAAGTTAAGGGGAAAAAATTGCTCACATTGCAGAATTTGTTGCACATGTTGCAGACTGACTTTGGTGTCCGGATGGATGCAGAGTTATACTTGAAAGAGCACAAACAGGCTGGGCTGCAGAAGTCCTTCATGGTTCCTTTAGTGTCCACAGCAGCCATGATGAGGTCCAGAGGCTGCAATATGGCCCTGATCACAGGGGAGATGACAAACACAAGTATGGTACCACAGCCTCGAAAAGGATGAGAGGAAGATGATGGATGGATGGATGGATTAAACTTCTAACTATTAAAATATATCATGTCAATATATTGTATATATACAGTTTGGTTATGCTGCCCCCAAGTGGATAAAAGTTTGATTTAAAGTCTGCACTCGTCTCGGTCTCCTACAGCAGACGTGTTCTTCAGTGTTGGAGCTTATTAAGCATGACTGCTCCTCCGTTTGGTATTGAAAGTAAAACAGTGCCTGCCCGTTACTGAGGAAGAGCCAAGCGAGTTTCCAAAAATAAAATACCATAAATGTGTTTCTGTAGCAGACTACTGCATACAAGAATCCCTGTGTTGCAGTTCAGACTCACTTCTGGCAGGAGTGGCAGGTCTTGGTGGCGGGTTTGTTGTGAGGAAACATCTCAAACAGACAGTTTTTGGAGCAGAAGACGTCTGTGAAGCCCTTCTTCTGGTAAGCAGTTTGTCCCCTCGCCATGCTCTTTCTGCAGCGGGAGCAGTTCATGTGCACGGCCTGAAATAAAAGACAGCAAATCAAAGAACTGATTAACCTTTTTTAAGAACATTTTATACACTAATGAGCCATAATATTAAAACCCTCCTGCGTAAAACATTAATCATCTCTGGCTCCGACACCTACAGCCCCAAAAACTGTTCAGCGACGGCTCGAGGAGGAGTTGACCCCGCCTCCAACCTCTCACTGACCTGATGGAGAGTGTGTGGGATGCACACCTGAGGACACCTTTAGTGGTCCCGTGGCCACTCCCCTGATGTGACCTAAACTATACAGACTGCTTTAATGTTGCAGCTGATCGGTGGGCAAAATAAACAAGACCCAACATTTCTGTCCTGTACTAATGCGATATTACTGTTCTTATAATTGGACATGGACACATGCACACATGCATATACATCCATCCATTAAGTGATTTCATGCACTCAGCTCAGCTGATTTTACCATAAAAATGACTTTCAGTGAAAAATCCTGATTGGCTGGATGACACGAGAGTTTCCCACCTTTGCGTAGCTCGGCTTGTTTGTGACCTCTGTCAGTGGGGAAGGTGCTTCAATCCCCTTCTTGTCATCACGGACGGGCTTAACTTCCACCGGCTGCTTGTTACTCAGAGATGAGAACTGAGAAACGTGGATGGGATAGCGCAGTTTCTCCTACATGTAAAGAAAAAAGCAGAGGAAAAGTAGCTGTGATGCTTTTTCAGACCTTTTAATATCGTAATTTCCAGCAGGTTGGAAAACATAAACTCACAATATCGAGTTTTGGGATTACTATCTTCACTTGTTTCATCCCAGTCGCTGCCACTGATGGGCTGGTCTTCTTTTCTGTGAGTAATGAGTACAAATAAATCATGTTCCTGTTTCTCAGACTGTCACAGCTAACAGAAATGATCCCTTTGATTAATTTACCCGTATTTAAAGTGGGAGCAGAACCATTACTGTCCACATCCATCCAGTCATCATCTTCATCATAGTCCTCCTCCACGTGGTCCTCTGTGTTCACGGTCTCTTGAAGCTCTCCGTCAGCACCGCGCTCATTTGGAGAGCTTTCTTTCTTCCTCCCATCAGCGCCCTCCGGTCTCTTCTTGACTTCTGCTGCGTCTTCATCTGTTGCCTCGGGCTTCGCCGCTGAGCTATTTGAGCGTCCATCTGCGACGCCGTCCTCGTGTCTGTCCTCATCACCGTCTGTGTCTATGTCAATGTCGAAATTCACATTCATGTCCTCGTCGTCGTCGCTGAAAGAAATGCTCGGTTCGGTCACTTTGCTGAGAGGCTGCTTCTCCTCAGGTTTGTTGGGGGCACTCTTCTCCGTCCTGTCTTCTTTCTCGGTGCTCACATCTTCACTTTTCTCATTATTTGCCTCGGGCTGCTCCTCCTCACTCGCCTTCTTCCTGCTCTTCCTTTGACCCCGTTTTCTCACAGAAGCTCTTTTGCTTTTTTTACCTGTTATAAAGATACAGACAGAAATATAAACAGAGCATCTACACTGTCTTAGCTTTGCTAATGATTTTATTTAAACGAGCATTTTTCTATTCTATTTTATTTCATCTGTTTTATTTTTTGAGCTGCTGTAACGCGCAAATTTCCCCGTTGTGGGATCATTAAAGTTCTATCTTATCTTATCTTATCTTATAAATGAGGTCAATCTAAATGGCTCCACATAAATATGATTCACTTTAGTAAAACATACAACAACAAGCATCTTCCACGTCTGTGTGCATTAACCCGTCACTGCAGCGATCACAAACACTCCTGTGTGTGTGTCCCGATACCTTATCAGTACAAAATCATGCAGCGACACTGACGCCTTAGTTCAGATTTATTGGAGCATTAATTTTTATTAGAAAATCAGAACCTGACCAGATTATGATTTTAAATATTGATATTTGGTGATTTAAAAAATCTGATATTCTGATTTTTTTCTCCCAGACAAACAGATTACCCCAAAATGAGGGTAAACGGGGACGCTGCCCTCTGGAGGACAAACTAAGCAACATCAACATCATAACATGCCTGGAGGGCATTTCTGTCTTCTCATTACCTTTTAAATTTTCCTTTAATTTCATTGGCTGACTGGTCAGCAACTAGCTAATTTTGGCCGATAATATTGACCCGCGCCTGCTTTCCTTTCTATAGTGCCCGACTGATTTATAAGCAGCATCGACAGCTGAAAGGAAAGGAGGGTGTTGTGTGTCACACACCGCTCTGCTGAAGAGAACTTTCTGGATCCTCGTTGCCTTCCTCAGCATCACTGTTTCCGGGGGTGACGGCCGCTGCGAATGGCTGCAATTTGTCTTTAGAGCAAAGAGAAAAAAGGTCAACTGAACACCAAGTGACGGTAACACAGCAAGAAGACGAAAGCCGACAGTGCCGGCTTCTAAATGTTCCTGCCAATTTTTTGATGTGGTCACGTACCTGGAATCTCGATTTCCGCGAAAGTTTTTCCTTCGTATCTGTCGAGAGAGCCATTCTCCACGGCTGACAGCAGCTCCAGGATTTTAGCGATGTCGGCAGCCGCCTCTGGCGTCTGATAATACTCCCTGTCTGTCCGAATGTCACGGCCCAGCAGCTGGGCTAGCTGAACAAGCTCGTCGTTCGTGAGGCTGAGAATCTGGAAAATTCGTACAATGTGCTTCCGAAAAAACTGAGACTTGAGGCCATCTTGGTTTTTTGAACCGCTGCGCCGTATAAACATCGCGACACATGAGTTTCCCTGGTAGAAGTCTGAAGTTTTGCCACCAGGTTTTGCAAATAAGAAGGGATGATCTTTATCTACTCCACATGTGTCCCTCCTGTCCACGAGCAGTGTAAGTGCATGGAGCAGTTGAGGGGTCAAAGTAAGAGCTAGTTTCCTTCCACTCTTACTAACAACATTGATCTTCACAATGTGCTTGGACAGAATTTGCTCAAACAGCGACTGGGAAACAGCAGCGTCTTCCTGAAGCTCTGTCGAATCCCTTTCTTTGAAGGACTGCAGTGTTACCATAGACACTTCCTGGATATTTTTGTTAAATAAGGACACGAACGCAAGAGTCGGCCTGATGAGCGCGTTGTAGACCGGTGTTACTGCATACATCGTCAGACTCTCGACCGCAGAAGCCGTCGTCCCGCACAGACACCGGTGGAGCAGCAGCACGTCTCGTGTAAACTCTAAGGTCGGCTGGCCGACCGCTTTCTGTGCCGGACCGTTGGTGGGCCACTCCTTTGCACACAGCTTAATAAATGCCTCTGCTTCCTCTAGCACCTCTTTATCAGCATCATCCTTCACAGCTCTGGCGTATTTAATGTCAGCAATCTTCTTCAGTGAATTTCCCAGTTTCCAAATTAGAGACGGTTTGTCGATGGACCTCGTCCCCTCTTTGACGCCCGCGATCTCCCGAACAGCTTCCACGAGGGCGCTGAAGTTTTGGGGCTTGGCTGCATCGTCAAAGCTATTTATCGACTTCTTCCTTAATGTCATCAGGACCCGTGCCATATGCCTCAGCTTCTGAGTGATGTATCCCTGATTTTGTTTCTTCTCGTTCATGTAGTATAAACACTGCGCCAGTTGCAGTATGTAAGGATCTTCCCAAACCACAGAGGAAATATCGTCTTTCTTCATTTTTTTTAGCATCATCTTCACGCCTGATGAGATTTGTTCAGGGTCTGTCAGCCCCGTGGCAGCGACCAAAGTTAAGATTTGACTCCGAACACCTTCTGGAAGTTTTGTGGATGCCACTGATGGACACTTCTGCATATGACGCCACACCAATTTACGATCATACATGCCTTTACAATATAAACAAGTGGCAAATGATTTAAGTGTGGAACTCTGTGATTTTCTTCCCACTTTTAGTTTTCCTTGGCGATCCTTCAAGACCCCCTGATTGTGTTTGTAATTTCCTCTGTTTCTCAACAGCTCCAGTTGCTTTTTGCGTTCCGCGCTGTTTCTGCGCATTGCGTACACTTCGGCAATTTCAGGGACTTTCTTCCTGTGCGTGAAAAGGTGGCGAGAAATTTTAGTTTGAGGGATCCCGCAAATGTAGCAGTAATTTTTTTTAGTGAAGGAAGTTCTTTTAGACTTTGCATCGGAGCCAGACTCGTCGGACGCGTCATCGGGCTGTTTGGAAGAATCGGCCTCTGAGAAATCTGCATTCTCCCTGAATTTCTGACGTTTCTGGTCATCGTTGTCGGTAAAACTGTCATCGCTGCTTGGTTCATCTTCACAGACATAATCTTCATCAGAGAAGCATTCTGCAGAGCTGAATTCCTCAGATGACTCCTCGGCCTGTAATTAAGAAAAAGCTAATGTATGAAGTATTCAATATACTTAATGCTTATTGTGACGGTCCAGACTCCTGTGTTCTTTCCTTTTAGTTTAGGTCACCCCTCCTCTTTTTGCGCAATAATGCAAATATGTGCATGTCTCGGGCACTAAGGGTGCGTACTCCCTCACCTCTGGCAGACATATTTAGACCTAAAATTTGGTTTGAATGGGTTTTAAATGCTTTAAATGACTTCACCACAACTTTACACTTGAATCACAGTCTGTCTTAAAGCATTTTCATTCGCAGAGAGCAGGGGTCATTATAAACAGGAGGTTTGCAGACGAGACTGTGCTGCTAAAAATCACTGATGGACACTTTTTTAAATAAAGAAACTACACCTTATCATAGTTTTATCATTGTTTCATATCTAGAGATGGATAAAGTGCAATGCATTAATCTAGCGTTCATTAATCTCTTTTATTATTTGCCATCTTTTCAGCTGCAATGACAGGGGGGAAAAATGTTTAATTTATAAGAAATTAAAACGCTGGCTGCAACCTTTTTTGTCATAAAGTGACAGCCAGGTCTGTGGTGTTGGTGCTTCACGTGAAAAATCTATTTGACACCTACTCTTTTATCCGCTGTGGAAGACGCTGCAGTCTCTATTTCTGATGTTTCTGGTGCCTCGCTCTTATCCTTTAAATAAAGACACTGCTGTTGGTATTTAAATACATCAAATACAACTGTGTAAACAGTCCTGCAACAAAATATACAAAACTTTCAGTATTTGCTGATTCTTTGTTACGACATACTCATTCAACTCGAGGTTATTAAATTTCTGTGTTAGATCTCAGAATATTTCCTAATATATAAACAGAGGTAGAAACAAAAGGTAGATTACACAAAATAAACCTACCGTTGATCGCCACGTGTAGGAGGACTGTCCGTAGTTGTAAGTAATCTCCTCGCCTGGACATATTTTCTTCAGTGCAAACAGGCACAGATGTGGCGTCCCCTCATGAACAATTTTCTTCATCTTGCAGTTGGGACTCGTGTGATCGTCATTCACCAGCCTTCCAAGGGTCCCGTCCTCTGCAGAAGCATCAACGCTGCAGGACAAATGCTCACAATGAACCTTTAACCGCTGTCAAAATTATACATTTTATTACAATGACTGGGGCTGATGGTGCTGACAGATATTTAATGACCTGTGTGTTCAAACTACTCAACCTACTTACTTAACTAATGTTAAAGAAATGCATGCTTCATGCACAAAATGAAGATGAAAAACTGAATTTGACTTGATATCAGGATATATTGAGACTTTCTATGAAGAAGAACCCTTAAGAACAGAAAGGAGGCAGAAAACTCACCGCCAGTTTGTACCGTTCCAGGTGAAGTCAAAGACAAAGTCCTTTAAGGTGGTTCTGCATTTCTTTTCCTGGGTTTCTTTGCGAGTGGAGATGTTCCCCCGATACTCAACAACAAAAGTGGACGGCTCAATGGCCTCATTGGTGAACACGCCTCTGCCTGCAAATATGAAAATAAAATTCATGTGTGACGTTGAAGTGTTACATTTCATCTTATGGGTTGTGTCTTAAATTTCTGGGAACTCAGGTTTTCTGATGTCTTCCATTTGTATATTGAGGCCTACAGTTTCATATGATTAATACTGCTAAATCACTCACCACGTTAATATAAGTACGAATTAATGTCTTCTATCAAGGATCCACAGGGGATGACTCTACAAGCCAGTTTTCAAAAACTACCATAACAGGGATAACAGGGATGTGAACAGGGATACAAAGGGTGCATCACCAACCTTTAGCGGAGTCAATAAACTTTTCCTTCAGGAAAGGTTTGTCCTTGCAAGCCTTTATGTGCTGCAGGGCATCCTGCTCCGGAGTTAGCTGTCCACCTCGCCGTTCCACAACAGCTGAAAATTCCAAAAATATTAAAACACAAACAAAACTAAGATTGTTCTCACACAAACCATGTTGTTTCCATGTGAGCAATATTGCTGAGCAGTAGGTATGGCTTTAATATTGCTCAATGATGAATCAGAGTCTGTACTATTTATGGCCATGAGTCATCCCTGACCAACACGTTAGGCGACGCTCAGCCAATCAGAAGTCAGCATCACAGGCTAACCAATCAGGTTGCAGCCTGGAACTGATGTTCCTATAAACAGACTGGCTCTTTGCCAGGAATGTTCTCACTACCAGCTGTTCAGGGACCGAGGTCAGCTGATAGATATGGGGAATCCTCACTTTCTGCATTTCACTCAATAACAGGTAGATATAGCCAATCACAAAGCACAGTCTGATCACATGATTAGGCTAAGCCAACTATGCATGAGAAAGAGGCTGCATATCATTATCATAATAAACAATATTTCTGTTTTCCACTTGCATTAATTTACACATCTGGACCCAAATACTGTGATTTATCTTTCTGTAGATTATGAACTGATATCAATGTTATTACTTGGTTATACATATATTTTCACATTTAATGTGTATTTTTATTGCAAATTTGGCCTTAAATTTTATTTTAAGTGGTATTAAAAAGGTCACTGAACTTATATCAACATAAATGTTTGTTTTATTGTAATCAACATTTGTTCAAAAAGTTTTTCATGTTTATCGTATGGACTGTGTCCCTGACTGGCAAAATCAAATTCATCTTTGAGTCCTCATAAAAGTCTAGGCTAAATGTGAAGTCTGAAGACTTTCTACGTTCATCGTGTTCACGAGAATCGTTCAAACATTGGGACCAAAAACATAATGCCTCCAGCCATCAGTTACACGGGTTAATGGATACATACCGCTCTGCTGTGGTTGAAAATCTGACTCTTCACGGTTCGGCTCAGGGTTACCCTGCTCCGTATCTGGCTCCAGTTCATCTTGTATGATCAAAACAGACACCAGTTATTCATTCATCCCTGACAGGCTGACGTGTGCTAATGTCTGCGTTATACTGGGCACAAACCTTCGATCTCAATCTCATCCAGAGAGTTCCCTTTGAATCTTTCAAGAGAACCTTTTTCCATCGCGAGAAGCAGTTTAGCAATTTTTGCAAGTTCAACAGCCGCTTCTGGCAGCCGATAATAGTCCCTGTCGGTGCGGATGTCATGACCCAGCAGTTTGGCAAGGTGATCGAGCTCGTCGTTCTCCAAATTGAGAATCTGGAAAATTCTTGCAATGTGTTTGTGAAAATGCACCAACGTGAGGTGCTCTGGGTTCTGTGCAGAACAGAGTCCTGAGTAAGACCGGATGCAGTGCCCTCCATGGTAGAGGCTTGTAGAAGAACCGTCTGGCTTTGCAAACAAGAAGGGATTGTCTTTGTGCACGCCGCACGGCGCTCTCTTGCTCACAAGCAGCGTTAATGCACTGACGAGCTGAGACGTCAACAAAACAGCAATGTTCTGGCCGGCCTTGCCCAGAATATTTATCCTGATGAAGTGTTTGGACAGCACTTGGGTCGTCTCGCCCCGCTCCTGGAACGACTTTACGGTCACTTTTGAAACCTCAGGTGCGCACTTGTTTAAGACCGACACCTGTGCAAGTATCACTTTGCAAAGCGCATTGTACACCTGAGGGCTTTCATACATCTTCATGCTCTCAATGGCAGAAGCAGAAGTTTTTTCCAGGTGCGTGTAGAAAGCCTGTATGTCACGTGTGAATGGTATCGTGGAGGGGCCATGCACTTTGCTCCCACTCGATGATGATGATGATGATGCGGCTTTGTGAGAGGCAGTTTCCTTCCACTCGTTTCCACACAGTGTCATGAATGTGTTAGCGTCTCTCACAGCCGTCTTATTGCTGTCGCCCTGCGTGATCACAAGGTTCACTAATTTTTTCAGAGAATTTCCAAAAAACAAGGCGAGACTTGTTTTGTCGTACTTCTGCTTGTTTTCATCAAAACCGGCGAGGTCTCTGACGGCGGCCACAACTTTATAGAAGTTTCTGGGTTTAAGTGCAGCTTCAAAACTTATTATTGCCACTTCATGCAGCTTTAACAGTAGCCTCCCCATTTGTCTTAGCTTCTGCCTTACACGCTCGTGGCCACTTGGATTATTTCCACAGTTCTTCATCAGGCTCTGGGCCATCTTCATGAGAAGGTAATCGTGTTGAATTAAGAATGTAATCTCATCCTGTTTCATGCCTGAAAGCATCTCCCGGACTTCAGAAGGAAACTTTTCCAGGAGCTTTGACTCTGCGATCTCCCCCAAGACACTCGTCTCGCCACGTGTTGCGGCGCTTAATGCTTGCTTAGCACACTTTGCTACATGCCTATTCATGTCTCTGCTGTAAAGCATTATTTTACAATAATGGCAGTGCCCAAATTTTTTAGCAGTCATGTCACTACTGGACAATCGTCTTCTCACTTTTAGCGCGCCCGTGTTGCTCCTCAGCACCTCCTGATTATGTGCGTAGTTTCCTCTGTTTCGTAATTTGGCCAACAGACTTTTACGTTCTGCAGATTTTTTGGGTAAATCGAAGACTTCGGCGATTTCAGGCTCTTCGTCAATATGCCTTAATAAGTGACGAGCAATTTTCTTCATGCCTTTCCCGCAAACATAACAGTAATTTTTATTTGTGAAAGATGTTTTTTTGCCTTTTAGTCCAACCTGAGCATCATCTCTGTCCGAGTCGTGATCTTCAGAACTCGAACCGGGCTTGTCATCTTCTTGGACGGATGAAGCGTCGTCCAGCTGGAACATCGAGGTTTCTGTCGTCTCCTGAGAATCCAACTGTGCACGTGACGAGCTGTCTCTGATATCCTGCTGGTTGGCAGAGCGGTCACCTTCATGGCTCGTTCCGGGCAGTTCGCTGTGATCATCAGAGCAGGAGTCCTCGACCTGAAAATACAAATAAGAGCTGTTTGACACACACCTCATCTGGTTTACTACCAGACACGTTACATGTTCAGTATTTATACGCTCGTAAATTCAGGCGTTCTGCTGCTTTGTAACCGTGTCATCAAATGATCAAAGGAACTGTTTAATGCATGAATATTTTCAGAGCTGTTAGCGATTCAAATGAAAGGTCACTTTATCTGAGGGGTCATTTCTGCTAAACAGTCCTATTATCAGTGGTGACCTGTGCTTGTAAAAATAAAAGCAACACTGAGGCAGCTTTTCAGGAGAATCTTAAAAATGCTGACAGAATATATTTCCTTTTTTATCGCTGTCTAAAATTTTTATGTAGTGAGAAATACTGTTCAAAACATTTATACATTTCATTAGACAATAAACATGACTAATTAATATTTTATACTTAAAATAAGCAAAAAGGTGATCATTTGACGACTTTATTTGACTGAAGAAACAAAGCAGCACAGAGAAACTACAAGCTTTCATTCTGGAGTTTTAGAGGCGTGTGGGAGCAGATACTGCTGATACTGCAGTACTGTCAAATATGCTGAAGAGTATTGGTGAAATGCTAAAAAATGATACTAATTTATGTACCTTTTTTTTCTTCGGTGTTGATGACGTTGGATAAAACTTTTTCTTTGATCCATCAGGTGACTTCTGTGAACGCCACATGAGACAAAAAAAGCATAACAAACATTAAGATTTGAAAATTATTGCATAACAAACTGTAAATCTGGTGATGTTCATGAGCTGGCTTCATTAAAGTTTTCACTATTATAAAATAATTTTTAAAATATAGTCTTAGGAAGAATAAAAAACATGAAACCTGTTTCTAATGTGTACTATTTTTCTCAAGTCTGTTTAGATTTCCTTATGCAATTTTATTTATGATACAACTATTCCCATAAAGTTCCTAATATGAATGACAGCTACACTCTAAAGGCATTTTCACACCCATCTGGTCCTAATACGTTTGGTCTGGTTCCTTTTCATTCAGCGAGAACACCAAGTGAACCAAAAGCTGTTACTGCAAACCTCGCAACAAAGTTCATCCCACTTATTGGCCGGATGTGTTTGTGGAGGGAGCAAAAAAGGTGCTTCGTTCTGCACTAGCAGATGACATTTACATTAATTTCATAGCTAGTTGCTACAAGTTCTCCAAACATTTGGACTGCTACTTCCAAACAAACAGCTCTGAGGTTCGTTTAGAACCAACCTGAAACCAGCTCTTCTAAAGGGTCTCGCTGCAGTTGTCTGCCCGAGGGCACAGATGAACTCAGGGGCCAAGAAAACAAACCAGAGTTAATTTAAACTAACAAAACAGCTCAGGTTTGAAAACACTGTTAGTAATGGGTTTGTAAGGGAAAGCTGTTTTTGTACATGCAAACATTTTCTGGACCTGATGGAGCGATATTCAAAAACACAAATGTCCGATTCAGGTACTTCAAACATTGAAACGCTCTTCAGCCTTCCAGCTCCTAACTACAACATCCAAGTAATGTCCAATTATTCCTAAGGGAGAATAGTTCAGGTAAGACGAGTGGGTTCACAGGAAGTGAGTGAGTGGTGTATAAAAATCAAAGAAAGCCTCCTTCTATAACAGATACTCACCCTGGAGCGCCACGGGTAAGAGGAGTCGCCGTAGTTATAAGTGATCTCCTCGCCTTGAGGGATTTCTTCCACTGCAAACAGGCACAAGTGTGGCTTCCCCTCATAGATAATCTTCTTCATTTCACAGTTTGGACTTCTGTGATCATCATTCACAAGTCTTCCAAGGGTCTTATCCTCTTTTGAAGCATCAACGCTGCACGTACAACAGCGAACCTTTAATAAAAAGCTGCAGATAAACAGCCCACTTATACTAAAAACATAAAATAAATATAACGCTCACCACCACTGCTCTCCATTCCACGAAAACTCGTACAAGAAACCATTCAAAGCATCGCCGCCTCTCTTCTCGGGCCTCCTGTCTTTGCGAGGAAAGATCTTCCCACGATACTCGACCACGAAGGCGGACGGTTTAATGGTTTTGTTTGTAAACAAGCCCCTTCCTTAAAAAAAAAAAAAGGGAAAAGAACAGAAAAACTTGGTGGTTCAACATTTTCTCTATAAACTCTTACACTGCAGTGGCAGTTTGCACGACTGTGACAAACACGGCAGAACGTTTTCAGATTTAGAGACATTCAATAATTCAGTAATACGCCATCCTTTCAAACCCACCCATCAAAAGTGGAACCAAGTTTTTTCAGGCCATCAGTGGCTGCAATTTGCTGCCAAATCCACAACTTCACAAAAATGTTTTTCTAAAGGAATATTCATATTTTAGTCTCAGCATATATAAACTGTGGATATCTTCCAGATACATCTCATGTTACTCCTGAAGACCAGAAATCTATGTTCTGAAAGTCTGAGCCCCCCACAGGTGAACGGGACCGCCGTTAATCTGTTTCAGTGTAAAGCCTGATCTCACGAAAGTGCCACATACCTTTAAAGGAGTCTATAAACCGTTCTTCCAGGAAGGGCTTGTCTCTGCAAGCCACAATGTGCACCAGGGCATCTCGCTTAGGATTCAATCGCTTGCGCCGGTTTTCCATGATGGCTGGAAAAATCTGCTGAGCACAGCAATTTTGTAAAGACAAATTAGGGTCATTTTTATTTCAGTATTCAAATTTCTCAGTAAACAGCAACACAGCATGAGGTGTCAAGGTGTGTTTCCAGTGTGAATACACACCAAAACACGCCTGTGATGCTAAAATAAAGAATGTTACGCCCCTCCAGCTGTCTCAGAGGAAGTCTGATCCTGCTCTGACTCATGACTGACTCACATGGGAGGGTCGTCAGCTACTGCAGCTCACCTGGGCCTTCCAGGCTATAAAAGCTAACCAGATGAACTGTTCGGTCCCTCTCTTCTCGACTCCACCTGACATCAGTCCAGATTTACATCTGTGTCGTGATTAACTTGTGTTCAATAAATCTTTTAAGTAAGCCCCTTGAATGGCCTGACTCGTCACATTCATTGCACTCATCCCTTTAATGTATTTACTGCCAACACGTTCGACACGTGCTGCCCCTCGTGGTGAGAAAAAAACTGTGACACTGTATTAAAGCTCCAAATAACAACAGTAAATTCTCAGTTGTGATAAATGAGGTACACATGACTGTGTACCTGAAGGGCCTTTTCTAAAATTCACTGTAATATTTGTGCACTCAAATGTCTATTTTATTAAGTAAACTAACCCTAGGTTAAAAATATGTAATTAAAAGTATGCATGCAGGTGAATCAAAGCAGAAAACTGTGATGATAATCATTTTACTGTTTTCAGTACACTGATATAAAAGCCAGATTTTATGTTTGTCTGAGGTAATTAAAACCTGTTTCATGCAGGGCTGTAATAAATTACTATTTTCATATTTATGGTGCTGTAAAAAATTAACAATAAATCTGAAAACATTTGAATAACACAATAACGCTGCTTTGTCAACTCAACAGCCCAAAAAGTTCACAATAAATGTGAATTATTAGAAGGAAAAGCAGGAAATCTGCAAACTTTCTGCTTGCATGTAAATAGATCCTAATATGTTATCTGGAGCAGTTGGGCAAATAAATGTACAACAGACCATCATATTGTACGAGCTGTTCATGTCTTCTGAGCACAGATATACATCTGTAATGTAAATTAATGCGCACATAACTATGCTACATTACTACATACAGTGAGCTTTATGAAAATTGTAGTATTTCCACCTGAATTGTACTAAAGCAGAATGAAAAAAGTGACACAAAGACAGACTTATGTAAAACACAAGGACCTCAAACTTGTACTTTAATACTTAGTAATTAAATAACAGCCCAGCTGTGTATGTGGAAGTTTTTCCAGTTTGCTCAGTAATTTCCTACGTTTGTTCTACACTGCACTGCAGAGCTCATTTGGGCTGGACAGCTGCAGGAGCATCTGGCTCATGTTTACATGAAGTTGCTCACATTTCTTGCTAGCATCCTTACATTAACTAGCAGGTGAGGAGTAGACTAACAGTGGTTTGCCAGCTCTTTGCCCGCTGCTTTTGGCCTAGCTAAATGTAATTCACGATGTGCATCGCTTTCACGCCAAGTAACAGTTACCTCCGCTTCAGTGTCCCCAAGAAAAACCGAGAAGAGCTGCAAGTGTAGCTAGCACAGAAGCGGCCATCTTCCCTCCCGTTCATCCACGATAGATCACGTGACGATGAAGCCGCGCGGAGGAGGAGCGGCGGCACTTCTGACCAATCAGCGGCTGCAACGTCTCTGATTGACTGCAGTAGCAGCGAATCAGCAGCCACAATCGTCTCGGCCACCAGGAGCAGCGGAGAACCATCGTTTACGAGGACATGGGGCCAGTGAACGTCCTCGTAATCCGC
This sequence comes from Cichlasoma orientale, assembly GCA_034780415.1. Classification (NCBI taxonomy): domain Eukaryota; kingdom Metazoa; phylum Chordata; class Actinopteri; order Cichliformes; family Cichlidae; genus Cichlasoma; species Cichlasoma orientale. Next base: position 28,567 of record JAVDPK010001401.1, on the reverse strand, counting down.
CTAAAACACACGGGAGTACTTTGGTGCCACTGAAACATGTGACTCAGTGACGTTTCATCTTATTTCAGCGTTTGCATCCATATTTCTCAGCCAGAAGAGTATTAATTTCACTTCAGTTAGGTTCACTGGGAGTGAACAGGATTAGGAGTATATCAGAGACAGCTCAGGCTGAGAAGTTTGGAGACTAAGATCGAGAGACACAGCTGAGATGCTTAGGACATGTTCAGATGAGGGATAATGGATGACAGAGGATGCTGAAGATGGAGCTGCAGGCAGGAGGAGAGGATTCATGGATGTAGTGATGGAGGACATGCAGGGTATTACAGATCCTGTTAGACTGGAAACATGGGTGCAACTGTAGTGTGTCCAAAGCAAGCAACAGTGTTTTGAAGTGTTTTTTATTCAAAATGAACATTTAATAGAAAACCCTCAGAGATCCTTGGCAGCCATCCTCTAAGGAGGTTAAATTAACCGAGACATACACAAAGGGGCAGCTTTAATTGCTTTCATATGATACCAGGGCTTATTATGCAAAAGCACTCTTTTTCAGGTATTTTAGTATGAAACAGAATCCCAAAATGAGTTTAAAATGTTAAAGTTGCAGGTTTCCACTTTTTCAGATTTCATGAAAGCCCTAAGAGGGACAGCAGCTAAACAACATTCAAATCTCTAATTTTTCTTAAAATGTAATTAGTCAATTCAAAAACATCTTTAATCCCTTTGATTGGGCACCAATCATGACTCCCCCGGCCCGTGCTCCAGTCCTGGGGAAATATCAGTGGGTTATCAAGCAAAACACGAGTGTGATCAGCTTTTAGCATCACAACCTGAACAGCAATCTGAAAGAAAAAGATCAAATCACGATATCAGGTAAAAATGTTAAACTTTGGCATAATCAATTTCCTGGAATCATTTAAAATTCTGAAAGTGAGGCTGCAAAAGTCCGTGAGGTGTGCAAAAGTACTGAGAGAAATATTCTAATGACTTAGTGATTTTTTTCTACAACACTGATGTGTTAACTCTCCTGGGCTCTAAACTGTAGTGAAACTAAAATCTGCAGCTCTCTACTGGGGGGGGCCTCCTCCACTCAGAGATGGATGGCTAGCTTTACAAAAACATGGAAGTCCAGTGTGCACAGAAAGGCCAGGAATCATAACACATGGAAGGAAATAAAAGTAGTATTTTCCATAAGAGACAACCACGTAACACAGCGGGGCAGCTGCGTGCCCTGCTGAGCAGTAAACAGTCTGAGCTGAGTCCAGCACCTCAGCCCCGCCTAAATAAACGCTGTGAGTCTGTGCGTTATGAATGTGAAGTTCTCCCATCTGTATTCAGTGAACATTCCCATTAATTTACAGACGTTTACATCGCTAGCTGCAACACCGGTAAAAGGTCACTTCGCGTTCAGTCTGAATCCTCCTCCTCCTCCTCCTCCGGTATAAACGGCGGGTCTTCGGACGTCTCCTGCGTCGCCCGTTCGTCCTTCCTCGTGTCGAGATGCAGCTCCCTGACGGTGAGGATGCGGGTGAGCATGGCTTCCATGGTGCTGTCGTCCAGGGCGGTGGAGGAGAACCACAGCGGACTGTTGGGGACGCAGCAGCGCTCGGGGTGAAGGTAGAACATGTTGGTGCGCTGCTTAACAGACTCCGAGCTGGACGCAAGACACGGGGAACAAGGAATTAGATCAATGCACTGCAGTAATGATAACACAGGTGCAGGGAGAACACGCAGGGGGAACACGCAGGGGGAACATGCAGGGAGAACATGCAGGGGGAACATGCAGGGAGAACATGCAGGGAGAACACGCAGGGAGAACACGCAGGGGGAACATGCAGGGAGAACACGCAGGCTCCACACAGAAAGTTTTAAATCAACCTCCCTGATCAAACTGAGCACGACAAAAAAAAAAATCCGTCATTTTTTGTGAAGGGAGAGTGAGACTCACGCGCAGACATTTATTCAGTGAATCAGCCACAGATCGATCGTGAGCGTAACCGCTTATACAACACTCACCACTTGGACAGGTAGAACTCGTAGAGTCTCACTGGGCAGCGAAGAGGGTTCTCCGTGTTCTCCATCATCTCCAGGATGTCCTCTTTACTCTCCTCCTCTTTGCGCTTCTTAGATGGAACACCCTCTGGATCTAAAGAGGACACCCCCCATTTTCAATATGAACCCAGTTAAAGCAGCTTAATACAACCAGTGAACAAATATCTTCTAATAACCATGTTGGTACCTGACTCTGCCTCGGTTCCAGACAGCGGCGGGTAGAAGCGCAGGAAGGTGGTCTTGGTGTTGTTCGGGTTGGTTTTTGTGCAGCGCATGACGTGTGCGAAGGACAGCTGGCGGTGCTGCTCCACCTTGGTGAAGCCAAAGTACTTGCAGCAGAAGAAGAGCAGCGTGTTGAGGAGCACGATGGGGGAGTACGCCCCCAGCTGTTTGCAGTCCCACAGAAACTCCTCCTCCACGCGGGAGTGGATGTAACCTGCAGAGGGAGAGGGGCCCGCTGTAGATCTGGAGGAACGTGGATTTGTTGGTGTACTGAGACTAAAGTGGTGCCGGACTCACCGCTGGCCGTGATCGAAGGTTTGAAATCTCGCAGCAAGCTGGTGAACTCAATGGAGAACTTGTTGTAGAAGCGATCCATGAATATGTTCTCCACACGGCCGTTTTGAAACAAATACTAAAGCGAGAGAAACAAAAAGGTTACAGTGTCCCCGAAAACTAAAGCCGATGCTCTACTTTATCGTGACTGTCATGTTGTTTTAGCAAAGGCTAGAAAATCTGTATAAATGTGCTGATTTTCATCACGGTTGGAGAGCGTGGATAACTACAACCAGGTCCTAACCCAGCCACGGAGGTCCTAAGCCAGCCACGGAGGTCCCACCTGTTAATTTGTTGGTTTATGTGTTAGATGAGAAAAACGTCTTACCTGTTGGATGCCGAGGCAGAGGTAAAACACGGTGTCGGGGGAGTACGGCTCTCCGCTGGGTCGTTTCACCTCGGCGATGAAGCAGCAGAGGCCGTAGCTGAGCTCAGCGGTGGTGCAGCGAAGAAGATCCTCCTTCAGCTCGAGAGGACGCGCTGAGATCAAGAGAAAAGAGGTCCAAATAGGCACAACAGAGACGGGAAGCGCGGTCTGCTTTAGTGTTTGAATGCATTTCTCATTCACTTACAGCCGAAGCGTGGATTCTCCAGGTTGGGCTGGGTTTGTCTCCACTGGATCCATCGCTTCCAGGCATCAACTCCATATTCGCTCTTCAGTTTTGGGATCTCTACCTCTGCAGGCTTCTTGGCAGCAGCCTTTGTAGAAGAAGCTTCAGCAGCCTTGGACTGCCGCTGTGGCTTACGACCCTTTGATAACGTGAAGAGGAAACGAGGCTCCATTATGGATACGATCGGGAGGTTTTAGGCCTCGTGCTTCCAGTTGCAATAAAGTAGCAAGTCCTGCAGTTCTGCAGCCTTCTCAGATCAAACCTTGCTGGTTATTTTTGAGCCCCTACTCTTAAAAAAATTAATTATTTAAATCCAATTTAAAAAGAAATGATTCAAAACTTTGACAATCTGCTGCAAAATCAGTTTAAACTCCTTTCTTATACTCCCACACCCGTCTACAGTTTCACAACATCACGACAGCTGTAACCCTTTCACTCAACACGATGATTGGCTGTTACTATGCTCCCCGTTTGGGGCCGGGGTGTCTCAGCCTCTCTCTCTGAGACACTTACCCTTTTTTCTCGGGCTTTCCTGTGAGCTTGTCTTCGGACCGGAGCAGGCGGAGGGCTCGGGGACTTGCTGGACCGCTCTCTTTGTCGGGCCATGCTTTCCAGAGTTTCTAACAACGACACCACATCAAGCATAAGACAGAGTGTGCAAGCGCCCGGAGCAGATCTTTGAAGGGCTTACAGTTTCATAAGATACTTATGCAACACCACAGCCTCAAAATATAGATAAACTCAAATAATCCCTGAACTTCATGTACGCGTGTTCATCATCTCACCAACAGTGAAGTCAGCTTCGATGTCCATGGGAGGCGGGCCGGGAGGTGGTGCGGGCTCGGGCTCGCTGGGCGTGCCCACGGGAACGTCTAAAACGGAGTTGAGCTTCTCGCCGGCGTACGTTTTACTTGGTGAAAGCGGCCCTGCGTCAGAGGAGGCGTCCTCCCAGGTGTTGAGGAACGTGGCCAGCTCCTCTGTGTCCAGGTCGTCGCTGTAGTTACTGATGTGGTCTGCAGGACAACCATCAGAGGAACTGTTAGTACAGCATCAATACACGCTCAACTATCCTGAAAACAAACAAAAATGTTTGTATGGGAAATAAAAATGATGCGACTCTGACTGAGGTCAGTTTGGACAGCTTGTTTCTGGAGGAAAAGCTATATATAGTATAGTGATGGATACTGTATACTGTAATGTGATGGATCACAGCAGGACGCTCCTGACTTCATCAAATCTTTTCTCTCACCATCTGCGACCGCTGCGTCCTGCTTTTCAGCCACTTTCTTCACCGCTTTTTCCTCCTTCTGCGTCTCCTGCTCGTCGTTCTTCTCGTCGTCCTCGGCCACCATCTCCGCCATGAGGATGAGCTCTGCCTCGTACGGGTCGGACGGGATCTTCTGCTTGATCTCCTGGATGGTCTCCACGATGCGCTCGGCACTGTCCACCGTCACAGGAAGGAACATCGGCACGGGAAGCTGAGGAAGAACGAAAACAGCAGCTCATGAGCGGGAACTCTGTAAAGATGGAAATGCTACAGACCCCCCCCCCCCCAAGGTGGATGCAGACGTACAGGCAGCGGCAGGCCCACGGGCTTCGGGGTACACTGGCTGTACATGTTCATCGGGACAGGGAGGTAGACCGGCACAGGAACAGGCAGGATCACCATTTTCGGGAAGATGTCGTCTACGGAGAGAAAACAGGAAACGGTGTGATGAGATAAGAACATTCAGGGCAAACTGTAACTAATAACTGCACAGATCAGTGGCTATTAAAGTAACTAAGAATAAGAAGATAAGCCCTGATACACATATTGCAAAAATATCCACTGATTAGAGCTGATCAATAACTGTGGAACACGCGCAGAAACATCCTGCAGGTGGCGTGCTCGTCTATCGTATTCCTGCAGTTTTTTTACAAGCGCTGTAAAGCAGAGGCGTCCCTGCACAAACTGTCTGGCTGCTTCTTTTACCCGTCTGAGCCTCGACATCCACCGTCTGGGTTTTGCAGGAGACCCCTTTGTTCTGCACCAGCGGTCTGCACAGCAGAGCCTTGTTCTTCAGGATTTTTGCAGGTGGAGGAGGGTGAGTCTTCACCGTTTCAGTCTGAATGCTCATCTGAAGGACAGAAAAATGACAAAAGATCTAAAACAACTCCAAAATGAATCATCAGCAGCAGAACACGGACTGCTGACAAAGATCCAAAGAACTGCTTTAACTCAGTTTTACTGCATTAAAAACAAAAAGAGCAGCTTACATGTCCAGAGCTCTTTGACTGAACGTTTGATGCTGCGCCTGCAGAAGAAAAACACGAAGCTGCTGATTAAATGTTTCCAGTTTAATGTGTGCGTTTGCTTTGCTTTCATACTTTGTTGGGTGCTTCTGTCAGAAGTGTTGGGTTTTCCTTTTGGCTCGCCGGCAAGCGAGATGACGTTGGCGATGATGGGCGTGGCCTCGCCTGCACTGACTGAAAGCAAAAGGACAAGTTTAAAATATCTCAGCAGGAAGTCGCTCCAAACTTTCCAAAAATCCTCCGAGTGACACATTCTTGGTCTGGTTCTGAGACAGTGGTGTCAAACATTCAGTTCAGGGGCCAGAACCGGCCCGCCAAAGGGTCCAATCCAGCCAAATTGAAGGCTTTGTTCTGCTGCACCACAAATCAGGACAATTAGGAGTCGAACTGGGCTCTATGTGACCCACCCGAGCAAAGTGGAAAGTAGTGCTTTGACCTCCTACAGTTTTAAAGTCTGCTGTTTTAGGGGGAACACAAAGATCTCATCAAACCCACATCCACACCTAGAGCCAGAGTTACCCCAACGTTCACGCAGAACAGCAGGAAACCCACATAGGTACGAGGAGAACATGCGAATTCCACACACAAAAAGCTCCACCCGACCACCACAACTCAAAGCTGGGATAAAAACAACAGCACACCTTTCACGACTTCACCCTGCGTGGCCACCTTCTCACAGCAGAACTGCAGCAGACAGCTGAGGTCACAGAAGTGTTTGATTTCCCCGAGCATGGGGAGGCTCTGCTTTAGCTTCCCTTTCCGCCCGCAGGTGTCGCACTTCGCAACCTAAGGGACAAAAAAAACCCCAAACCAGCTGGAGGAGATCGAGATCACAGAGACGACCACTTCAGTGCAACTAACAACTTCACTGAGGTTTGCTTACGTGGCAGAAGAGCATGGTGTACTTGGACCTGCACTCGTCGGAGCAGAACTCCTCCGTGGAGCCTCCGTACTGCGCCGTCACCAGCTTCTTGGAAACACAGTGGCAGTAAGCGCAGGAGTGACAGTGTTTCCCCCAGTTTTTGCTCAGGTCGTGTCTGAACAGGAGCTTACAGCCTGGAGAGACAGGACAGCCGTAAATACAGAATCCAGAGCAAACCCGGGTCCTTCCAGCTGCCGCGCCTCCTCACCGTCGCTGCAGAAGTAACAGTCTTTGTTGTTGACCCTCTTCACGTCTCTGGTGATCTTCTCGATCATGCAGTACTCACACACGCTCATCACGTTGCTGGCCTTCTTGAACTCGTGGGAACAGTCCACACTGCACAGAAAAACCATCTTATCCTGCACACACAGAGACGGCACAAATCCTGAGAACGCACAACATCTGTTTTTAACTTCTAGCCGTTTTCTGTGTTAATGTTTCAGCGACAGTCTCAGTGAGGACCAAAAACATTCCAGGCGCTCGTGTGAACTGCTGTGACCTTCGATTAAACCCGCAGGCTCGCTGCAGAGGCATCGCTGGGCCTGATGTGCAAATATAAAACTTCCTACTCAGCGTAAAGTTGTTTCCATTAAACACTGCAGGTCAAAGCTGCAACACACACACACACACACACACCTTAATCTGGACGAGCTCAGGTTTAAAAGTGATGACTCGGGAACACTGGAAGCAGCTCAGTTTCTGCGGCGCTTTGACGTCTTGCTGCGGTTGCGTCGTGCTGACGGCCTGGATCTGAGTCGATCCCACGGGCAGCTTGGTAAAAACGTTCACCTGCTTCTGTGACTGCTTAAATTTTTCCTACGGCACAGGCAGAAAACAGTGAGAGCCCGGAAAACCAGCTCCACAGCTCCTTCTTAAGTTTGTCTTTAGAGAGCTACCTGGAAAGCCATGACGCAGGGCAGAGTGCAGAAGTTCCTGATGGAGGTATCTGACATGGCCAGGTGGTAGGACGGGACGGTGTTCTTGCCACAGTTATCACAGTTTATCCGAGCACCTGAGAACAAAATCAGAATAAATAAACGGTCCTACAGCACGAGGTTCAGCCTCCAGCGGGGACCTGCTGCCGAGTACCTGAAGAACTAACAGTCTGGACTTTGAACGCCATCACGCAGCTGCTGCTGCAGAACAGATCCACCGAGTCGTCGCTGTTTTTGTTTTCCACCATTTCTGCAAGTAAGCGGGCGGAGCGGCACATGGTGCACAGCTGGGTGATCTTGGCCACCTTGGTTTTCTGCAAGTAAATAAATGAACGAGAGGCTCGTCACAAACAGCTTTAACTCTTTTAGCTCTAAGAAAGAGGAGGCAGGCGCGTTCACCGGCTTTGATCTCCACACTCGCTGCAGGCATCGAGCTTTAAAAAGATCTTCTAGAAAATGTGGAGAGATTCACAAGAAATGCATGCATTCTGCACGAGCACCCCATCGGCCCCCAGCATCACGGTTACACGTGTGGGGCCTGTTTCCATACCTCTTTGTATTTGGCCAAACACTCCATGTTACACACAGTTTTGCTGCCCTCTTCCATCTTCAGCATGAGCGGTTTGTTGTGGCAGTACGAGCCGCAGTTGGCGCAGCCCGCCATCGAGAGGTTGTTAACCGTACGGAAACGGTTGAAGCAGGCGTCGCTGCACATCTTATGGACAGAGCCGCCCAGGATCACCTCGTGTTTGCTCTGCAGAGAGACGGCGGAGAGCGGCACAGGGTGAGATTATATATTCAATAACAGAGAACGATCAGCTGCAGGCGTGTTCTGTGTGACTTACGACACAGTATCTGGTGCACATGCTGCACAGTGACTGTGGTACCATCACTGGAGCTTTTACGGTGATGCCGGGTTTCTTGTAGCTGGAGGCGTTTTTCTTGTAATTGAAGGAGGTCAGGCAGTTCTGGCCACAGAACTCCTTCATGAGTCCTTTGAGGTCCGGCGCCAGGATGACGTCTTGAGGCCGAATTATCAACCTAAAGGAACGAGAGGAAAGGAGATCAAGAAGAAATGAGGGTATAGTTAGACGCATATCCTCAGGCGCTCTGCTCTTTCCTCACACATCAGACTAGAACCCTACGCTCTTCTGCAGGACTCACTTTTGGCAGTTGTGGCAGATCTTAGTGGCTCCCTTGACTTGATACATGGAGAGGCAGGTGGTGGAGCAGAAGAGTGCCGGAGAGCCCTTCCTCTGGAACGCCGTCTGTCCCTTCATCAGGTTCTTCTTACACTGAGCGCAGGACATGAGCAGAGACGACGGGCTGACGACGGGCAGCGTCTGCGTGTCAGAGGTCACAGAGAACACGGATCCGATCTTCAAGTCCTCCTTTAAACACGAGGAAACACAGGAGAGAACAGCGGAGGAGGCGGGGGTCAGTAACAGCTCAGGGAACACTGGACTCGGGATGCTCGACCCGCCTCAACTGGCTCCTGTGGAGCAGCAGCTCTACTCTGAGCACCTCCCAAATGAGCGAGCTCTCGCCCGTCTCCCCCTTCAGAGGAGCTCATTCTATCTTATTCTGATCGCTACCCACAGGTGCTGCAACATCCTCCTATTTGTTTCTTTATTGTTCTTTAACATTAAGTCAATCACACCCATATCAGAGATGAAACAGAGTATCGTTAGTAAACCTGCACAGATGCAGACTCAGTGCTGGAGGCCCGCTCAGTCTTCACCATAACTTCTTTACTCTGTCGTGCTTCAGGTGTTATTTTGTAGCCACTTTTGCTGCTTCTTCACTACAAGAGTTCTGAATATAAAATATAAATAACTGCTCCCCCCCCCAGTGGTATAACTCCACAAATCCTCGAGAGAAGAGTGCCGTACCCGTGCAGTATTCGGCTCATCTTTCACACTTGCTGAAGACGAACTGGATATCAGAGCTTGTTCGTATTCCTCATCCACCGGCTCGTCCTTCACCGTGACCAAAGGAGGTGAAGGAGACAGCTTGACACTTCGGGTGGCGCTACGCAGCTTCTCCTACAACGAGAGCAGAGCAGAAACGTTCACTGACGCACGCGCACGTGCTGTGTTTTAATACAAATGTCAAATGGTAACATCCTAACCACAAGTTATCATGAACCTTCCATATATTAATAAAGTCGGTACAAAAAGCCTGAAATCCACATCCTGTTTTCATTTACACACTGAAAGAAGTTCTGATACTCACAACGTCTAATCTCGGTATCGAAAGCTTGACCACCTTCATGCCGTTCAGCACCGCCGCCGGAGACGAGCTGTCTCTTCCTGCAAGAACGCGCGAGTTAAAGTACAAACACAACGAAGACACAAAAATCTTCACAGCAACAATGACACAAACAAGACTCGGAGTGAACCGTGATCCGAGTGATGAGATACTAAAGCAAAGGATTTCGTTTTCAGTGGCTCTGTGGGTTAGTGGTTTACAAGGTTCAGGCCCGGGAGGGGAGACAAGGCCCTTTGGGGAAGCTTCAGCAGGAACATCCTGTTTGAACCTGCACCAAATCAAACATGCTGAGCGGCTCGCTGTGAGCGAGGGAGCATCCAAAAAGAGCTTTATGTCGGGCACGAGGCGCTGAACTCACCTTCAACGGAGTGAAATTTGATTTATGGTTTCCTCAGTTTAATATTTAATCACTGCACACAGTCACATTCATTTTTACTGACTTAGAGCCAAAAGCTTCAGAATGTTTGACTTTTAGCAAATACTTCCTTAAATAAAAATAATAATGAAAATAAATAAATCAGTTAAAGTTTCTCTTATTGTCACGATTTTCCACACGGGGATTTTTTTTGGTCTCATTTGTTTCTAGAAAAACACGTTTGCTTCTCGGACTTTGGCACCGAGGTTACCCACCTGTGCTCCCCGCGGCCTCGGACGATGAAGACGAGCCGGACTGCATTAAGTCTGAAGTCGTGGGTTTGACGTCAGTCTCCTCCATATTAGAGTTGCTGTCCTCTACCAGCGAGGCTGTGTGGAAATTTAACAGGAATTAACGGGATGTTGCAGACCAAACGCGTGCTTCTGGTAACTGTTGAGACTTTCTGCCCTGCTGTCTTTAAAGGAGGCGTGAAGGTAGCTCACAGTGTGCTCTGATGTGGACCTGACAAAGGTCAAAGTGTCTCCGTCTGCATTTAAAAGTTACAAAATGCTTCTGTGCAGTCACAACCACAAAGGTCAAAGTGGGTTTATTAAAATACATTTTTGTTTCTTTTTTGAATGTAAACTTTATCCACATCTTATGAGAGCCTCAGACAGTTTTAGCCAATCACAGATAAATCAGTATCAGAGTAGTGTTATCTCACATGTGCTGATAAAGGTTTTTAAATATAACGCTCTACAATAACACAATTCTACATCCGTAACAAAGAGCAAAGAGCATTTCCTTATACCTGCGTTTGAAGCGGCAGGTGAACGGCTGCTCTCTGCATCCTTCGAGTTGTTCTGTTCCTCCTCTTTCATCTGAGCCTCCTGCTCCACCTGATCCACTGTACCGATGTCCATCATCTCATCGAGTTCATCGCCCGCCGTCAGAACCTTCAGTTTGCAGCCAGCGGACGGCTCCCGCTCTGTGCCGTCTTCCTCCTTAGCGTCACTGCCCGTGTCCATGTTTTCATCTGTGTTTTTTCTTTCTTCCTCCTCCTCAGGATCACAGGCTGCATCCATGCATCCATCCTCACTCACGGCTGCTCCTGCAGGACTTTCCTCTGAGATCTCATCCTGCACTGCAACACTTTCTGCCTTTGCCTCAAGCTCTTCGTCGGATTTCACCTCAGGAGCCTCTTTTTCCGAATCTGAGGTGCTAACTGGCTCGCCGTCATTAACCGTTACTGGCTCCTCTGTCTCTTCTGAGCAGGCGGCCTGTGACGGAGATCTAGAACCAACAGAGTGGACCACCTCTGCCTCAGTTTCTTTATGTTGTGCTTCGTCACCTTCGCCATCCTTTTCAACAGCAGCATCGTTATCCTCTTCTCTCTGTTCAGGAAGTTCCTGGGAGGATTCATGAATGAGCTCTGGGTCTCCAACCTCCACCGACGTCCCCGGCTCTGAAACCGCCTCCACAGCCTCTCCGTCTGCCCCCTCCGTTACCTGCGATGGACAATAAACAGTTAGCAGAATGCACGTCTCTGCTTTGCATACAACGGGAAAGATTTTTCTATTTTAAGTAACAGTGACCTTGATCTTGACCCCAGTGATCCCATATACAATCCCAACCTTGCTTTGGCCATAAGCTATCTAATCATGAAGTTTAGTGTAGGACACACAGTTCTCAAGTTATTGAGCGGACACTTCAATGGACGTCGCCCACCTGCCATGCATGATGACACAATACGTCTGTCTTTCTACGGGCGTATAAAAAGTGTGCGTCTAAAGATGGAAGCTGACCACTAAAGAGTAATTTTGTTAATCAAACATTGGCTCCGTTTATTCACTTTTTGCATAGACTGCACAGAAAGGTTAGCGGTAACCGGTCACTCCTTTTGCACGCAGAGGTTTTGGAATAAACACATTACAGATGCATTTAAAATGTTTGCTTAGCTACGCTGATGTGACTCTTTGTAATTCGCTCAAGACAGAACATGACTGCATCCAGGAGTTTCAAAACCACTCAAGTGTTTGAAATACGAGCTGCACACAACCAAAGCCCTTCGAGAAGCAAGCCTCGCCACTCTGCAGCCACATTTAATCAGGGCTGTTTGTGCAGTTAATTTAAAAAAGGGAAAAATGAAGTACAGAATCGCCTTTCACTTTAAACTAAAAAGCTGTCTGACTCAGACCCAAAATAAGGTCTTGAAAACTGAGACCACCATCTTTGCTGACACTGAATTCTCCTGCAGACTCATAATGCCGCTGACCTCTTCAAACAAATAAAAAAATGAGCAGTTTGAATCATAAGCTGAGGAAGTGGTCACGCTGCAAAGACGTGCATAACACATTACTAACACCTCATTTTAGGGACATAAAAGCACTGCCACCCCTTGATCTGAAGCACTTAAGCACCCTGAACCGCTTTCATGCGCAGCACGATAAAGCTCTGCCTCACTGACTGCATGCTTTAATAAAACAGCCTTTAAAACTATCGGCGGAGCGAGTCAGTGCTCAAGTTTCGTGCAGTTTAAGACTAATTTGCACGACTACATGAGCTCCACTGCGAAACTAAATTCTGCAGCATGCCTGTTCGTAAACTTCAGCGGCCTAACTTTGCAGTGGAGCTACCTTATGCACACACATGAGGCACCGATTGCGTGTAGGTTCAATGTAAAGGGTCATTTTCTCTGTTTCAGCCGTGCAACCTCACCAAAACAGCCGCACCATAACAAGTTAGCTTGTCGTCAGCGTGGCTGCTGCACAGAGGTTTATCAAACGGCTGTAATATGCTATTACATTGGAGGTAATGGGTGTTATTACCTCTGTGCAAGCCGCTTCCTTGGAGTCAGCCATGTTTTGTTGATATAATAATTAGCCGACCTGTAAACAGAGAACTATGAGCTCAGCGTGTGCTAAGCTAACGCTAGCCTGCTTGCAGCTCTGCCTGCGGTTAATCTGCCTCCGTGTTTCACTCCGCTCTAATTAACCATCCCACTGATTAAATAATCGTTCATTGTATGAGTATGTTGGACGCGGCTGTATGGTTTAAAAAGTGTAATTCACCGCCGCAGCGACGTGCAGAGAATTACCGCGCCGACCTGCACAGGAGTCACTTGATTGGTGGCCACACGCTGATGTCCATCGCCTGTTTCCGTAGCCGCCATGTTGGTTCCCAAATCCCCAGTTATTTGGGTTTAAGACTAAAATGCGTTTAAGCACTTGCAGACGGACTCTAAAACAGCAAAACGCCTCAAATATCTCCTCCACTACATCATCTGTTCAGGCTAACAGACCGTTTCTTTTTCTTCTTCGCTCAAGACTCACGACTGCACGCCATGTTTGACATTGCTTTTGCGCCCCCTGCCGGTACCTAAAGTGATCGCCTGCTAAAAAGTGATTTCCGGTATTTGCCAAAACATGATTGGTAGGATTGAAAATGCTCAGAATGAGCTGTTGACCTAAAATCTGTGAAACAGCTCTCTCATGAATGATATCAACTCATTCTGAGACAGAATGAAAACATTCCTGTCGCAAGAGAGAAGCTGCAGTCAGTTCTGGGGTAAATGACTTTCATATATCCTTTATTTATTCAGGCAAACACTGTCATTGACATTAAAAGTGTATTTTTCAAGTGAATTTTGGTCAAAGTGGCAGCAGAAATTGTAAAAAAAATAAATAGCATAACAGTTCTATAACGATACTTTAAGTGGCCACAAATGACTGGATTTGATGAGCCACATCACGTCAGCCACATCAGTCATCTGCTAAAAACTACTGCAAGTGTGATCTTCCGTTGATGATGTATTATGTTGGACCCACAGTATGGTTGGACACCTAAATATACTTTAAGAGAGACTGGGCACCCCCCTTTGTGTAAGCAGCTTGCAGTTTGCTGATGATATAGATCTCATTAATGGCTGAGAAAGTGATCACAAAAAGCAGATATTATCACTTGATAGCACCAGCAGGAGGCATGGAGGCATGGAGGTCAGCCTCACGATCCATATCGATGCAGCAGCTTATAGCTGGGTTAGCCTTTGATAACAGGGTTATCTGGAAACTTAGCAGGGCTGATTAATCAAATACCGATAAAGGGCGGAGCTGCTGAACATGTCCAAGTACACCCTCTACAATAATTTAATTGTGTGTTACTCTGTAATTCATGGCTACAGCTCTTTTAATAATGTGGTTCAAGTGCTTCGAGTATAACTGAGCCCTTTATCTGTGCTTCAGGCCTGCTAGGTTTCTGACAAAGGCTAACGAAGCTAAAATCTAGATGAATGCATTTCACAAGCATCTCACCAAGCTAACGGGAGGACCAGAGCGGTTTAATGTTTTGTATTAAAGTTTGTGAACTATCTTGATTTTTAACAACATATTTATGGCATTACTGTCAGTCTGCTGCTGCCTCACCCTGTTGCTCAGGCTCTGGGCAGCAACACAAGGCGATGGGGGTGATGGGGGTGCTGCCAGCTCAGCGTCGTCTGGAGCGTCCACAAGAACCCACTCAACAGCTGGCGAGGACGGAGGAGGGCTGGGGCGCTGAATGAGCGTGGGCACAGCGGAGGGCATCAGGCTTGAGTGGCCAATGTCAGTGGGGCAGGCGTATGCACGGGGTTCAAAGTGCACTGAGCAGATGTACTTATGCAAAACATTCTTCAGGGACAGATCAGCTCTGCAGACATTAGCAATCCACTTCAGGCACCTGGAAAAAAACATGTCAAACCTTCTAAAACTGCATAATTGAATAATTGTGAACTATACATTGTAACTAGGGCAGCACGATGGTGTGGTGGTTAGCGCTGTTGCCTATAATTAAAAACACTGAATGTGTCATAATTCAGCACTTCGTAAGGGGACACCCTCCTCCAGCAACAATCTGTCTCAGGGAGGAACTGATCTCTTTCAAAGAGAGCTCGCTTTGGCACAGCCGAGTCAGGAAGCGTGTCACTCACTCACTCGCTGTGCAGAGACGCTGGTCTCATTCAGAGTCAGAGTGCAGTTTGCTGACCCATCGATCACGTGCGTTACAGTCACAGCTGATCGCACATTTGAAACCAATTTAAGATACATGCACGCATAATTCAATATTTGAACTTAACACTGACTCAGTTTCATCGTGTTTTCTTGAAGTCGTTTATTAATGCCTGGACTGTTAGAGCCAAAAAGTGATGTCCTATGTTTCTGTGTATTTACTATGTGTAATACCTTTACTTATACTAGTAAATAGAGTGTAGTCAACATGATTTATGAATGGCTTAGATATAAAATAAAGAAATTGCCTTTTTTGCAAGTATCTTTATGACTGTGTTATTGTACCTACATAGGCACTTTTTGGACACTTCAAATATCAATATCTGCTGCCCTTTAGGACAGATGCTCTTCATGCTCTTTCTATGTGCACAGGCTTCAGATAGAATTGGAAAGAATAAAATAGTGTGTTTACTCACATGTCTCTGTCTTTCTCTGGGTGAGGAAAACGATGAAAACGGACATTTAAGCCGGTCCTTGGATCCAGATCCCTTGCACTGCGGTTGCTGCAGTTAATGGCGCTGCAGTAGCGTTTGTTGGAGCGCTTATCTTGCCTGGCTGGCTTTGATTTTTCCATTTTCACCCAGATGTAAACACAGAGCTCATTCTATCAGAACACCACCACCTCTGGGAGCAAACCAAGATGGCGGAGCTTTGGGAGATGACGTCACTCTGGGCATTCTGCGCGTGTTCTGTGCACTGACCGAGGCCGTTCTCGATATGCGGACTTGTGCACTTGTGATACGTCACCAGTCGCAGCCCAAAAACTGTTCCA
Source organism: Cichlasoma orientale (assembly GCA_034780415.1). Classification (NCBI taxonomy): domain Eukaryota; kingdom Metazoa; phylum Chordata; class Actinopteri; order Cichliformes; family Cichlidae; genus Cichlasoma; species Cichlasoma orientale. The sequence goes on along the minus strand of JAVDPK010001401.1, from coordinate 12,763 downwards.
AAGTACTCATCAAGTCAATGTGCTGAAAATGCCCGGATGTGTTCTTGCTCCGCCCCTTCTATACTGAGGGTGCATCGGGTGGTGACGTGTGTGCACCTATGGCACCGCTTGGTGCAGCCACGTATCCCAGAATGCATTTCGAACGGAGGAGAGCGGCTCATCCATCCATCCATATGACTGTTTCTGTGACACAAATAAACTTTCACGATATTTTCAGACGAGAGTGTAGCTGTGGGAACTTTAAATATCTGCTTGATTCATTAAGCTGTCGCTTGATTGCAAAAGTGCTCCGATGTTTTCGGAGATCCGTTTCCGCTGCCGAGCGGAGAGAACGCCTGAATCCCGGCACAGCGTTTTCAAACCCCCGCTGGCTCTCACCGCTGAGTGGAAGATAAACGCGGGTAGAATCCAGTCAGATCATCGCTAACGGCTGATGTTTGGGTTATTATTTGCTCCTGAAATCAATCTGACTGAGATTAAAGTTAAACTTCACAACTGGACAGTTTAATTTAAATTTAACGGGCGGAGCTGTCCCTGATGTAGAAATGTGTTACACTTGTTTTAACAGCTTATTTTGAATTAAAGCTGACATTAAAAATATTTTAATCCAGGGAGGAAAACGAGAGCCTTTTCACCGGGAGCAGGAACATCTGGAGCGGGAACATCTGGAGCAGCATGCTGATGCTGTTCGTGGAGATCCTGAAGGCTGATGTCACGCCTGCTCCAGAAATGATCAAATTATATGTTTTTAATATGTATTCAGTCGCATTCTAAACACCAGCTGTCTGCTGAGAATCTACTAGAATAAAAATAAAATCATTTTCACATCTGTTTGTTTTTGTTCAGTCAGCAGCTGGGCTGTGTGACCTCATCCTGCAGAGACTGTGGTTGTTTAAGTGTATGAAGCTTGTTGGACACGATGGAGCAGATCATATAAATCTGTGGATGTTTGAAGACGAATGATGGTCATAAGAATAAAGTCAGGTAAGTGTTCCTTAGGTCTAAAGACAAGCTTAATATCATTTATACGGCACGTGTATGTAACTAAATTGTCAGCTCTGTTTATTCAGTATTGATTTCAGTATGGGGGCTTCACACTGACTGTCCTTTTATAGCCGAGCACTTTGCCAAAGTGCTTAAAACATTTTAAAATCATCTATTTTTTAAAGGACTTTAGTAATTAGGCATACTGGGCTGTAAATATTAATCAAAGTGAAATTGGGGGGGGGGGGCAGTGAAAACACTGGAGCTGAGCTGTGATGTCATCAAGTATCCTGTGCGGTGTCCTCTCGTCCTCGGGAAGTTCAGACTCTTGTGTGAACTACCAAATACAAACTTGAGTATTGAAAAACTGCTGAGCTCAAAATGTACGCAAGCAACATGGAGGCAGCAGCTTTTGTCTGAGATACAGTACATAGCAACACATCATCAACACGGCAGCACCATGTTTACATCTTTGTAGCAGATCTCTGATCAGAAAAACTACATTGCTTGTAAAAAACATAAACTGAGACAAGGATGGCTAACATGAACTTTAATGATTTATACTGTTCCTAAGAGTAGAATGGAAATTCCAGTAATCAAATCGTTTTGATTACTGGATTTTCTCTGTAATATTGTAGGGTCTTTACCTTACAGTATAATATAGTTTAATATCGTTTTGAAAGAAAGAGCCTCTAATTGTCTCTGTATGATCACCATTCGTTGCTATGAGCCCATCAGTGCAGAATTAATTTTATTGTCTCTTTGCCGCTCGTTAATCTGCAAGACTTTAATCATTCATGCATGTTTTTTTTTCCCAGGTAGTTTTTTGAAGAGAGCAGAGTGTAAACATGACCAAAAGTATGTCAAGTGCAGAGAGCAGGTTTGAACGCTGCGTCGTGCTGGGTCACATAGATGAGGTCTGGTTCACGCTCGAGTCCAGCTCGTCCTGAAGGTGTTGCAGGTCAGAGCTCTGTATCAGTTACTGCTGTGTTCTGTGCCTCAAACTGATTCTCATCCCTCCAAACACAGTAACTCACCCAAATCCTAAGAAAACAGTCACAGAGCTTTAAGTAAAAAAGATAATAATGCAGAAGGACTGTCCTTATATCACAGCAGAGGAATCATTCATGCCGTGAGTGGGGTGTAGCTGTCTTTGCTGCTCCTTGCTGGAGCTTCAGAGAGGTTATTTTACTGTCCAGCTCATCCATGAAGCCTTCGTCCACAGACTCCCTGTCTGCCTCCTCTCCTTCGGCATCACTGGGGAGAAACACGTGAAGCTGCGTGCGAGCTGGACCAGCAGCCGGGCGCTGACTGCAGCCCAGAAGGCAAGGCTTCCCAACCACAGACAAAGGCTCATCCTGATGCTGTGAAGCTGACGGCCGGACGTCACCGTGCAGCATCTCTGAGCTCAGGGCCGGGCTGTGCGAGTGTCGTCTGGCCGGTCTTGGCCTGGAGCTCGGCTGGATGGCGTGGGAGAAGTGAATATAGGCCGCGCGGCTGCAGCTCTGGACCCACTGATCAGGCTGGCTGATCTTATAGGGGAGCAGAGAGGACGGCTTACAGAAGGAAGGCGGCGGAGGTCGCCTCTGTAAAACGCTGGGGCGGCGGCTGACTGAGAGTCCCTCGAACGAGAGGGTCTCATTTTCAGAGAAGAGGGACGGCTCACTGAAACTGGAAACAGAAAAAAGGACCATTTTCAGGAATGTGCATCATTAACAGATCAACAACTTCTGAGAAGGATTAAACACACAGACACACACACACAGACACACACACACACACACACCAGAACCTCCTCCTCATTTATTTGGTGTTATTCAAAACCTGCTCGGCTTGGGTGAGCAGACGCCATCAAATACTCTGCCGGACAGTGATGGAGGTGTGTTAGTGTGTGTCTTTAATAGCCTGAAGTGTGTGTCCGTGTCTCACTCAGGTTTCATCCTCCTCTGAGTGAAGCCAGCGTGGCATCGCTGGGCGCCGCGTCGGGCCACAGATCGGTTTCCACGCCTGAGATTTGTGGCGCGCGGGGCTTAGGGTGGCCCACATGGAGCATCAAACTGGGTCACTTCAGAGAGGAAACAATTCCAGTGTAATTCCAGTCAAGCGTCGCCGCCACGCTTTGTCAGACACTTTTGCTGAAGTGAATAAGGGGGGACGCTGGAGATGACACACACCGCGGGATTAATCACTTTCAAAGCCACAGATGCATGATGGGATCCTTTACAGCACGCCTTTTGTTTGTGTTGCTAATGCTGTGAAATTAGAATTTAATACACATTAACTGTTTGTGTTATTATATTATTAATACTCATAATTTCACCTGACTGATGGACAACACTGCATTTATACTGGAAATAACTGCGGCCTTCATAATCAACCTGACATCCACACCTTGAAGCAGATGAAGAGGAGATCTGGACCTTCTGCTGCCTGATAAGAAGCATTTCTGAGCAGCATCGCGCACTTTTGTGGTTTTTCTTCCTGTTTTTCCAATAGCATCTTTTCCTTTACGCACTGCGACTGCATTTGCATCACTCCTGAAGTGAATGTAATTGATACAGTTGCAGCTGCATTACAGATAAAAGGCAGAAGGGACACAATCTGACAAAGACAAAAACAGATTTGCACCTTCAGCTCCGCATTTCTGTTCTATTAGAGCAGCTCTGCATGATTCACAAAAGGTGTGCACACACTCTCAGAGCCTGAAGCCCGACTTTTAGGCTCACAGAGGTTAACGGGTGACCTTCATGGTGACCTTCACGCTGACAGCTTTTATGAGAATGCTTCATTGAATTTGTCCGCACTGCCATCGGTCTTTTAAATAACTCATCATGTTCTTAATGTTGCTTTCTTTTGTATATTTGTTACATTTTGCTTGATGATTGTAGGATTTCTGCTGACTGTACAATAAGTTGCCCTTTAGGGATAATCTTTGATCCTACTTGTACATACATTATTTATATAAAAAAATATATACATACATTTATTTTTTTAAATTATTGAATTAATTGTATTAATTAATCTGCTCATTATTTTCCTGATTACTTATTTGGGCTGTGACAGAATATTAAAAATTAAAGATCAGGTATTTTATTTGTGTACATGTTACAGGCAGCTTTAGTCACTGGTTACTCTGTAGATTGAGATTTTAAATTATGTTTCATTAAACATCATTAATAACAAAATAAAATCAGGTTCATCTCCTTTAATTATGGCCATCAAACGATGTAAAGTGTATAATAAGCCTGCAGCAGCCTGAACTCGTGTGGGCTCCTTACCTGAGACGAGCCATGCTGCTTCGCCCCCGGGGCCCTTTGGTTGCAGCTGCGAGTGAAGGCAGCTTCAGGGGTGTTTTAGCTGCCCTGCTCCCTGCTGCTGAAGGTGGAGGCAGCATGGAGCCGGTGAGCAGGTAGGTCGGGACCAGCGCTCCGCTCCTCTGCACGCCCCTCTGGTGCCACGGTCCGCCGGCGTCAAAACCGAGGACAGCTGTCGGGGGTGCAGCTCCAGCACTGTGACTCATTTATCTTTGAGTGTGTTACACCTGGAGGAGAACAAGCCTGGGAACGCTCTCAGAACTAACCCGGACACTGATTCCTGCTGCCACGCACGAAGAGCAGTGAAAGTAAGAACATGATCACGAGGTGGATGATATGGATATGATTCACCTAAAGACCTGGATCTATAGTCTGCCTGTCTATAGGCTGCGGGGGGTGGATGAGCAGGAGGACATTGTGCAGCTTCCACCTGTGGGCAGCGGACAGCATCAATGATGCATGCCCATCAATGATGCATGCATGGAGGTGGGCAGGTGGACACCAGCTCCTCTCCCTCACTCCCTTTCCCTCTTCACCAGGTCGGCTTACAGCGGAGGGAGCAGGTGGTGAGTGAGGAAGAGTCCAGGAAACGCTCATTTGACAGAATAAACACGTTTGGTCTTAAAGCTGCTGGACCGCAGCTCAGCTGCTCCCAAACACCAACAAACTGCTCCTGCTCTTCACGACAGCCCCTCATTATTGGCCCTCTGTTAGAGCCAAATTTATTCTTTCTAGCTCAAGGTTTGGGTGAAAGGTCAGGGCCATGTAGCATAAAATCCGGGACGAGAACCTCCTTCCCTCAGCCAGAACACTGAAGATGGGTCATGGATGGGTCTTCCAGCATGACAGTGACCCAAAACATACCACCAAGGCAACAAAGGAGCAGCTAAAGCAGCAGATTAAGGTCACGGAGTGGCCTAGCCAGTCTCCAAACTTCAATCCCATAAAAAAAATCTGTGGAGAGCCGAAGCTTCGAGTTGCCAAGCAGCAGCCAAGGAACCTAAAAGATTTAGAGTTTCTGTAAAGAGGAGTGGGCCAGAATCCCTCCTGAGATGTGCTCAAACCTGCAAGAAGCCTCTTCCTGCTGTGCTCACCATCAAGGTTCTCCTCCAAGTACTACGTCATGCTTTGCTTGAGGATTTATGAGTTGAAAATACCATTAAAATTATAGAATGTCCATTTCTTTGGAAGCGAGTGAACTTCAGTGTCTTGTGGAAACCAGGCCACATTTTGAAAGGTTTGAGGTTAGAGTTCCTAAGACAGGTTGAGGGAATTACCTGTGCGCTGCCATTCTGTATGAATGACTGTAATGCAGTAGCCACTTTTATCACGGCTGGTTGCAGCTTTGGGCGCAGCGCCGTGTCAGCACCAGTCCTGTTTTTAGTGGAAATGCATGGGAGCGGTTCTAAGCTGGGTCACAGTTGCAATATGTGGAATTAGAAATCATGCTCAAAGCCTTTCAGAATCAAACTTTGCACAGACTTAATGCCACAGACAAACATCCAGCTGCAGGGTAGAGGACAGCACATCTGTGACCTCGTGGGGGATTAAATCACACTGGATCATGTAGTTTGGCTCAGTTTTACACTGGCGTGCTTTAATGCGTTTATAAGGATGTTTTAAGCTCCCATGGACGTTCAGGCAGGCTGAGCACGGCTGACTCGTTTCACCACTAATTCAAGTCCAGTTTTCACTTTGTATTTGGCTCTTAAGTGCCTGTTTTTGTGCCAGGGGTGCAGCTCAGGTCAGACAACACCAACCTCACACATATTCGACTCGCGCCCTCAGACTCCTCCGGATCGTCTTGCTGCCTCTCGGCTGGACCTCCTCCAGGACTGACAGCCAATACTGGAGATGCAAGTGTGAGCCAGTAGCGGAAACATTGCACCTTTAGCCTTAATTGTAAGTGGACCGGACTCGAGCTGCAGAGCGAGGCACTGAATCCAGTGCGCGGGCAGGCGGCTCAGAGGCCAACTGGAGCGTAGTGCGTTTGTATGATTGCAGGTTTTTCCTGGCTCAGAATCAAACTCTTTGGTGTGACTACACAAGTAAACACGATATGCTGTACATTAAAGCAGAGCGTTTATTTTTTTATGCATTTTTGCTGATTTCTGAGCATTTTATAAGCGTACAAGTACATCTGCTTAAATTTTAATGGATTAATATTGCACTGCTGGTGATTTTCCTTTTCATCTCAGGGAGCACCAAATGTTCAATGCAGAAAAAAACACTGGATTTTTTTCCTCATTTCACTTTTAACCCAATATATAAAATTCAAACTCAATGTAAGGTTTAAATTAAGCTACACTAACAGGAGGTCATCACGTGGACAAACACATGGAAACAAAACTCCGGTTTAGATTCTTTATTAAGAGAAAACAGTGCATCCCTCCTCTGGACTGCTGACTGCCCTCTGCTGGATGTGTCCTGGTACTGCACCACCACCACCACCTGAGAAACAATTTATGATTATTAAACTGAATTAGTGCAAACAAGATATTTGACAGGTTTTGTTTCTACTCAAATATTTAAATATACTTTTATGGCACACGCACATTCCAGGTTTAAAGGATGAGCTGCGCATGAGCCAACCTGGAGGTCATCCTGGCATTTTCACGTGTCCTTACAGCTTCCTGCAGCTTTGACAGGTTATGACACCAATCTTCATTTTACCTACAAACCAAACACAAACCAGCTGTTAATGAACTTAATCTGGACAATAAAGGCTGAGAAGGCCGAGAGGGAAAACTGGGAAAATGGACATTTTTATACTTGAATGCAGACTTAAAAACATGTTATAGGGACCTCAGGAAAGTCTGGGACACAAAAACTTTATGGGCCAACTGAATCACTGCAAACGACTTTAGAACAGCTAACCTAGCATTAACAGCCCATTTATGCTCGTGGTTACAATCAGTCTTTATAAGTATTTCAATAACCCATCACAGGAGCAAAGCTATTCCCAGATTAGAGGAGGAGACGCACCAACAGCTTGAAACAACTTGGAAAAAAAACAAAACAAAACAGAATGTTCAGGAAAAGATGGCAGCAAGTCCAGCACACATCAGCCACCAGCATAAGCTGTCACAGAGCTGTGGTGGCGTCACAGCTGATCCACAGCAGACCACAAACGTGCTGAAGGATCAATCAGCGCGTCTTCGTTTCTGCTGAAAAGCTCTCATTTCATCCTGCTGGTATACGTCACATGCACCACTCTGATTACAGCAGTGCATTTTCCCCTCAGCCTGAAACCCGTCTGAAAATTCACCTTCAGCTCCAGATGCTCGATTTGAACAGAAGCCTCCAGAGGAAGTAAAACAGTGTTTACGTAGGTGAAGATGTGGAAGGATTATTAAAATGATTCCCTGGAGCCAATCTGAGGATTCCCATAACTAGTTTGCTTTTGGTGACCACAGCAGCTGTCCGAGAGGCCGGTGTAGCCGGGCCAGCTGTCGTCATGAGACACACTTTAGGGCCAAGAAGGAACCCAGTCAGGGTCCGACTCGGTACGCTCTCAGCCACCAGCCTCACCTTTCTTTTAAACTGTTCTTCCATCTGAATTATACAGTTGATTGTGTCCTTACTTTAAACTTATTACACAATCATGATTACAGTATTCAAAATAACTTTGCTGTAATCCAGCAGCCTCACATTTCTAAATGAACTGTATTACGCTGCAGGGCCGTGAAGCATCTTTGGAAGCAGGCGCTGCATTTCTGACTCTTACCGTGACAAATCCGCGCGGACCTCAGCCTCCTCCTATCGGTCGAGGCTCCTGCAGCGAGAGACAGACAATGAGAGCCTGGCAGTGGACTGATCAGCACGCTTACTTAAACACACAACAACTCAGTGAGGTCGCTGAGCTTAAAAACAACGAGCCTGTGAATCTGTGCGTTTGCTTTATGTGCTGGCTGTGATGGTAGATGTTCAGGATAAATTAGTTAGTTACAATGCATAAGCATACATTAGGATTGTGTGAGTGTAAGTAAAAGTACAAATGTGTAGTAAAATGTGTGAATGAAGAGTGTGTGTGTCTGTGTGTGTGTTACTGAAGGGCAACTCAGCACCCAGAAGATGATTAATTAATTAGGAACTGCAGAGGGGATGAGACAAATTCATGACAACATTCAAATCTGCTGCAATCCTCGAGAGGTAGGAAGGTCCATCTGCTACAAAGCCACGTGAAGCTGGTTTTACTGCAAAGGCACCCCAAACTGGAGCTGCACCATGAACCTAGCACTGAAGCAGACGTGGTCGTTTTCAGTGTCAGTCTTTCAGACTCTGGGCAGCGAAGAGGCCGCTACAGGCCTAAAGGGTAGTTCTGGCATCACACTCGAACAGGATATAGAAGAGATTGCGGCCAATCGGGACTCAGAGCTTGGTTAGAAAATGGATCACAGTGCAGAGATAACATCGTCAGCCTCCGCTGGCTGAGCACAGTCTAGTCAGAGCTCGACAGACCCAAAAAGGCAGCAGGGCCCTTCAGTGATGAGAGAACTCCTACATACCTGCAACACACAGAACTGCCACAGTCCTGAGGTGATGTACAGTTTTTCACATGGCTGGTCAGTGCATGACGGGCCATTGATGCGCAACAAGAGGACATATGAGTAAGAGGTACTGAAGAGAAGAAAGGAAATAAAGTGCCATTTGGAGCCGATCACCGTTACTGAGACACTCTTTAAAACCACTACATCCAACTTCCTCCTCCAACAAACCACCCAATCATCAGTTAGTTTGCTCCAAAAAAAAAAAGAAAAAAAAAAGGGTTTGGCGAGACTGTATATAAAGATGGACTGAATATTTGTTTTAAACATGAAGCCAATGAGGGAGTGAGCTAAACCTGCTTTTCTTCTCAGAGCCAGCAGGGGGCTGCACCTGATTGCAAAGGTCAGACTGAGTAGAAGTCAAAATTAAGAATTTCATTTATGACCTTAGCAAATATTTTCCTAATGAGTTTGAGTCCATACATTTAAATATAGACGCACCAGTTTCTGGGTGTTAACTCTGCGTCCTGTTCCCAGTTTTTCCACCTAATGTCTTCATTCAGACGTCTGATGCACTGAAAGGAACTCCGGAGCGGGACGTTCAGTTTTTACCCTGGAAGTACATTTTGTTTAAAGCATTTCTGAAACGTTTCACAGCGAATTACAGACGTGCCTCTCTAACCAAGCTACTGTTAGCAGCACGCCCTTTCAAAAAGCCAAGATGGTGAAATCCAAAATGTTAAATTCACCGCTCAAAACAAAAGTCTCCACATTAGTAACTGGTAACATCCATCGTTCATATGGTGAACACAGTCTACAGGTGAGAGGCAGCAAACTGCTGTGACGTCAGATTGGTAACAAGCACCGTGTAAATTAAAGCCCAAATGTGCTGCATGAAGTATAAACAGTATCAACTCTTTTTATGGTCGTTTCATTTTCAGGAAATGATTGGAGAAAAAAAAAAAAAGTTTGCCCCTCCTACAAATGGACTACAGTTGAGTTTCCTCCCCATACACAAGTCTTTGTCAATTCCACCCAGACAGACTGAGGTTCTGCTCAAAGTGACGGCGCCTGCTAACACCTGATGCAGCCGCTCTCTCTGATATTTCAAATGTAGATATTTGGGATGTGACAAGAAAAAGGAAAAATAATGAAATCAAAGCGTTTATACAAATGCATGAAGATAGAAAGGAGGTTATGATGGAAGGATCACTGCATCAACGGTTTCCTTTTTTTTGTTTAAAAAACAAAAACAAAACAAACAGTCCCACCCACAGTGACCCAAGCAGACCCAACCCAGTACCAGTACAGTCTGTATGCCATTCAGACAGAGGGGGGGTCAGGAGTGGTGCTGACGAGGCATCAAGGATAAAAGTGCTGCTTACAGAGAAAGAAAACACTTTTCACGATTTGAGTTCAGCTGATTGTGAATGTACGAGCGCTGATGTGTGGTTAAGACCAGAAATAATCTATCGCTGCACAATTTTATCAGAAAGGCAGTAAGAGTTTCAGAGAGATTAAAAAAAGCCATAACCAAAACAAAACTTCACTTCCTTTCAGGCTTTCAGTTTTATTGCTGCAACCTGCCTATTTCCAAACTAATCACCTTTCACACATCAAAGCTTCCAAAGAAAAACAAACAGAGTTGAGTACAAGACTTCCGCTTTTTAACTCATTCCTTTAGTTGCTTTAATACAGGAAATACTAAAAAAACCCCACTTTGTTTCAGTGTATTCCACGTTTGAAACCACACAAACACACTTGTTGTCATACACACACAGAAGGCAAAGTACTACAACCACACATACACATTCCACGTGCTACAGAAGATCTACCCCATACAAAAAGCATGAAGAAGAGCGATCTGCACTGTGATGCCATTCTTTGCAAGTGTGATGCCAGAAGCCCTGCAGCTGTCACTGTGAGCAGTGACATGGAACAAGACAGAAGAGTTAAGTCATGGGACAACTGTGCATCTTGCATTATAAACATGGATGGGACACTTACCTTACTCGTTCAGCTGATCTGTGTAAGCATACCTCTGGCTGCAGTGCAAACAAGTCCAGGCTTTACTGTCCACTGACATCTGCAGAACTACTCATCGTCAATGTAACCCAACTGCAGAGAAGAGCCTCTACTGTGGACTGGGGCAGCCTGTCTTTGACAAGCTGGCTGACAGCAGCTAATGTACCTCATTTACCCAAAGACATGAAACACGCACAACCACACAGGTACAACAAGTCGCTGCCTCTTCAACCGTAAGGTGCACTGAACTCCGTGCCTGGCTCAGGTGAGCTTCATCGGTCTGCTGGTGTAGCGTTTACTTTAGGGTCAAAGTGTCATAAATCTGAACGGGTATGAGATGAGGTGGAGTCACTCTTGAAGGTCAGTATAGGGAGCAGGGATGTAACGGTACAAAGTTTACAGTGCTTCTGTTCAAGTCAGCTTGGTACGTTTTTGTTTGAGGCAACAAAAGAATCACATGAAGTCAAAATGAAGACATTAAATCAACATTTGATTTTTTAAAGCTGGATTAATCCTTCCTTTAACAGAGGCTCGCTCTCAACTGAGAATGACAAACACTATCGTATATTTAGGAAACTGTTTGGTTACAGCGGTAATATAAATGTTACTGCCTCCTGAAAAGAAATTTGTATTAAAGCTCACTGAGCGTTCACATGTTGCAGCCAACTAAAACATGTAGTGTGAGCTGGCACTAGGACCGGGCGATAGAGTTTCATACGAGATATGAGAGAATATCGTTATATCGATGTACTCTACTACGCGTTACAATCATATATGTAACTTCACACTGCCCGCCTCTCTGCCTCACCCCTAAATCACACAGGAAGTGACAGCATGGAGAACAAACACGAAAGGACTATCGATTATTTGGAGATGGTTTGGATTCAAAGTGTCAGATGAGCAGCAGAATAATTTATTCTGTAGAGAATACTGAAAACAAGTCCCGACAAAAGGTTCGAGCACTTATGCGTACAGATGCTAATGCTAATGGCCGCGTCACTAGCTAACTGTTACAATAACTGCTGAAGTCGTCAGGCAGGCGCAGCACCGAGCGATCCACCGCTGGCTGACTGAAGTACTGCATGTACAGGAGTACACACAGGAGGAAGTACTTTGGTGAAGTCTACTTCACTGCAGACTGGCTTTTTAAAGAATAAGTCAGCCTTTTGGTATTTTTGCTCTGGATTTTTTCTCTTTACATTTTGTTATGGAGAAAGAAAGCATTAATTTATTTAATGAGCATTATTATTTAAATATGCCAATAGTTTATTTTTGAGCAATTTCTCATGTACATCTACAGCTGAAGTGCCTTTTTGTTTGTACCTTTAGGGAAGAAAAAATTAGATTATTTTTGGTCCACATCGCCCAGCCCTAGTTGGCACACTAAGAATGAAAACTAGCTGAGCTTTCAAGGGTAATCCTGCCAGTGCGTACCTCGTATACAGCAAATACACTTACTGCCCCCAACAGGTTTGGGTGGTATCACATTATGGCAGAAATGCCAATGGTGTGACTGAACACATCACAGAAAACAAGCTCCCCTTTCTACCACACTGATATGAAGACACTGTATTGCAGTTTGAATTATATTGCACTGCACAAAATACACAAATAAGGGGGCAGTTTCTACAGCGAGCTGTGAAACATGGTAACTACGAGTTAATAAATGTCAGCAAGCACAAAACAGGCTGTGAGCTACTTACCTCTAGAAAAATGTAACAACACTTAACAGTGGCTCTGATTCCAGCTCACTGATAAACTGACAAATCCAAAAGTAAAACTTGAGTGTCCCTACAGGGAAACATACGTGTCAGAACTTACATGGTTATGTAATGCTCTGGTCGAGGGATCGCATTAAAGGACACGTATCATGAAAAATCCACTTTTTTAGCCCTTAAATACACTTTGTTGTGTACTTTCAGTGTGTAACAGTGCAGGAAATGTAAATTCATT
>JAVDPK010001395.1:11567-26594 GCA_034780415.1 Cichlasoma orientale | reverse complement strand
CACACACACACACACACACACACACACACACACACACACACACACACACACACACACACACACACACACAGTGAATGTGGCTGCACCAACTGGACCATTATTCCAGCCCACCCAGCCATAAGACCAAACACTGTCTAAGCCTCTTAGGGTAACCCATGTCTCTCATGAGTTAATGAAGAGAAGTTAGAGCACATTAAAAGAGTGTGCTTCGTGGCATGAAAAATGAACTTAAACACGCATGTTTTTAAGCGCAGTTATGTGTGTTTCTAACAACTTGTACAGTAGACACATTTCAGCTGAATCTTTTAGTGCTAACAGCTTGTGTTTTATGCTTTTAACAGTAACCCAAAGGGCTTTTGGAGCTTTAAGTCTGTTTCATTCTAACGTACATGCATAACTAAACTGATGGCATATTTTGAGCTGCAAAAACGCTTCTGAATTCAGCAAAGTACTGTGGATAAACAGACCCGGCGTAGACACTAATGTATAACCGCAGTTACAAGTGAGTGTAATTCGCAGACTAAAGCACCAAACGTAAAGAAATTTGAATGTTTACTTTCAGTGGAGATGACTGGAGATGAGAAGACATTTTAACCATATGTTTCTGCTGTTCACGATCAGCAGCCCTCCCTAGATTTAAAGCTGAGATTACGCAGCCTTGATGACACGCACATGAACAGTTTCAGACACCACATACGCTTAGCTGCTCTAACGCATTTACACTAACCTTACAGCACAGTCCCGCGTGATAAAAATGATCACTAATCATAGCTTTACATATTTGTGAATGCACAAAGTATAACACTGTCTGGAAACTGATGGCTTTGTCTCCTCCTTACTGTGTGTTTTTTTTGGACTGCGGAATTTCACTCAATACTTAAATCGGTCATGACGTGACGGATTTATGTCAGCTCCAATAAACTAAAGTATAATCACATTAACAAATGTGTTTCTTCGCACTTTCCTCACATTCTGCTTTGTTTACTAATCTGCATGAACGCCTCCTTTATTTCTGTGATCATTCATTTTCCACCATTTCATCTATTTTTAGCGTGATAAAGATGGTCCGTATCGATAAATCCCCGCTTTTTTCTGTTCCACTTCCAAGTTTAATGCTTTTGTTATTGTGACCTTTTCCCTCATGCAGTGACCTCAGATGCAAGCAAACACACGCTCACCCAGAGACAAACACTGTCTGTCTCTTTGCGTCTGGCCCCCCTGCAGAGCCCATCACTGAATAGCGTGGGCCCGTGTGACTATTAGTGTGAGTGCATGCGCATGTGTAGAATAAACGCCTGACCAGTTTTCTGCCGGTAGCGATTTTATTCCCCTCTCATTACTTCATGTTCATGGACACTGCAAAAACACTTATGCCCTCCTTTCTCCTGTCTCCCTCCAGTCTGTCCCATCTCCCTCTCTCCCTCCACCTTGTCTGATTTCCTTTTCTGTTCTCCTTATTTCCCGTCTGTTTGAACTGGATAAGTGTGAAAGAAACACATGTTTAACTTGTAAGGGTTGGAGAATTGTGGTTAGCATGTCTGTGTGTTTTTGCATGAGCGTGTGTGTCTGTGTGTGTGTTGCTGGGTAGATCTGGTGATGGTGCGTAAGGCTCACAGGGCTCTGGGAGGCAGGACTAGGTTTCTCAGTGTGTATCTTAAATTTCTGTGCTGGCATGTAAACACTTTTACTTATCTAAATTGTGAGTATAAAACATAATTCCAAAAAAAAAAATCCACGCATTTGTTTATGTGAAGCTGACATGTAGACATCTATTTTTATTCAAACCATTTTCAAGCGACCAGGCTGTTGGCCTGTCCTTTCATCAATCTCTAACACGAGCACGAGTACACAAGCACAGTAGATTTACTGTAGCATACACACTGAAGGGCACACATTGCCGGCGACCACACACAGTTTAACAGCTCCGGCAAAACCGCAGCCTTGCTTTTCCATATGTGTTTGGATTCCACCTCAGCGTTGTTTAGGTTGGAGACTTGTGGTGCTGAAACTCCTGTGACATGACATTTCAGCCTCTGTCGATGAATCACACCGGGGATTTCTCTTAATAAACTCACTCTTGAAACAAATTATAGATGATATAAAACCTAACTGTCACCCCTACAGCAATCCCACAGTTTACTAAAAGTTCAAAACATTCAGCATTCTTTTAGTGATGTAATGTAGGGGAATATTTGAAATTTCTCATGTCGACATGTAGACAAAATTCTGCCGATATTCTGGGGCTGAAACCCTAAAGATAAAACATTCCTAACCGACTGCAAGTTTGTTGATCAGTTCTCCTGTTTGTTACAATACTTCAACCACGGAGCAGCTTTTCCTTGTTACTGGGTCAGATCTGGATCCACTTTCCTCAAAGAAAGTCAGGGGCGGGAAGAGGGAGCAATATGATTGGTTTAACTGTCTAATGAACTGACTCAATGGGTAGCCGGACAGAGGCAGAGAGGAAGTGCCTAAAGGCATTAGGTAGAAAGTAAACAACAGCAGTAATCGGAAGGATTGTCACGATAGCTTCCACATTACGCGCCCAGTGCATATATAGAGGTGTTTGAGTGTGTGTTTGTGTGTGCACGTGTGGGAAGGTGTGGGTGTGCTTATATTACTCATAGAAATTGTTTTTCTCGGTTGCACTCACTTCCCATTTAGATCAAAAACTGGTGCTCATGAGGCAACATTTTTAATTAAGCGTTAATATGTGATTTTTTGGCTTTTGGCTTGGTGTAGGTTAATGGTAAGGGTTGAGGTTCAGGCCACGGTGAGTCTACACAATTAATTAAGGCAATGTCCTCTTGAGCGACAAAGATAAGTAGCCTGCGTGTGCGTGTCTGAATTAGCGTTTCTGCGCAGACATGCAAGCTGCCCTGCATTTGTAAGTGACCCTTCAGTCTGCATCAGTGAACTCATATATGTGTGTGTGTGTGTGTGTGTGTCTGGTGAGTTCTGGGTCACAATAACAGCTGGGGGCACCCTGCCTAGACAGTGAAATTTGATTGGTCGTCACATATTTGCGGCTGTGTTTCTATTGGCTGGAATTTTACTACAATCTCCATAGTAACAGGGCTGTAAACAATAACAACAGTAGTGTGTCTATTTGTTTTGGCATTGAAGTTGTTTGATGAAGTTGATGTCTGCTCCTGGCACACACGCACACGCAGAACGAATGTGCTGCATGTGCTTTTATTCTCCATCAAATGCACACGAATGCAAACCTTCTCCTCACTCCGTGACACATCATAGCAACAGGAAAGGTTTGTGACAGAGACTGCCCCTAAATGTTCAGCCAAGTGGATTAAAGCATTGAAAGGAGAACAGCAAAATCATTATTGATGCTAACAACCCAATAACACAGGGCAGTGAAACAGACTGAATCACTGAACTTTCTTATAACAAAGACTTCTAGTGTGAGGTTTAGACTCAAAACACTTTCAAAAATGGGACGATTCAGTTTGATTTAATATTTAGCTTAATGCTCCCAAGAAATCAAGCCTTCCTCTTCCAAGAAAATGCTCTCAGTCTAGTAAACAGTGTCCGATTGCGACAACGATTACTGCAAAATAGGACAAAAGATGTCAAATAAAATGTTGAATAAGTGAAAGAAAACGATCAGACAATGAATGGCAAAAAAAAAAAAAAATGATAATTCAAATTTTGGAAAGGTTTAAAAGAAGTAGAGCTGTTATTAATGCTTTTTTTAGGTTGTGAAATGTGTGCTAAAAAAGAAGACAATGTGTATACTTGTGCCATAAACCTCTTCACAACAAGCGCTTCTGCCCTTGTTTTTTTTTTTTTCCTGCATATTTTTGTGCCTAGTAGTGAGTCTATATTTGCTAGTAAGTGGAGGCCATGAAAATACAGGAAAAGAGGAGAAGAGAAGCTTTTTCATCTTCCTTTTTCATTGAACAGAACAGAATGTGCAGGTGCCAAATACAGATATAAATTTAGATGGTTCTCCATGAGGGTATACAGATTGTCTAGCACACACTCGCACACAAAATCTAGTCATCCACACAACCAGACGCTCAGTTGCACCTTCCAGGATAACAAGATCTTGTTACCCGTATGACAACAGCTTGAATTTTCCAAATGGCTCCATCATTACTGCCAGAAAAGGCTGGACACAGAATACACACACACATAAGTACAGACAAACTAAGAGATCTCCTGCGGGGGATATTCATAGGAGCAGGATTTTCTTTAAATAGGTTGGAAACCAATTAAAAAAATTGCTTATATCTAAAGTAAAATGTAATCCTTGACCCTTTAAGTACATAATAATATGTGTGATTGTGGTTATTGAAAAAATATCTGAACTTTTTCAGAATATTTTATCTTTTAAGCTCAGTAGAACTGTATGCAGAAGCATGCAGCATCATTTCAAAACCAGGTACAAACTCACAAATCTGATCAACACAGAATGCTTCGTCACACATTGCGTACACTTCACTGAATAAATCCCAGTAATGTTTTGGAATTGTGGTGTAGATGTGTTTTAAGATCAAAAAAGGAAAACTGTGTGTTTACATGCAAGGAAGAAAAATCAAGCAGTGAACATTATGCTAAATTTAAAGTAATTGATTCACAAATCTCCCTTTCTCTTCTTCTGTGGCTCTCCCTGGGGGGCTTGGGTGTTAACACTGACACCCTTGTTCATCAGGTGGACTCTGTCATGTGTAAAAGTCTCTCTCACTAACACACACACACACACACACACACACACACACACACACACACACACACGGAAAGAGAAGAACTCCAAAAACGTCGGTGCCAGCAAGTGAGAAACACCAACAAGCACACGTGTTGTGTTAGTAACCTCAGCCCTTTGTGTGTGTGTGTGTGTCTGTGTTTGTGTGTCTCAGGGGAACAGGGCTCAGGACTCAATTAAGCAGGCATGTGTGGAATGCTTTCAGGGGGAACGGGACAAGATGGCCATGGGGCCGACGCTACGCGCCTCTCTGTCTCACTTGCCCTTGATCTCAATTGGTCTCGCTTTGGCTGACCCATGGCAGCGTGAAGGGGAGCCATGTCGGATATACACAATTATACACACACACAAAGTGCCATGAAGGGAAGAGATGTCTTGCCTGGACAGACTAAAGAGCTCTCGAGGGTCCTCGGCTGTGTCTCTTGTCGTTTTCTCTCTGTCTCCATTGACACCAGGGAGATAAACGAGGCTTGGTCGCCTAATGAAGCATGTTCAATCCTCTACTAGCTTGTAATACAGTTACTAATAGCCTATTCATGGGTGCAATTCTTATAAAATCCTCTTCACTCACTGTTAAAGCTGCCCATGTGTGCGGGTCATTTACAGTGATAATGTCCTTTTTGGGAGTGCTGGATAGACTTTATGGGCGCAGGCGAAGATCACTTTTTCAGGCGTACAATAGTGTCATACTGGGGTTTCCTGGCACTTTAAATTCTAATTTAATAATGCCATTAGAGTTTATAAAGTTTGAGTCTGCAATCCGTGTCACCTGGTCTGGAGCCTGTCCCAGCCAGCATAGGGCGAGAGACAGCAGTATAAGCAAAGGCAGGTATCCACACCTGTGGTCAATTTAGAACCACCAGTCAATCTGACATGCATGGCAGGCGGCTGTGGTTCAGGTGATAGAGCCGGTCTTCTACCAATCAGAAGGGCGGTGGCACCTTCACTCCTCCAGTCTGCATGCTGAAGTATCCTTCAGCAACATACTGAACCCGAGATAACACACGAGGTCGAGGTCGCCGAGATTCAAACTCCTCCAAGATCTTTTTGTAGACGCATCTGTGGCGTGAATTTGAAATCTGTTCGAGTTATCGCATTCACAAGATTTTCAGAAAAACTTGACCTCTGACCTTGATCCAATTATCGCAAAAATTTAATCCAATGATTTAGGAATCACTGGCCATCTTTCGGGCAAATTTGGTATGAACCGGACTCGTAGTTTTGCTGTAATATTGTTAACAAACAAACAGACAAACATACCAAATACATTACCCCGTACCCCTCCTCGGGGGGTGTGGTAAAAAACAAAAAAAAGCAGTGTTGTGAAATAAAATAAATAAAACAGCTGCATTTACCAGTTTTGAAGATTTCATAGCGAAGCGAGAACCCCGCCCCCTGGTGGGCATAGTCTGACACAAACTTGATGTGGAGCGCAGGACCTGACGATATGATCGGCGCGGGGGCGATGTTGCTGCAGTGCTTCCCAAGTAGGTCAGCTGACTCTGTGTTCCCGTCATGGATCTCTACATAGTCATACCTGCAAAAAAATAAACACATCTCACTAAATACCTGGACTGAATTTCAATGCCATTTTAGTTGCAATCCAGAGAGCTGTAGCTCGCAGAAAGAAGCATTCGTGTATCACTTTTCAGTCTTTAATATCTGTGTGCCTACTTGAACATCTGAAGACATTAAATTAGTGTACTGATAAGGTGTTTAGTACAGGAGAGGAAATTATGCTTCAATTACAGGAAGAGGAAAATTGTTAAATTCCCTACAAGCTGCTTTTATTAGTCTTTTTTGTTCCCCTTTCTTTTTTATTTGGCAGGCATCACATTGGATTTGGCTATAAAAAGGAAGCAATGAGCAGATTGTTTGCATCTATAAGGGGCTAGAGGGACTTCTGAAAGCACAGTTACTATCAGCAGAGGCATGGGTGTCATTACGATTCAAATAAATACAGCAGAAGAAGCTGGCAGTTCACATATGGTGTAAGATGAAAAGAACCACCTGCATGAAGCAAAATAGAAAAAGAATCCTTTTAAGAATTCTATAACTGCGCCATAACCGACTGATTACATACTCTAACTGCCGTGGGCTTTGTGGTCTACGGAACCCCATTTTGCAGACTGTAACTACATTGTAATAAAAACAAAAGGAAAGTGTGAGTAATATAATAAGCTCTCTTTTACTTTGCATAAGCACACAGTGATGTCACACACATGCTGCAGTTTAGAAATCCCCACAAACAGATTCCCACTTTCACATAATACATTTACAAGTTTGATGACTTTCAAAGCAACGGAACGCAACACAAAAAAGAAAGAAAATGGAAAAAAAAATAAAAAAAATAATGGCAGTTAAACAATGATTGAGCCATTTCCCATAAATCACAAGCTTTCTGGTTTAAGGGTCAAAGCCACAAATGTAAACAAAAGCCAAACTGTTTGAACCATGAATAGACACTACACCCTTTGATGCTTTAAATTAACTAATGTGGTCCAAATGACTCCAGCTTCCATCCTGCAGAAATGTGATTTAATAATGTTTGTAACTCAGCTTGTTGTCCACATTTTCAGAAAGGATTCAGGTCATGTAAGTACTTTGTTATTCCCTCTTGACTTGGAAAAATGCCAAACTTTGTTTACTACTTTAGAGGCTGTGTCAAATTTTTTTGCTTTAAAATAAGAGAGAAAGCAACTGCAATAAACAAGGATTCCTTCATAAAGAGATGAACTACAATTGATTAAGAATATCAACAACTAAATGACAGTTTCAAATCAAATCAAGTGCTGATACTGTTTAATAGTTTTTTTGTCTCTTTCATTGTATGAAAACGGAAATAACATAAAGATGCACACTAAAATCAGAATTATCTACAATATTACACATTTATTTACTACAGATGAGCAGAAGGGATGCTAGCAATTGTTTTTGTCCGTAAAAGGATGGTACTGACTGCACATCTATTTTTATTCTTGTTTCTTTCATGTTTTCTGAGCACAAATGTTGCAGCCTATCTCTAGACCGACAGCAGGAGCGCTGCCTCTGTGTCTGAATACCAAAGACGCACCTGCCTGGCTCTAAAATAGCTTCCTGGAAAGAAATTCCTTCAGCAACTAAGCAACTTTAATTAGGTATTTTCTTACAGCGAAACAAAACTTTGGCCGACCTCTTCCTGGACATGTTTGTCTTTTACACTGAGTACTTCTGACCGCATTAACGCTGAGTCACATGAATTGCTTTAACACTGAATTTTTAACATTTCTCTAAATAATCAAATGGGAATGCTTATTTTTATTGCATTAAAGGACAAGAGTGTGATGGTGAAGTGCAAACAGCATCCAGGACAGAAATAATTGCATTATACTTCTAATACGACATCGGCCCTTTACAAAGTTCTGCACAGACAGCATGCTAACACAAAGCTAGTATAGAACCCAGAGTGGTTTCAAAGCTGATCCCGGCCCTGCAGCCAGAGCCTGATCTTAAACAGGTAACAAAGGCGGTGATGAGCAGTCAGACTCAGGACTGTAGCCTCCAGTTCTGTACCTGATTCTGCAGTAGAATTGCAGTGGCACTAAAAGAAAACACTAAAAAACACAAAGGATAGGGATTTGTGTTGGTGTGTGGGACTGTACCCTTATATTGGTAATTATGTCACAATGCATTTTGGGCCATGGTACAGAGTAATGCAAAAATAATACAATGAGCTACTTTCCCCAGGGATTAAATGCATTAATAAAAAAAAAAAGAGTAACAAGTTATGTGTCACACATTACTATTTTAAGTAAAGGCCGCCACATTGGCTATGAATGCTGTTGTTTCTGAACACAGAAGCCAAAACACATACACAGATGCATTGCTTTTGTCATTTAAGATAGATAGTCTGTGTACTGCACCCATATCATTTATGAATGTGGCTTACTAATCAAGCTTGTTAGCATAACCTGATAATGATGGCTGTGTCCATCATTTATGTACAGTTCATAATTTTTACTCTAGTCAAGTCCTGCTAGTTAGTGCTTTTTTCTCATGACTTGACAAATCCTGCCATAATTAAATACCATTCATCCATATTATTTTGCTTATCCAATTTTTGAGTGCGGGTATCCTAGCTGCCATAGAGCGAGAGGCAGGGTACACCCCGGACAGGTCACCAGTCTGTCGCAGGACCACCACAGAGGAATAAGTGGTAAACTTTTTATGTTGTTACATTTTCATCATGTCATACTCTCAGTAAGCACTTTTAAGCATGTGCAGCCTTGAACAATAAACCCTATAAACAATAGCAGCGATTTCAAGACTAGGGAAGCAGACAGCTTTGTAAAATGTGTGTGAGTGTGTAGCCTGACAGGTGAGCCACCTCCCGACATAATGAGGGTCACACACCTCCTACTCTCCCATCATGTTTTGTGAGGAACTAACACAGTTATGACGCAAGCTGTCACTGCGCTGCGAGCATGTGTGTGCGCATCTGTGTGCGTGGATGTGCGTGCATGTGTACGTGTCATAGTTCCTGTCAGATTTCCCCAAGAGAACGCCTCATTGTGGTGACAGTTTCCTCCTCCCCTCTCTGGCACTGACAACTTTGTTTAACAGTTAGTCATATCCGCACAAGATCTCCTTTTCTTTCTTTGTTCTGGCCTGCTCTCTTTCAATTTATTCCTAGTGTTTTCTTTCGACTGTCATTCTTTCTCTCCCTTCTTTCCTCTTTTTTTCTGTGTAGCTCGTTCTAACGTGTTGTCAGGCACATAACCAGTGGCCAGGACCCAGAGTGTGGGTAAGAGAGAGGAAGCAGAGATGGGGAAGAAAGATTAGTGGAGTTTTAATCTTTTCATTTTTTAACTCTGCTTCATTATTAGTACTAATAGGAAAAGAGATTATGAGCAAGATAGACAGGTGGCAAAAAAAACCAACCCATAATCATTTTTTCCGAGGCCCAGCTGTCCCCATCGACACCAAAATACTCGAGCCTGGTGTTATCCACTTTGGAAAGCATTTTGGAAAAAGCTCTGTGTTCAGGTGTAGAAGCAGGTTCAAAATGAAGAGGAGAAGATTTAAAATTTAGCCGGCACAGTGCGGATGCAGTCTGAGAGAGAACATGACACTGCATTGACTCTGCCAGCTCCACACCTATAAGACAGACAGAGACAGGTGAATTCCATGCCAGCCTCCCTCCCTACAGCTCTCTGCTTTTGGTAGGAAGCAAAGGCGCGCACTCGCATGAGGCCTGCATCCACACACACACACATATAAACACTTGGGTACACACACAGAGCCTGTGGCCATGCACATTGATCTGGAGAAGGGTTTGAGGTTTCCAATCTGTCTATGTGTAGGAGGTTCAGAGCGTCTAACAAACTGTTTAATCCCATCACCCCAATACATTTCAATGCAGCCAATCAGTGATTTACTGAGACTTGCCATAGGGAATAACAAGAACCCCAAATTTGTTTCTCCCACACTTCTCCCTAAAATGCATTTGTTAACGAGCTGTTAAATTTCATGAAGTAATTTATGAGTGGAAAAAAAACCCAAACAAACACAAATGTTTAAAAAACATGTAACATGGGAGACTATAAACCAGGACAAGCTTCAAGGATTGTAAGCACAAACTGAGCTGTGAAAGAAGGCCTTAAACCAACTCTAACATTTGACATCCTGAGAGATGTGTGTGTGTGTCTGTGTTTGTTTGCGTTTTGGGGATGTTTCAGAAGCGAGAAATCCAAGGCTTTTCCAAAGCCTGCCTGACGGGAAGCAAGGAAAAGATTTGGATGCAGATGAACTTCCACCCCTCCTTCTTCTTAATTGCCTTTCACACATTCTCTCTCTGTCTCTCTTCAGTTTGGGAGTTTGTCTTCTTTCACCTGCACATTTCTTTCAAACATCAGAGGTGCCCTCAGCGGTAGACGGAGCGTCTGTGCGGCACACACGACCGGTCACAGCCAAACACAACAAAGAGAGCTGAAACCGGGCCAGATGGGCATTTAAGTGTGACAGGATTTTCGTGATTGGAGAAAACAGAGAGAGTGGATGTCTTTTAAAGCGCCTTCGTGTTGCATTGTGTTAAATGGTGCAATTTTAATCTCTTAAATGTTTTGTTTAATTTAGTGATTTTTGTTTGAAGCTACTTTTGAACTGTTTTTTGGAACTTCTTTAAACAAAGAAGACATTGTGATTTTAATCATGAAATCAGCTGCAGCTTAAGGGACTTAATCATCCTGTGATATGAAATTGCTGTTTTTTTGTGGTTTTTTGTTTTTTTGTAAGTTACAGTTTTGAGGAAGGGAATTGAAACAATTTTTTTTTTAAAGGAAATGGAATTTGTTGCATATTAGGCAATTCATACGCACATGCATGCAAACATGCTTTCCAGCTTCAGCCATGTGGATGATGTAATGGACTTTAAGCTAAGTTAATCATCAGAGCTATTTTAAAGCTGTTGAAAAGGAAGTGAAATTTAACTATTGACTCACTGTCAAGACAAAGAATAATTATAGATTTGGTTTTAGCTAGCCTCTGGGCATCACAAATGCTTCTTGTAACAGTGCATGTTCACAGCCTGGTACAATCAAATGGTTTTGCTCTTCACTTTACCCCGTTCACAACAACTCTTCATGATTACGGCTGCTTTTACTGACTGGTAGATGCTGACACAGGCAGCTCTGTAGCCAGTAGCTGTCTGCTATGCTTCACCTTTTTCAAATTTGAGTCTTTGTGTTTTTTGTTGCCTTTTTAAAGCATTTTTAATACAAATATTAGATAAATAATGTGGCTTGTTGTGTGTTTCGCTGCACTAACGGACTGTCCATGAAATCTGTGGTTCATTTTTGGGGGGCGTGAAACACTAGTATTTCATTTGTATGCTACACAGTCTATGGATGCACCTTTTTTTAACCGAGCTTGCTGATAAGTTAATTTGCCAGCATTTCATTAAAATATGGTTACTTCTGAATTTTAAAAAAAATGAGATTCAGTGGCAATGAAACTATGGTCAAGGCTTCAAAATGTGAATGCACAAACTAAAGGGTGTTGTTGCAGCTGCTTTGCCCATATTTTTTACACATTGATGGTTTGGGTCAAAACTAATTTCTGCATAGGGTTTGCAGAACTCAGAGCTACTTGTTTCATATTCAAAATATTTACAGATATTACGGTGGATAAGACCAGTGGGTCCCCTTGCAGCACTTATGTTATATGATTTATACATAGAGTTCATTTATGTGTGACCCACACACACCAGCTCCCTGTTTATACAGTATATTCATATACCTGTGTAAACTTAAAGCAACAGTCAGTTTGTCACCTAACCAGTTAATAGAGAGTGAGGAGGATGACTGACTTCACTGATATCAAGTAATAGGACTATTACTGCAGACAGCCGGACAGTGTGCGTTTGTGTGTATATGTGTATGTACGTGTATGTGGATGTGTGCGTCCGGCAGTAGTCTCCACGACAACCAATCGATTCCTCATTATGGCTTTAACACACATTGATCAGGATCAGTCCTTCACTGCTGCACACACATATACGCACATTCGTGCACAGATACACACACATACTGTTATTACACTAACAGACTAGGTAGCAGGTAGACCTTCGGGGCACTGGGGAGTGTCTGTAAATCAGAGCACTGATATTATCATTATTACCTACACTACCTGAGGGGTGTGTGTGTGTGAGAGAGAGAGAGCGAGAGCGAGAGAGAGAAAGAGAGAGATAGAGTGGATTTCCTAAAATCACCACCTTGGAGCTTAACAAATTTTCTAATTTCTTTTTCTGTAACATCAGGTCACTCAAGCAGTGGAAGATAACTTAATCTAACCTTCCAGTGGGGTTGAAGTGTCTGCTTATTAGTTCTGCACTGGTTATGTACTCGAGGCATTTTCTCTAGTTTGGGGGAGAATAACCAGCTTCCCAAGCCGAGAAAGCAACACTTTGAATCATTGCTGCTTTTTTGTTTGTTAGTTTTTTTTATTGCACATTAATATCAGAGATTTGGATTCAATGAAAGATCACATGGAAACATCTGAAGAATTAAACCATCCAAAGCAAAAAAAAAAAAAAAAAAATCAAATAAAAAATACTGAGGAAATCTTTAGCTTGTGACTGTGAGGTTCAGTTTGTGCCCGAATTATGTTCTTCAACTGGCTGCATTGCTCAGCATCCATATGTGATGCCCTGCATATTGTCAGCATGTGAATGTAATTTCAGCACAAATACAACCCTATATGGGAGCGGTAAGCAACTGCAGATGTTTATTGCCTCAGCGTACAGAAACTACTGTTATTTGGGTCACCTATGTAGCTCAGACAAGTGATGAACAAATGACTATGCAACAAGAACAACAAGAGCCCTCTCTCTACAAATAAACTGGCAGCACGACCGTGATCCAACCTGCAGGGGGGAAGAAAGGCATGCTTCACACTGCTTTGTAGACATCTGGTGCAGTCGGTGCCTGAAGGTTTGCCTGGAGAGGAATTTTCATTTCTCAAAAGCAGGTAAATAAACTTAAACTATGCATCGTACCACAGATTTGGGCTCAGAGAAGAACCCTTAGCTTCTTTGTGTTGGGACACTTGTCGGGGCGCACCACTCTCCTGCTTGTAGTCACTGTGATGTTAATTCAAACACGCAGGCAGCTGCTAAATGCCCACAGCTGGTAATTGAACAACCACTGTCACTCCATATGTTGTTCTTCTCTCCTCCTGCCTCTGTCATATAGGCTTTTCATCTCTCCCTCCACCTTTCTCTTTTTGCCATCCTGCCCTAAGGCTAGTGTCACGTCACATCACTCTCCCTTTACTTCTTCTCTTGGTCGTGTCACTGGGACTTCTGCTCACCAGTCAGGTGTGTGTATTTGTGTATGTGACAAAATATTAGAATCACAATACTCAGTACTGTGTGATTAATCAGTGTTTGTCTTTATTACGTGGTTCAGATTAAACTTTGCAAAGTAATGAGAGAAGAGAAGAGAAGAGAAGAGAAGAGAAGAGAAGAGAAGAGAAGAGCTAGCGTGAAGTTAAATGATTGATTGAGGTAGAGTACAAAGACAAGGTCTAAATCATTAGTGAAACCATTAATGTTGGCTGGTGCTTCTCTGTCATATAAATCACTTTTTAACTTACTGCTTTACTCCACATTTAATGTTTAAGCCATACAGCCGTGAAAACGGTGATGCGGCTGTCTGCCGTTTACACGGTACGAGGGTTTATTTTAGAACCAGAATACGCTGGCACTTTCTGCTTCCACTCTTTATGAAGGTTTATGGAACCTTCGTACTGCGTGCCAGTGTGTGTTTACCATTTCAATATAAGCAGGCAGCATTTTATCGGGGTGTGGTCCCTCTGAATACGAAGAGGTTGAGGTAGACACAGAAAGGATATTTAAGTGATGTATGGACACAAATTAAAGAGGATGAGGACACGTATGAATAAGTAAGAATAGATGCATTTTAAAGCTAGAAAGAGGGAAAGGAGAGGAAGTTAAAAAAAAATAAGACTGGCAGAGAGAAGAGGGGGAGAGTTTGGCAGGTGGTTTGCTGTCTATTTTTTCGGATATACAACGCTGAATAATGACATGGACTATAAAAGACTGGCACACAGCAGAGAGAAGATGGCAGGAAGAGGAAAGGAAAGGAAAGAAATTAGATGCATATAGAGACAGGAGATTGAACAAGATGAGGCCAAAAGGAAAGGAGAGGACAGCTGATGAAGAAAGAGGCAGAAGGGGGGAGGAAAATGAAGGTGGGAATGCCACAGTTGCAAGAGTGAATGAAAGATGATAGATGGGGTTCACTGGACAGCGGTGACAGGGTGGGAGGGGCAAGGAAGGGTGAGCTGAACAGTGGGAAGGGAACAGGAAAAGAGCCAAGAGGAAAGAGGAGAGGAGAGAAAGGGAGAGGAGGTAGCTGTCAGGATGATTTGAGCCTGCCCCCAATGGACCCTGACGCTGCACTTTTCCCCGAGTGTGTGTGTGTGTGTGTGTGTGTGTGTGTGTGTGTGTGTGTGTGTGTGTGTGTGTGTGTGTGCGTACACGTTCTTTCCAAACACTCCAAATAGAGATCTTGCTTTCAGAGACAGAGCAGTGCAGTGAGCTAAGAGGAAACTATGAAGCAGTCAAGCAGCTGCTGCCTCCTCATACAGTAAACTTTAAGAAACAATTTTTATAACTCTACTTCACTATCCCTGAAGCTGCCACATGCATCAAGAAAGGTGCTATACCTGTATTTCACACACACACACACACACACACACACACACACACACACACACACACACACACACACACACACACACAC
>JAVDPK010001394.1:167594-177936 GCA_034780415.1 Cichlasoma orientale | reverse complement strand
GTAAGTGTTTGTAGACCTTTCTCACTTTCTTTGTTGAACTTTTGTCCTCAGAGCTTCTGCTTCACTCACAAATCAGACAGGTTAAGGCGCCTGTATCAGGGAATGTCTCTATAGAGTTTCAGTCATCCAGGTCATGACAGTCTGAAGAGCTTGAAAAAAAAAAAGGCAACTGGACTTCTTTAAATGTTTTTATTTACATTTTTTGAAGTCCAGTCACCTTTTTTTGTTTAAAGCTCTTGAGACTGTATCAGGGTAGAAAAATTAACCCAATGTGGAAGTGCCAAAAACTGCAGAACCACCAGTGGCTCTTGAGGCTTCAAAAGAAGATCAATCCCCAAAGACGCCCATGTTAAAATGGAAAACTTCATATGACATGTTTGCAGCCATGTACAAACAAAACAAACAATTGTTTTTATCTCTACATCAAAATTTCCCCTTATAAGCACTGTGTGCTGGGGTCTGTTTTTTTTTAATGCACCCATTTGGATATCATCAAGGCTTAAAGTTCAGGATGTAGCTCACAGGTGTGCTAACAGCTGTGCGCTTAGCCTCAACTCTGCCAGCTAGAATCACTGAACTGGACCTCTTAACTATGTTTATATTAATTTTGCCTTTGAAGCAATTCATTAAAATGATATAAAAAGATAGCACGCACAGCTTTGATTTGTGCTCTGCACAAGGGGTTTGTGCTGCAGTTTTCAAGTATTCAAATTCAAGTATTTTAATAGCCTATTACTTAACATTAATTAGCAGATATGTGTCTGTGTGTTGCACCTGTGCAGTGTAAGCAGCTTGATAACCAAGCAAAAGAATTAGCTCATTTTAAAAAAGCACAAAAATATATTCACTTTGGGCTCTAAAAGCCCAACTTAGCAGCAGCCAAAATGCTAATGTTGAGGTCAGACAGTCTACAGTCATAGCCAAAGGTTTTTGCAGCGGTATGACTGCCAAAACCAAATATTAATTTATTTGATAATTAGAAGTCTTTGTATCTTATGAAAGTCGTATGATTGTTCTTTACTGTATCATAGAAGCAAGAAAAAAAGAAAAAAACAGAATTTTTCCTTCTGCTAAATCTTTTGGCCACAGTTGCACGATGTCCTTTATTTAATCTCTCCAATAGCTCTTTTGGCGTCACACGTGTCCTCCTCTTCTGTTCTGTTTTTTAATGACTTATTTGATTATTTGAAACATAAGCAATGCAAAAGCAAACCATTAGTGCACCATCCCATCAGATAGAGGCTGAATTATGCCTTGGAAACAGTCTGGGGGTGACTAAATATTGAAATCGTGCACTGTAGGGAACACCAGTAGCCTTTACTGAACCCATGGGCTGGGGTGGAGACTTCACTTCATCAAACAGGTTCTATTTAAGGGATTTATTTGATTCAACTGGTCTGGCAGCAATCAAGCCTAGGAATGGCTCGTGAAATTGAATCCAGGTTTCCAAAATATGTAGTTAATCACAGTTAAATCATTAGGTACAGAGATTTCTAGGAGAGAGGGCAGTAGACTTTTTTAACCAGAGTGTTTAACAGAGTGACATGGCACCTGAGGAATGGAGTACACTGGTACTGATTTGCAAGAACAAAGGTGATGTGCAGAGCTGTACTGACTACAGAGGCATAGAGTTGATAAGCCATATCACAGAGCTATGGGAAAGTTGTTAAATCTAGGCTGAGAAGAGAAGTGACAATCAGCATGGCTACATGTCAAGAAAGAGCACTGAAGATGTGATTTTTCCTTTGAGAGTGTTGATGGAGAAGTATAGTGAAGGAGCTGCACTGTCTTTGTGGATCTACACCGCGCATGTGATAGGGTGTCAGAAGAGGAACTTTAGTACTGCACGATGAAGTCAGGAGCAGCAGAGGAGTATGTGGGGCTGGTGCAGGACATGTATGAGGACAGAGAGACAGCGGTGAGGTGTACAATAGGAGTGACAGATGGGTTCAGTGTGGAAGTGGGAATGCATCAGGGATTGGCCCTGAGCCCCTTCTTGTTTGCAGTGGTGATGGACAGTTTGACAGATGAGGACATGCAGGAGTCTTCATGGACTATGATGTTAGCAGACAACATTGCGATCTGTAGTGAGAGTAGGGAGCAGGTGGAAGAGAGCCTGGAGATGTGGAAGTATGCTCTGGAGAAAAGAGGCATCAAAGTCAGTAGAAGCAAGAAAGAACGCATGTGTGTGAATGAGAGGGAGACAGGTACTGTATAACAGTGACGATGCAAGGAGTATAGGTAGAGAAGGTGGATGAGTTTAAAAACCTGCGATCAACCATCCAAAGCAACGGACAGTGAGGTGAAGAAGAGAATGCAGGCAGGGTAGAGTGGGTGGAGGCAGCTGTCAGGGGAGATTGGCGACAGAAACACAGCAGCAAGAGTGAAATGAAAGGTTTCAAAGACGGGTAGTGAGACCCACTGTGTTGTATGGTTTGGAGATGGTGACACTGACAAAAAGACAGGACAGGATTAGAAATGAGTGCTTTGGACATGTGCAGTGAATAGAGAGTGGACACACTGGACAAAGGATGGCAGGAGGGAAAGAGAAAGGCCACAGAGAAGGTTCATGGATAAAGTGAAGGAGGACATACAGAGAGTTTGTGTCAAGGATGCTAGAGGTAGGGCAACATAGAAGCAAATAATCCACTGTGGTGACCCCTAAAGGGAGCAGCCGAAAGAATAAGAAGAACGTCAATTGCAATACAATCCAATTAAATTTTATTTATATAGCGCCAAATCACAGCGAACAGGAAATTTAAAGACCCTACAATAATACAAATTAGAGAAATACAATACAGAAAATGCAACAATCTCTAAGCTCTATCACAAAACTCCCTTATCAGTACTTAAGTGGATATATAGAATTCTATGAAATGAAATTAAATAAACCTTTATTGTCATTGCACATTGTACTTGTACATTTGCACAACGAAATTGGGTTACATCCTCCCCCTCTTGGTGCAATTAAATGTTACAAAGAGTTACACTGCACCCCTGGTTGAGCTGTTACTGTCGTGTATTTAAAAAATAACAAAAAAAAAAGAAGGAAAGGAAAAAAGAAAGCAGAAAATCTTGCTTTTAAAGCAGCCTAGCGGTGGAAATATGGAGTCCTGCATCATGCCTAATGGTTGCACTGTAAAACCAGATTGTTTGAGGCAGATGGGCATGTTTTTAGTGAAATGTTTTGACAACCACTGGATGGATTGCCATGAAATTTGGTACACAAGTCTGAGGAGCCCGGGAAATTAATTATAATTACTTTGCTGTGTAACAAGAGGAATGCAAGCTACACTGAGCATAGGCATATATCTTAAATGTAACTGTGCAACATATCACACTTCTAACCTTCCTGGGTAGTGATGAGCGTGGTAGCAAGGCAACAACCTTTAATATCATCGAGGTTAGTGCAGCGTAACAGTAGGGAGTACAGTCACTCGAAAAGGATGTAATTTATAGCAGCAACAACAAAAGGCTGCGTGCTATAAAAGAGTATGAAAATTAGAATCCACAATTTGAAAATAGCATTCACTCACTGAACTGAACCCTAATTCTGTATGTTAATGATTGTGGTTGTGATCATCATTTTCTTTAATGTTCTGTGGGAAGCAAACTGGAACCGCAAGATGGCATCTGCTTTCTCCTGTAGACACACCTACGCACATTAAGCTCTAAAGATGTCATGCTGTGCTTGTCTTTTCACATTGTAATGATCAACAGCGAGTATGCATGAACAAAGCTGCACCATAAAGTATAATGTTGATGGAATGAGGAGCAAGGGAGTGTTGTCACTTTACCTTAGGCAGAGAAAGTGTGTTATCTGGTGACTGACTGGAAACTTTCAGTTTCAGTTCAATTTTATTTATATGTTGGCAAATCACAACAAACAATTGCCTCAAAACACTTTATATTGTAAGGTAAAGAACCTGCATAATTACGGAGAAAACCCAACAATCAAAACGCCCCCCATGAGCAAGTGCTGCGTGATAGTAGAAAGGAAAAACTCCCTTTTAACAGGAAGGCTCAGGGAAGGGCAGCCATCTGCCATGATGGGTTGGGGGTGAGGGGAGAGAGACAGAACAAAAGACACACTGTGGAAGAGAGACAGAGATTTGTAATAATGGATCAGATTAATAATTATTATAAGAGTTGAGTGAAAAA
Source organism: Cichlasoma orientale (assembly GCA_034780415.1). Classification (NCBI taxonomy): domain Eukaryota; kingdom Metazoa; phylum Chordata; class Actinopteri; order Cichliformes; family Cichlidae; genus Cichlasoma; species Cichlasoma orientale. The sequence continues at coordinate 173,775 of JAVDPK010001394.1, read as the reverse complement.
GAAACTTTTCAAATTTAGAGGCCCCCACTCCTTAGGAAATCCAGCTGTGATCCTCTTGATCAGAGCAATTTTAGATCACCTTTCAAATTCTAAAACCTACATAAAAGGTTTTTCAGGAATATTGTTTACTTGATGACAAAACGCACTAATTGAGAACCTTGGAATTGTACTGTAGTTGTTGCTTGAGATTGTTCAGTTTCAAACATTCTCAGTGAGAATGCAATTACTGATGACCATTCGGTTCTACTGGAGGACACTGAAAAGTGGGTTATCATCTGTGACACTGCGCTAGACTGCTTCAAATCTAACTTATTTAACAGATTTTTTGGTAGTGGTCGGTGGTGGTTACTTAAATTGACTTGCACCGTCATGAGTTCCCCCGCTTGTGATGCGACAGGATACCACATCTATGGTAGCCACCGTTGGGGAATGTGTGAAGCACTTGTTGGCCATTTGTTGGAAAAACAGGGTTAGTTTGGCTTTCTGCATGAGCCGTTTTCACATGGGGGAGCATTCAAATGCAGTCTTCCCATACAACTTGAGATTGAGGTAATTTAGGTGGCCCATTAAATACACCCCAAATTCCAGGTCACACACCCAATCCAGGCCTTGTAACTATGCAAACACATCAGCTTTGCCAGCACTCATGAGAAGCGTTTAAATTTCTCCTTTCAACCCCCTACATATAGCAAAACAGTACCAGACTCATCCAGTTAATATCTGAATGCTAAGCTTGGTTGTCCTCCCTTATCCGGTCCTGAATCCTCTACAGGAGCCCAGTGTCCTCGGTGAGGTTCGGAGATCCATCACTAGTAACATTCATCAATTTAGTCCGGGGCAGTTTTTTCTTGTCTTTGCTATGATGATATGTATGCAGCATAGTTAGCATCCTTGTTTAAAAAATGTCACTCGATGTTGTATTCCTTGGACACCGCAACACTTTCTTGGCAAATCAACCATACAATGAACCAACACTTGTGTTTAGAATTCCATTCTAGACATTTAGTTTCTATATTTCATCTTTTTGAAGAATTCATCCAACCTCTGATTCTATCTTCATAACAGCTAGTGTTACTTTATCCCTCACTTGAGGTGAACAAGGGTAAAGTTGAGGGCTACTTTAATTTACTCAGGTATCGACAGTCCCCTGTGATGGAAACAAGGCAGTAAAGACGTTGCTGCCTTGGATGCTGCGGGGTGGAGTGAGATGGTCCACAGGCCGGTTCCGGGTAATGGGCTGTGTTTTTTTCCAATGTGTGTGCTCACCACTTGACTACAGATGCTGGATGATCCAATGACACTTATTGCCACAGTGGACACGGGCGCAGCAGTGAGTTGAAGATCTAGTTTGAAGTGTTACCCTCTCTAGCAACAACTTTTTTAGTGACAGGTAGCTTTATTCATTTTGGCTGGCCCAGCTCCAAACATCCTAGAACCACCAGAAGGGGTCATTTTGACCCCGTCCTGCAATAACAGCAGTTATGGCAAAGACATAATTTCTTCAAGAAGTTTTAACATTTCACATTTGAAGTAATATTTGACAAAACAAGCATTTAAGATTATTTTTTAAGGGTTTTATTCGTTTTATAAACAATTTAGATCATTACAGTTTATAAGGTTAAAATACACATTAGTTAATTATTATAGAAGAAGAGCATCTTCTGGACAACATTTGGAATTGGTTGCGCTCAAATAAAGAAGATATAAAAACAGATTGAACAACTCATTGCCTACATTTTAAAACTGACCTCACAGGTGGCTACAAAAATGTAAGAAACACAAACAAAATGTAAAACTATAAAAATCTAAGCTTATCATCTTGTCCACACCTGCCTCCACTCACCAGACCTGCAGCCTCTCTCATCCACACTGCCCTGCCTCAGTCTGCAGATCTGCTCCTCAGGCCTTAAACCTGCCTGATTTACTTCCTTGGATTAGTTCACACTCTCTGCTCAGTTCAGTTACGGTATCCCACACACCTCAAAATTAACTATTCGATGAATAAGCCCGTTTTATGAAACGTCATGAGATATGAGATGATGGCAATAAATTAAATAATTTGATTAGTACAATTTGTTTACTACTTGCAGTCCCCATGTTGCACAGCTCATTGAAAGCTGAATGTTTCAGCAGACTGCACTGCAATACATGACCTCAATACAGCATCTCTAGCTCTGTTAAATGGAAAGAGTCATGTCTGTTTGTTGCTATTGGAATTTCATGTATACTGTATACATGCTATTAACACACAGAGCCAAATTAATGCTCTTCTCTTTGATGAGTCATGCTCTATTAATAGAATCTACTTAAAGCAATCAAATATAGTATATAAAAGTCATTGTGATTCCTAGCACCCAGGTGTACTAACGTATAACAAAGTTTGTTCTATATTAAAGCCCTGCACAAATAGATACAGATAAAAATCACCACCACACCATCTCCTGAATCAGCTAGTATTATCTCCTCCAAAATAAACTATGTCCTGTCTCCATGTGTGAGAGGCAATCAAAATGTATCAACTCTTGCAGCACTGAAACACTTTGTGTTATCCAGACCCAGAAACTGTCACAACATTGAATGCAAAGCAGTGCCGTGTGGCTTTGGCAGCAATTTAATTAGTAAGATCTGAAACACTGAGCTACAGTCGTTCACTGGTAACTATTTTTTTCCACTGTTTAACATGGAGACTATTTGAAGATACATCTTTGTGGACTAAATCTAACCCCTCCCACAGTCATATTCTCCCCAAGCCTCTACTTCTGCAGTCCAGCACGACACAAAATGAGTTCTGTCTCCATTTGTAGGACACAATCAGGGCTAACCAACCTTATCCACATATTGAGTCATGTCTTTGTTGTCTGGTATGCCTTTAGCAGGCAGCCTGCCATGGCTGCACTGCACTGTAAGTATCAACATCAGATGACTGATGGAAATACAGTGTATTTTGCAAACCCCTTGTGACTGTGTGAACATTTTCTGTGCCATGAAATTCAGTGAGAAAAGTCACAGCTACGACCTTTACTGATGTACAATAGACACAATGAGCTTCCATTATTATGGCTGCAACACATCGTGACCTGAAACAATGGCCCTAATTGGGTAAACAGCTCAGCTGAAGCTAGTCTGTATATGCAGGAGAATCCCTACGACTACAGCACATTTTTACTGTACGCAAACACACAAAACAGATATAATAGACTTAGTGTGGAAAACAGAAAATCGTTTGGTGGGTTTCTTCTTTCAGAAGATCTTAGAGAAGAGTGAGCAGACGAGATTCCCTTATATCCTTTAATAAACATTAACAGTGGTTTGAACTTGCATGTAAAATTTATGTTGTTAGTTATATGTGTGTGTGACAAGGATGTTAAACGTCTGGGCTGCACATTTATTATAATAACACATCTGGCACCATTTTTCACAGATTACAGATTCAGTGAACAGATCACTCAGTATTACCAGGATTACATTTATGTTGGGTTTGTTGTGCTTAACTTCTGTTGCATCAAATTACACAAGTAAGATTTAATATCAGATATAACATCATCTGTAACACTGGCCCATTGTTGTATGGCTGAGTGTATCACAAACCAGGCTACACAGCCAATGACATCAAGGGAGCTGCACACACATGAATGAGAGTTAAGAAACAGTTTATTTAACTTAAAGAAAGATGAGAAAGGAGCTCAAACCAACAATGCTGGGTATAGTAAGCATTGCCAGTGGCGTAAGTGAGTGTATGAGGGCCCGTTTACACGACACCATTTCCACACGGTGTCATTTTGATGCATTTCAGCCTCCCGTCCACACGGAGCCGTTTCAGAAATGCTCTGCGTTTACACGAGAACGCTTGAAACGACGAAAACGATGTAGTTCCCATTTTCAGGCCACAAGGTGGCGGTGTTTTTTGCAAAGTTTGTTTACACAACACACGCATGCGTGGAGGGATTTAGTAGGATGGGCCGCAAAGATTTATTCATTATTTACAAAATGGCCAATGTGAGAGGCTTTGTGGACTGACGACGAGGTTGGATTGCTGCTGCACACAACACTCAATAATAAAACGGCAAAAACACAAGAAAAAATTGACTGTGAATCGCGCTACTCGAAGTTCGTTGAAGCACTCGTGAGCGAGCGTTGTTCATCTATTTGCGCATGCGCGGAAAACTGTGGCGGTCGCAGCATGTGCGAGTACCCCCGTTTCCAAAACAACCGTTTACACTCCACTCTGGACCCCGTTTCGAAAACGCATCGTTTTCACTCCGTTCTCGTGTAAACGGGAGGCTGAAACGCATCGAAACCGTTTTCATTTTGAAACGGTGTCGTGTAAACGGGGCCTGAGTGAATGCACAGTTGTGAAGTGCAAGAATGCAAACCAAACAGCAACTCAAATCATCAGCAACTAGCTCCTAAGGCTTTAATAGAGCAATGGCACACTGGTGTTGCCAGTGTTGCTAATTGTGGACAACCTACAACTCTTCTCCAAACCCTGCAGAAAGGAGCAGCCACACACACACACTGACAGAAAGGAAAGCTGGATGGGGAGTGTGGACGTAAAATATTTGCAAAATCATCACCCATGTTTGTTCATTATGAGTTTTTCATCTGTTACTGTTTTTTGTCAAGCTATAGCCTAGGCCTTGTGGAAGACATACAGACCATAATGTGTAAATTTAACAGGTCTCATAGAAAATATGCGCATCTTGGAATTTAGTTTGAAAAAAAGGGTAATGTAGTAAAGATAATACATCATACAAAACACTGTAAAAATCAATCATACTGCCATTTACATTTAGCTACTCATGTTTAACCTATTAGAAGTTTACATTCACTTTTGTTTAATTTTACTTTAAACTAAAGCTCAACATATATTATAAATTATATGTAATAATAGAAATATATTATAATATATTCTAAAGCATCTACTTCCAAGAATTTAGTTCAATTGTAATTTCCCATTGAAGGATATTTCTGATTCAAAGTAAATTTAATTATGGCTTTTCAATGACAGCCCTTGGACTGCTAAAATGAACTCTAAAACAAAAAAGGTAACAAAAAGGTAAAAAAAAATGCTTTATCTCATTCGCTCAGTGTTATCAATGTGTCACGGCTTTTACTTTTACTTGTTCCCTCCAAGGCTGAGTTATTTCAGACGAGGACAAACAACATCAGAAATAAATTGGTAAAATAAGCTTATACTGCTGCATAAATGCAAAGTTTAAGCAAAGTATACGCTTTAAATTATAAGGTGACCTTACAACTCATCAGACTGAGATGTATAATCCTGTAGGTGCTCGTGGCAGCCTCAGTTCAAATGTATGCCACTCGTCAGTCTTTCCTGTCATCCCCCTCTTTGTTCCGTCAAATGAAGCAGAAACACCATAAAAATAATGTCTGAGAAAACTACGGCACTTTTGTTTTATTTGTGTTGTGGTGATGGTAAAAAAGCCACTCTAGGGTATGAGCCTGCATCCTTGAACCAAAGACCATCACAGAGATGAGAAACGACTTCAGGGAAATGGGCTATTGAGACAGTAACATAGATATGTGCACTCACTGCAAACATGCAACCATACACTTGTGTGTGTACGCACACACTCACGCACGCGCGCACACACACACACACACAATGACATTCCAAAAAGGTGTGAGACACACTCAGTGTGCAAGAAAATAAATCCTGTATTGACTCAGACACACAAAATGCTGCTGGAAAAGGCTTGCATGGATGCACTGGCCTGGTCTCTTTCTTCACTCACAAAACACAATGCACATGAACTTTACGGACATAAACACATTCATTTAATTTGAGCCTCCACTGCAGGCCATAAAGAATTCAATGGCACACTTATGAAGTTGCCCTCAGTTACAAAAAAAAAAGTATCACAACATTTTTTTTCTAAGGTCTCAATGGGAACAGTGTAAAGTGAGTTTGTAGAAACAGATTTTTTGACTGGCTGTTCAGGCTATTGGATACTTTGATTAAACCGTGAGTCACTTGATCTCATTGTGCCTTTACTATTTGTTAAAAATGTGGTTGATTGAAGTCAAGTCAGCCTGGAACACCTTTTTGTTTAGATGACTCACAAATGTATTTAGGACACTTCAGAGTAGAATGGGAGGCAGAGCCTTCAGCTTTCAGGCCCCTCTTCTGTGGAACCAGCTCCCAGTTTGGATTTGGGAG
>JAVDPK010001394.1:156277-167494 GCA_034780415.1 Cichlasoma orientale | reverse complement strand
GTCGCAGCAGATGGCTGCCCCTCCCTGAGCCTGGTTCTGCTGGAGGTTTCTTCCTGTTAAAAGGGAGTTTTTCCTTCTCACTGCTGCCAATAGCTTGCTCATCGGGGATGGTTTTGATTGTTGGAATTTCTATGTAATTAGTGAGGGTCTTTACCTTGCAATATAAAATGTCTTGAGGTGACTGTTGTCATGATTTGGCGCTATATAAATAAAATTGAATTGAAAGTCTGAAGGCTCAAAACAAATGTTGATCAAAACTGACCTTCTGTATTTGGTTTGGTAAGATACAATGCTTTTATTCCCAGCTGTGCATAAAAAGCAGTACTGTAATTTCTGTATTTTTACAGGATGGTAAATTAGAATGAAGTTGTAGCTTTAAATTTACATGTATTTTTGAAGATTTATTTATATTAAGTAAACGGTATTTACATATGTAAAAACAATGAAATGACCAAAATAAGGGCAAATACTGTTTTGATTCTGATAACGTGCCACTATAAAAATGTTTTGGTTACTGAGGAGCAACGGGTTCTCTCTAGACAGAGGCCTCCGCATGATCATGTGTACATTTTTAATTCTGATGCTTCAATATTAAATGTTCTATTTTTCTAATTTAAGTGTTTCAGGTGTTTTCCTTCACAATAAAAAGAACACATTAACAGTATCATTGTGCCTGCTGCTGACTATGAATGGTCCTTTTTTCCTCCCTCAAAATGAGTTTATAACAACAATTTCAGAATATTCTAGCATTCACAGTGTTTATACAAACATAAGCACTGGTTGGTCCTTTAAGGTCCTTTTTTTTTCTTTCCATTTGTTTCTTCCCCTGGTTCAAACTATAAATTTTTATTGTCTTCCAAGAAATCTTTCCCTTGTTGATGGCTAATAAAGAAAAGTCTTCACCTTCTATTACAAGAGGTTGAAAATTCCACACTTTTCCTTTGTAAGTGTCCCACGATCCGTAATGGCCTCCCTGTGTAGTCTGTTTCCTTTGCCGATTTGAAAGTTAAACTGCTGTTGAAGTTGCACCAAAGAGTGCCTGCCCTACACCCCTTGTCTCCATTCAAAACTAAAATGCAAAATTTAATTGGCTGCTTCTTACTAATATTTTTATATTTAAAAAAATGAAGTAAATAATTTTTTTTTTAATTTTTAGTCTTTGTTTAAAAAGTAATTATAAATACGATAGCATTAAATGACATATGTTTTAATGTTACAAGCCTGTAATTACATAGACATTTAACATGTAATGTTCAAACTCATTCAATTTGTGGATATCTTAAGAATACTATGGAATATGCATTTCTATTTTTGTTAGTTTTCAGGTTTTTTTTTTACCAAATTTGGTCAATAATTTTAATGTAACTAATGTAAAATACACCATCTGTGAAATTACCATAATGATATATTTTGACAGTTTACTAATACTTGCAGGTATTATTTACTCATAATAAAATATCCTTTTTTTTAACCATTTTTGTGGTGAAAACTTCTATAATTATGCAAAACGTCTGTTAACTAATAAACGAATCCATGTAAAATTACAGAAACTATACTTTTTACTGTCATTATGCATCTTTTACATCATTTTGTAAGTCATTATCTATCAGTGCATCAAATTGAGAAACATTGCATATTTGTGAAATTATGTTAAATTTGTGGCTGCATTTTTGTGTGGAAAGAAGATTCTGTAAAAATAATAATAATAATTATTATTATTATTCACAGGTACAGGTTTTTCATGTTATTTTACATTAGACATGTTGATTCATAGGCTATTGTTTCTAGTTTTATTGCTGAGCAATATTTTACATATTTTAAATAACAGGAAAATTCTGTAAAATTTATAAGCAAATCTCTGTTAAATTACAGATATAGATTTTTACAGTTTCTCTAGTGGAGGAGGGATCGTTTAAAAATTCATTTTACATAGCTTTTTTGTGAGTCAAAGAGGGCATGTGTGTCCTTTCTTCACCTAGTAATGACAGCCAAAATTTCTGACTGACTTTCTCCACACTCACCGCTTCCCCTGTAATTTAAATCCTGTCCAGCTTGATTCTTGCATTTTGAAATACAGAGACACATACAGAATGGTGAGGTAAATCACTGAGAAGCACACTGAATAATTATATCTGTTCATTATCAAGCTGATATTCTATAAACTGAACCCAGAAAAACACATCTTAACCCTTACATGCACAAGTAGGTCAAAAATAAACCGGTGAGTTTATTTTCTTGCAATATCTTTGTAGCGAAAAAATGTTTTGAGTTCATATTCAATGTATTCCTGACAAAACATGTACTTGATATCATGCTATTTAATTTTTTGTACTTTAATTTCCTCATTTTACAAAATTTTGTTTTTGTATTACTACCCCAAGCTTTGCAGGTGGGTCAAAAATGACCCGAATTCATTTCCTGTGGAATTTAATGGGATCTTTTGATTCTTATCAACTGTGACTATCAAGAATATATATATTTTGTAGACCACACAAAGTGTCACCCCTTTAGAAGATTATTTTACACAGCCAGAACTGATATATGTAAGTATTATTTTCATTTTTCTTACATAACAAATGTATGGGCATTCATGACTAATGTGTGAAAGAGTGTTTCTTATCATCTGTCATCAAATTTGCCCATTTTATACAGTACCAGTCAAAAGTTTGGACACACTTATGTGTCCAATTTTTTCACTGTTACTGTAGTTTGTAAAATTAGCTAAGTAACATTACTGTATCTATTGTACATCTGTGTGTGTGTCTGTGTGTTGCGTGCAGCCATGTGTGGTTAGTTATATAGCTACATATTGACCAATTGTTTACTTGTCCTTCAAACAATCTCTTTTCATATTTCCTCATCCAAGGTGTCATGGCTGATAGGTATACAGTTGAAATGGTCCTGTGGATGCTGGATGAAGGGGCAGTTATGGGATTGGACTCAGACAATAAAACAGAGATATGACCCAACAATCAGAAGACCACCTATGAGCAAGCACTTGGCAACAGTTGGAAGGAGAAGCTCCATCCAGCAGAACCAGGCTCAGGGAGGGGCAGCCATCTGCTACGACCAGTTAGGGGTGGGTGAGGGAGACAGGACAAAAGATGTGCTGTGCAAAACAGCCAGAGATTAATAAAAACTAATGATTGAATGCTGAGTGTTGTGTAAACACATAGAAAGTGAAAAGAGGTGAGTGAAGAACAAACCACCACCCAGCAGCCCAGGCCTATTGCAGCGTATCTAAAGGTGGGTTCAGGGTCGCCTGATCCAGCCCTAACTATGAGCTTTATCAAAAAGCAAAATTTTAAGCCAAATCTTAAAAAATTAGAAATTAAACTGGGAGCTGCAGGCTCTGCCTCCCAATCTAATTTTAAATACCCTAGAAACCACAAGTAAACCAGCAGTCTGAGAGCGAAGGTTCTATTGGGGTGATACGGTACTATGATGTCTTTCATCTAAGATGGGATCTCAAGTGTTGAGATTTGAGAGATTTTAGGATGTTTGGAGTCTACAGAATTTATTCTATAAATTTTACAAAATTCTCCTTTTATTTTAAATATGTGAAATCACAAAAAAAAAAAAAAAATCGCAAAAAAAAAAAAAAAACCCCGTGAATGAACCTGTCTAAGTGACCTGTGAATGAACAGGAAATCCATTATTTTTCCACACAAAAGAACTGTAAAAATACAGTCACAATAGTAACATAATTTCATGAATATGGCATATTTATTTTAAAGATAAAACTGTTAAATTCTAGTTGATTGATGCACATACGTATCTGAAAGGCCAGCTGAAACATGTAATCCCTCCAGTGTGTCCTGGGTCTGCCCCGGGTCCTCCCCCTGGTAGCACCTCACCCAGGAGGCATTCTAGTCAGATGTCCGAACCACCTCAACTGTGAACTTGAGCAAAAGCACCCAAAAGCTGTCTGCAAACAAGCAGAGCTCAGAAATAAAACTTTGATAATACAGAAGTAGCACAGAAACACCAACAAACAGAAACAACAGATGACTGACAAACTAAAAGAAAGTCAAATTTGAAGTGCTAGGCCACCACATGCCAAAAGAACAGCTTCTAGGCACCTTTTGCATTCATTCTCCACTGTGAAGTCCCTCTACCAGAAGGATGGTAAGTCATTCTTTTGAAAGTTACTCCTCTTTGGTGTTTTACTGAGTTTAGATTTGGTGACTTTGGACTCATCAAACTATTTAGTTTGGATGGGGGCACTGTTATTTGGAAGACACCATGCTCATCATTAAAACAGGTTTCATCAAAAGATAAAGATGCTTGATCACAGCACCTTTGTATTGATTTGCAATGACCCTTCCCTCTCACCTACGCATGCCAGCAACAATGTGATCTCCTTCCTATAATACTCAGAAGTTTATTAAGATTCTGTTGGTCATATTAAAAATGAAGAGATAAACAAACCATATAGTTATATACACAATAAGCAATACAATATTAGAAAGAAAGCCCAACAATCAGACGACCTCCAAAGAGCAATCACTTGGTGACAGTGGGAAGGAAAAACTCCCCTTTAACAGGAAGAAACCTCTGGCAGAAGCAGCCATCCGCTATGACCGGTTTTGGGTGAGGGGAGAGAGACGGGAGCAGAGAGAGAATGGACAAAAGGTAAACTATAGGTGAAAGAGCCAGAGGCAGTTTAGTCACTGCTAATGGTTAAATGGTTAATGGAGTAAATGGAGTGGTTTATCTTTAAGATATGACAAGACCTGATCATTCAAGAATTTATGATTAAATTCAATTCTAAGTTCAACAGGTAGCCAATGAAGAGAAGCTAATATGGGAGAAATATGGTCTCTCTTTCTAGTCCATTGGTACTCTTGCTGCAGCTTTCTGGAGGCCAAGGTAATGTTTGTTTGTTATAATCAATTTATAGCAAATAGACAGGCTCTCATCCCCAATAGTAAGACAGATGTCTTATCCGTCTGCCTCTCTTTATCTACCGAGGTGTATATTTAGGACGGATTTATGCATTCCAGTTCCTCCACATACAGCAGCAGGGGAACAGTGCAGGACAATCAGGTAGACCGGGTGTTCGGGTTTACTTAAAAAATACCAAAATAACTTGCTTTATATGAAAAGGTTAACACATCTTTAATGTCTACAAGAGTCTACTTGGGCATTTGCAGATGTGTGACACTGAGTTCCCCCAGAATACCAACTGGAAAGAAATGAAGAAAGGCAGCCGCTCTGCCACCACACTGTGAGACAGACAAAAACAGAGAAAGAGAGCAAAAGAGCTGCAGATCTGCTGCTTTCGGGGGTGGCTGACAGATGATTTTCGTGAACTGTGTGACTGTCAGAAAGTGATATGAAGTAGGATGCAAAGGAATATGGTTGTCCATGTTAAGGTGAAACCAAGTCAGATATGAACAGCTGAATCTTACCGAGAATTAAAGGACAAACAGTGATTTAAAAAAACAACAACAATGGGGAAAGAACAAAGTGGAGCTGGAGGAAAAATACACAAATCTAAATAAAAGGAGCCTGTGACTGTGCCAGGAAGGACAAACCACAAAAATAAGTGTGAAAATATATGTGCGATAGTCTTAGTCATTTACAAGGACACTGCTGTACGCAAGAGACGCTGAGTTATGGCATCGCTAGTGACCTTTTATAGAACTTAGAGGATGAGGCAAAAAGGTTGCATTTCAGCTCAGGTAGGAGCAAAGTTATACCACCATCACAATGAAGCTTAGTTTAGAACTGTCTGTGAAGTTGCCGGTGGTGGTTCTTTAGGAAAATGGCTAAATCTTATAACAATGCAAAACACAAGGCTAAAGCCACAAATTCACTGCCAACTACTTTCAACTAGTGTTCCATTTATACCTTCATCGCCAAAGTGACTCTGTCCTGCCAACCTACATCTTTAATTGATCACCATGTGGAGGGGGAAGCAAAACAGATAAAAGTCACCAAAGGCACGTGATTATGGACAAGACACAATGACAATCAAGCTCATGCAGTTATATCTGCTGATGCTTATCAGCTACACTGCACAACCTTACAGCAGAAATAAACATCATTCCATCCTCCCTTAAAAAAATGGGTTCAGGCTCAAACTGGAAGAAGTAACATGAAGAAAAAAAAATGCATGAAGTGCATCCAAAATTTGGAAGTAGTATGGACAATAGGGAAATCATGTTAGAGGTACTAAAGTCTAAAGTGGCGGAGGTTCGGGTCATTATCAAAACACTGCATTTTCTCAAAAGGTCACTCGAGGCTGGCTCCAGTGTTAAAATGCTCAACTTAAAAAGCAGACATAAACTTTCTTACTGCCTGGCACAGAAAAGGGTTCAGGACTTCCTAAGCATTTCTGCAATGAAAGGCATCAAGTGTGAAACTGGAACAGCAATCACAAGAAACAACTTCTCCTCATCAAAATAACGAGGAGATTCAGGAAATTGAAGACCGCAGTTCTTCAAATGACCACTTTACTCTGTCTTCAAAACGTATTTAAACTCAGTGGGTTCCAGTTTTAAAAGGTCCTATTTTAGAGCACAATGAGGTGTGGTCGGACCTTTCAGTGTGGAGTTTGCATGTTCTCCCTGTGTTTGTGTGGGTTTTCTCCGGGTACTCCGGTTTACTCCCACAACCCAAAGACATGCAGTTACTGGGGTTAGGTTGTGAGTGTGTTACCCCTGCGACAGGCTGGTGGCCTGCGCAGGGTGTGATATGAGATGAAAATGGGATGGCGATTACTGCAAGCTCCACCAAAGCTTACATATATCAAGTATAATTTGTGTCAGATTAACAGTAGAGATAAACACAAGAAAACCTGACTTAGTGATCCATGAAAAACGTGGCCCTTCTAAGCAATGTTGCAATGGAAGACATCGAGCCTTCACTTGACACAATGACACATGTTGTGTGCAGTTTTAATATTGCTTTTGCAAGACTAGCTCGTGCTCTGCTACAGTGGAGACTGACCAGTAACTTTGAAAAACGTGCTCTTTTTGTTTGAATTCACGAGCATGAAGCAGCACTTTAAGTTGCTTCAACAAGTCAGGGTCAAATAAGGTCAATTTTGTGTTTGCTTTGTTTGAGTGAAATGCAAAGTGTCAGAGTGCAAACTTTTTCTGACTTAATCAAGACTGCGGCTCAGGAGGCAGAGCAGGTCATCTATTAATTGGAAGGTTGGTGGTTCGATCCCTGGCTGCATCAGTCTGCATGTCAAAGTATCCTTGGGCAAGATGCTGAACCCAGAGTTGCTCCCAATGTGTCCACCGGAGTGTGAATGTTAGATTGAAAGCACTTAATGTAGAAAGTGCTTGTTTGAATGAGACATGCTGTATAAAGTGCTTTGAGGGCTCATGTAGAGTGGAACCAGTGCATTTACTAAAGTTGAAAAGTGGGACATCATCTTTGACCCAAGTGAGACACCATCAGTCCTACTTGATAGATTTATAATGTCATGTTTAGATGTCTGGCCTGCAGCTGAAAAGCCTAAGAAGCAGAACTTGCCTTAGTGATGCTTGCCCGCAGAAGGCGGATTGCCCACTTTGAGTCATGTCTGTTTGTCAACATATGATTTATCAAGTTAAGCCAAGTTATGTTAAGGCGATAATAGCAGACATTTGTGATGATTCATGAAATGACAGGTCACACTTAGCAGCAAGCTGATTGCAGTCACCTTGTCAATTAGTCAGGCTGTAAGTGAATTTACATTAGTGCCCATGTATATTTCTTATTTCTGGTTGGTTCCCCAGCTTTAAATTGTGCCTGATGACAGATCACAAACTGCTTTATGAATTTAAACACAATAGTGCAAATACTACAAGATCACTTGCTGTTCATCGTTTAGCATTTAATAAAAAGAAATAATGCTGAATATTGAATATTGTGTGGAATCAAAAGCAGTGAACACTGTTTCAAAGAGGAGGATGCGACTATTCTATAAACTACAATAAACTCCCCCCTTTAGTAAATAATGAGAGTACAAAAACTGTCTGTTGCATTCTGCTTATAATCTAGTTTTAATGTTTAAAGAAGACTTTTAAAACATTTTAAAGGTAAACTTCCTGATTGTGTCGTTTTTGGAATAAAATGATCAAGACATTTTTTTTTTTTTAGCTTGATATTTTGAAAGTAATATGAACTGTGTTAGCTCAATAATGTTTTTTTTTGTGTTTTGGAAAAAAACTATAGAGATGTTCTTGTTTTTAAATTAAAAACATCTCCCTTCCTCTCTAATATGCATCTTTAGGAAGACGAATATTAAGAGAAAATGCATTTGAAAATGACGTTCTCCATCTTTTTCTAATGGGACGTTGCACAGGAAGCAGTGGTTATTATTTGTACATAGCCTCCCTCTCCCTCAGTGAACTGGAATGACTTTAAGAGTAATGACTGTTGCAGTGAATCTGCAAAGGCTTTTGATATGCTTTTGAATATGTTTTTGAATATTTCACTGGTGTAATCTGCGACAGTCTGAGGTCGATATTCCATCGATCTGCTTTACAATGTTTCCAAATGGCCCCTTAATTATTGGAAGGGAAGAAATGAGAGAAAATGTGGTACTTGATGCAATACTCAAGAGAGTGAACAGTAATTATTCAGTAACCTGTAAATTGTGTCCTGCATCGGTGAGGCTGTAATTGTAGCACAGTGGCCATATGAGGTTTTGCTGCTTCCGTGTTCTTTTGCCCTTACATAGAAAATTCTGTTGACTTATGGTCAGAATTTGATTCACATATGTGTATTCGCACTGATGAAGATTCACCCCAAATGCTGCTCGACGTGTGTGGAATGCAGTAAAGATTTTTTCGGAGGAATAACGATAAAATAAAAGTTACAAAAAATAAATGAGGTGGATTATAACTTTTACTGTTACTGATGTGCTTTAAAATTTTTCTCTTCTCTCTCCTATAGTCTCCCTTTGATCTCCATTTTCTTTTCTCTTCCCCTCCACCCCCAACCTGCAGCAGCAGATGACCACTGCTACAGGTTGGGGGTGATTGGGGGTGTTGTTGGCTGATTAAATAAAACTGAATTAAATGGAAACTGAAAACTGAATTATTTTCAGGCTTTTGCTGCTAAACTTTGATACTGATGAAATATTGGTTCATAATAAACTTATCAGTGAACATACGGAGCTGGCAAACTAACATGACCTCACATGCTCCTGCTCATTTGCACACACACACACACACACACACACACATGCACGGGCAGTTATGCATACAGCACAGTGATTGGCCTGACCTTTGGTAATGCCACGTCTGCCCTCTCCTAAGTCCTTCTGGGCCACTTCTTGATTGGCCAATTGTACCGTTTCGCTCCAGTAAGTTGAAATCTTAAAGATAACCTTTCTGTTCCTGCAGACAAGAAGGAGGTGGAGGACAGGAGACACACAATTGATTGATACATGGCTGGTTCAATGAGAAGAAGGTGGGAAAGGTGGCTGCTCAGCAGTGCAAGCACACAAACAAGCACAGATTCACCCTCAAGGTGTTTGTGCAAGGTATTTGCCCATAAACAAACCCCTCTGTGCATGCCAGATTGATTGACTGATGTGTGTGCGCGTGTCCTTGTGCAGTAGCACATTTTAACATTAGTGTGTGTGTAATACACAAGCAGCTGCGCATCAGCTGACATAATCTCACCGATCTATTTCTCTTTGATATGATTTTAAACACACAACTTTTTTTTAATGTTTCTTTCTTTCTCTTTTTTTTCTTCAATACCTCATTATTGTGATGGACTGTTAGAAACATTTAATCATTATTAATACAATGAATGCTATTTCTAGGTCTTTACAGTCAAACGTTCACAATTGTTCCTTTATTTTAAAGCATCCCAGTCACTAATATTCCAATCTGGACTCCACTGTGTGACTCATTTAACTTCTACTTCTGTGAATTAGAAGTTAAGAATATTGTTTTATGCATGGCACACCAAAAAAGGTCAATCAATCAATCAAAAAAATATATTAGATTATTATTACTGCAACAAAATATTTTTATGACTAAGGTTTTATGAAAATGTTTAATTTGCTGTTCATTATATGTAGTAAAAAACATTCTCTTTGTATTTCTGCTGATCAATAGATCGTTCCTATCTATACTTTTCGAGACGTACTGCCAAGAACAATCAAACCGTGTCTCATCACAGTTTCTAAAGTCATACCCCAGTCGTTTGAGTGCCTTTATTTGTATCGCCTTTACATAAATGCTGCTGAGGCATTTCGGGAAGTTCTGGCCTTTCAATGTCACACGCAACATCACAATAGAGTCCCGGTTGGGAAATGTACACACCAGCCTTCTAAAGCCTGAACACTGGCTGTTGCAAATCCTTGGCTGAAATCATACTCAAAGTCAGAGCCAAGAGCCAAGTCAAATGCACCCATATGGCGCATGTCTTTACATATCAATGTGGCAAATCATTACAATTCCTCAAGACTTGTCAATTTTGAAGGAAGCACACAGCAGGAGGCAGAGTGCTTCTTTTTCCACAGCAGTGATATCTGTCAGTGAGCACGGATCTCTCTGTCTATGTTTCTAATCCATCTTAATCCATCTTAAGCAATATCTCAGATGATGCTAGTAAAACTTCCTGAAGCAATATTAAAAAAAAAATTCTCTTGTATCTGACATTGTGAAATAATATGTATGAGACTCTACTAAATAGAACAGAGTGTTTTTTCTAAAACCCAGAATACAAAAGTAATAATGACTTGACAATGACATGGAAACTGCAGGGGTCCACTGTTATCAGAGCCATACAGAGAATGTTATGAGTTAGCTGCTCAGTGTTACCAGTTTTGACTGATAAGAAACGGCCAAATCATGTTTTTTATCAGGGCTCATGCCGCATTAGCATCGGTCCTTTTCATCACATCATAATGTGGCATCAGAAAGTTGTGGGAAGTGGGCCTACTCAACAACTCAACAAGCACTTTTGATAAAGTACTGTGGAACCTTAACTCCAAAGTGTGGTTTACACATTTGCCTAACAAGTGCAAAAAAGTCTGATCCCGGGAATTCTTTGGGAGCTGCATTAGGAAGGGCATCTGGCATAAAAATCTTCCAAATCAAAACATGTGGAGCTTCCTGCTGTGATGACCCTTTGTGAATGAGGGAGGAGCCGAAAGTAGCTTCTTCTATAGTGGAGTGCAGTGCCTCCCCTGTCATCATGACAAGTAAAATACTAACAATGATAAGAGAAAATACATTTGACCAGTGACTGTTC
>JAVDPK010001394.1:124715-149699 GCA_034780415.1 Cichlasoma orientale | reverse complement strand
GATACAATTATTACAGTGGGTGATTTTAATATTCATGTAGATGCTGAAAATGACATCCTTTATAGTATAGTGCCCTATCAAGCAATGAAACCTGTCCACTATCAGAAAGCACTGTAATCTTATGTGAATGAATCCAAGTTGTTCATAAAATCTAGACACAGAATACATGGTAACATATTTTCATCATCCCAGTGAAGCTTTATATGCCAAAACACATTTTATAATTTTAATATTTCAACTAAAACTGATATTTAAAAAAATAAACAAACAAAAAAGTGGTTTTAAAGAGTTCTTGGCTCACCAACATGTGTAATGATGGACCCACAGGTTGAACAGGTTCATATGAGGTCAGCCTGACATTAACATCTTCCTGTGGATTTGCTTTGGGAAAGCTCATACCGGGTCATCCAGCAGATTGCTTAGCATCAAAAAAAAATCTCCTCACTCTCTCTTACAGTGAATGGCAACTAGTGAATTTTCTGCTCTACCTGAGATCATTTTTGTTGCTATCCTCTGTTAGTCCCTGTGACTCTGCCAAGAGGGAGAAGGAGGTCATTAGGAAGATAAAAAGGGCAGTTGGAGAGAAGGAATTGATTCAAGGAAAAGTGGTCAGGTTATTCATTTTAAGCATGAACACACACACACGTTTCTCACCTGCCAACCTGTAAAGCTGTATGTATTAAGCCCACAACATTAATGTTTATATGACTATGTCTGTGTGTTTCAATTATTGTGTGTAAAATAAATAGATATGTGTATGCAGGCGTGCATTGTTTCAGTGCCACATAATGGTCTGCCATCTCAATCCACATTCCATCTCTCACTCTCTCCTATCTCCTCGTCTCTACCAGCTCTTCTTCTCTTCTTCTCTCTCTCCTTCAGTCATCCATCCAGTGTGGAGGGAAGTCATTACAGCTCAGGGTGATCACTGCATTTCATCCGAATAAATTGATTAGGAAGAGGTGATGTGTGATGAAGAGGAAACCTGCATGTGTGCCCACAGGTTAAAGTTGGAAAAAAATCAGATGTTGCCTTCAGGTTGTATGACGAGCAGCCTGACGGTGCAACATTGACCACCATGTGTAGGCCTGCTCTAAAAGGCATTTTTATTCCAACAAGCTGTTGCATTAAAATTTTGAAAAGATACTAATTACAGCCAGCGTTCATTCTTAGTTCGCACATCTTAAAACAATACAGAGCAAAGATTGTGAACATAATGAAGCATTTGAATATATATCTGCCTCCAAGCCTGGTTGTTTTAATCTACTCAAATCCCAAATGGTGGCTTTTATTTAACATTTTATATGTCTGGTAAACTTATCTGAAAATCTGACAGTTATTTCTAATTGCTGTCTGCAAATGCAAAACCACCTTCATATCCATCCTTTTTGTTCTAGATAAAATCACTTCACTAAGCAGAGAGCATTAATTCAATTCAGATTTATTTATATAGCACCAAATCACAACAAATAGTCTCCTCAAAGCAGAATTGAATATGATTTATTGATAAGAAATACAATTATCTATTTGGCGATTTGACTCGGATCGCCCATCGTAGAAGAAGGGAATCCCAGTGGAGACAGGGATTAGGGCAGGACCCGCCGGAGTCTAGAGGCTGGTGGTTAGGACCAAGATAGAGGCGTCGAAGGAACTCTTGGGTGGTGCAGACGGTGGGGTGGTGGGTTACAAGAATGAGTCTGAAAGGGAGAATGATAGATGAGCAGTGATATTTAAAGTACGCTGAGCAGAGGCTGATTGCCTCAACGAAGGCAGGCAGAAAGACAATTGGACCAGAAGTGATGAAGTCAGCAGTGTTGGAAAGTGGAAGTGATGTAAAATAGAGAAGCAGCCAAACTTCTGGGAAGGAAGGCAGATGAGTGATTGCAGATCTTCTTACGCCTAAGCTTCATTATAATGTCCATTAATTCCATAAATCCAACAGGAGAGTTGTCAGGATGCTGTAATTTGCTTTTTTCCCCCTCAACTTGTATTTCATTGCTGTTTTTTGTGAAGCCCCCAGCTTTTATTTGAGACTGCCAGCATTTCAAGAACATCTTTAACATGCATTAAAAACACTACATATGCATTACATCATTTTGATAATAAAATATTGCATGTTGAAAAGCGTTAAATAAGGAGCTATATATCAGAGCTAATTGGAATTTTTTATATATTATCCCTTCTTAAAGTGTGGAGTTTTCAAATAAAACTAAGGTGATCAGGCTGAACAAGAGGCAACCGTGCTTTTGCGGTCATTTCCTGTTCAACTAGACTTCATGAAGAAATAAAAATAAACTTTTTGTAATTTATAAAATTGATCTCACTCATATATATATATATATATATATATATATATATATATATATATCCATCCATTCTCTTCCGCTTATATATATGTATATATATATGTGTGTGTGTGTGTCTGTATTCACAGGGTTAAAGTTAGTATAAGAAATAAATTCAGTCCAACCCTTCATCTCACATTATGGTTCTTGCTCACATATTTTCCTGTTTTCCAGCTCATGAATTCTGTGTTGACCAGCAGTCATTACCAAGCTGCTGAGCTGCAGAAACAATCATCATCCATAATGAGAGATAACAGAGAAAAAAACAAAGGTGTCATATTCAAGTGAAGCCAAAACGCATACATAACCTCATCGACTGTAACTAACCGGCAAACTTGCTGCTTGTCAGCAAAAAAAGCAATTCAATGGAGCCGTGCATTAAGTGTACCAAATAAAGTCCAATGTTGCTTTGCAACTATGCACCTGAGACTTGCCTCGCCTTTATCTAACTACATAAGTAATTAGATACAGAAATGAAATCTAAATGGTGTGTGACTCCGAAGGCAAGAACATAAACAGACTGTTGCAGGACAGCCTTTACTGCGATCTTCGCCGCAGCTCTTTTATGGTACTTTTCAGTACCTGCTTTTGAGTTTGACCAATATTTGGCTTTAGGAAAATATGAAACACTCCTTGATTTCTTATTTAACAAATGATTATGTCCACCTGTGTTCATTCAAGGGTCAATAAGCAGAAAATCACTTGTGACTGTTAACAAGGTGAATGGTTCTCTTCAGTCCCAGAGATCTTTTGCAGCAGCAGTAGGGCGTTAAATAGAGAACTTACAGTAGCACTAAAAGCACTAATCGCACGTCATTCTCTGTCCAGCAGCATGAACTGATAGAGAAGGACGCAGCTGCCCTTCTTTCATTCCCCTGTCAAAAATGGACCCACGGCTCTTTTATTGGGTTATTGGAGAAGGTCCAGTGCACCCCTCAGAAATCTCACATTTCTCTTTCCCTCTACATTTTCACATATTGAAACCGATCCAGTGAACTCTGCACTAGACTGCACTCATTCTTTCTTTGTCCCTCCCTTTCTCCTTCTCTCTGTCTGTCTTTGCCCCGTGCACCTTAGGTTTTTAAGATCTTGGGACTCGAAGGGTGATTTCATCCTTCACTGGGCCATGAAAGCTCTTTATAAGTACATTGCCACTGCCAGCGCATTAATCGCCTCTGCCATATTGATTTGGGTGTTCTGTTGTGCAAGCCAGCATATGGAACAGAAAGAAAGAAAGAAAGAAAGAAAGAAAGAAAGAAAGAAAGAAAGAAAGAAAGAAAGAGGGGTGTTAGAGACGGAGGAAGGATATAAACACCATGTTAGAATCTGGAAATTAGATATATATAATGAGGTGGTCTGAAGCTCAGAGTGATTGGAATTAACATCTGGGTTTGGTCCTGCAAGGCTCGAGCAAAGCAGATGAATTTTACTCCGAGTCTGGTTTGTTGCAGCATCATCTTGTTTTTATAATTATGTCAAATGAGAATTGGATAGGGTGATAAAAGGGGTGCAAAAATAGCAAAAGTGTGCTTAAAGAGTGTGCAAAGACAGAAGAAAATCACCGTGGGAACTGAAAAGCAAGTTATTAAGTCTGTGAGGTCTGAGTCATCATCAAACTGTATGTTTTGGAGACAAATAAAAGCAAAAAATAAAATACTGGATGTGTGTCAGAACATTTGTTTGTCCAGGGGTATTTGGATATCATAAAGTCCATGCTTTCCTGACTCTGTGCAAACACCTTTTCTTATGCCGTTTTTTATTTTTATTTTTTTTAACTTTGAGTTACACCTGTAAGTGTCCAAGTGTTTCTTGTAAACTACTGCAGCTCCAATCCCTGGCATTTAAATTGGCTCACCAGCAACAAACTCTGTGCACGCTGCAGGAACGGGACAAATGCAGAAAAGCAGAGGTAGTGTGTGGGCATGGTATATCTTCCATTTAAAAGGGTGGTCTTCCTTCCCACGGTCGCTCATAAAGGATCGTCTGATTGTTGGGGTTTGGTCACTAATATATTAGCGTCTCTACCTTACAGTTTAAAGTGGCATATCTGTGTGACTATAGCTCAGGAGGAACCTCTTCCCTAGTCCAGCTGCTACATCAGAATCTGTTTCCATTTTTTTTTTTTTTTTTTTACTCAGATCTAACAAATCAGGCTGACGCTGGCTTGTTGTCACCGTCTGGGGCGGGATCAGTATTTATTTATTTATTTAGTGAGTTTTATAAATCTTTGTCAAACACGTTTTAATTTTTTTCAGTTCAGTTTTTTTATATTTTTACTTATTTAATTGTTTATTTCGCTTTTTTTTCTTAAAATTTTGTATATTCAAAGAATTATGAAACTACAGCTTTACCCATCTTTGAGCATGGTTACCATGAATGGAGCAGCAAAATGTTATTACCTCATCTACTACGCTGAAAAATTAGCTTGCAAATATATTACGTTTGTCATGTAGCTGGACAAAACTCATGCTGAACGTGCTTCTCTTGTATGACCATATTCCATATTTTCTCGCCATATGTGTATCCTTTTCAATTGTGCTGTTCCAAACACAGAAACATTCCAAATTTGGCTATGACTGATGGGATTATGGCTGCGATGTAATTTCCTTACTTCAGAAATGGGACAACATATCTAAGAGAGGCATGATCTTGGGACTGACCTTGTTTTTTTTTTTGTTTTGTTTTGTTTTGTTTTGCTTCCTATTTTAATCTGGCAGAGCTGAAGAGGCTCATTTCAAAGAAACAGGCTGTGATGAAGGAACTAATCTAGCTTGAGATTTGGGAAATTATTTTAAGAGGCCGTCTTATTTCCAATTTCCAAAAACATCAGCAGCAACATTAATTTAACAAGCATCAGGCAAGGACCTGCTACACTTTACAGGCTCTGTTAAATGAGGACACACTTGATGAGGATCACTGATCAAATCTGAATTTTGAGAAAAGAAGCTCATGCTGCCCCGGGCCCGTAATCACAACTTCTTTTTCTGATTGCCGCATTCAGACAAAACCTATTAATTCATCAGTCAATTACAGGGAAAACAAGCCAACTGGTAGATTGAAATGATGATTTTAAGCAGAGCAGAATGGATACTTGTTCAGAAAGGCCGCAACTCTACAATTCAAATGACCCGAGCTCGAAAATGAAATATTGTTAATCTGCCATTTCAGTTCAATAGCAGCTGTATAAAAATCCATATTTCATGGAGCAGAAGGCACAGAAAGTGGGAGTTAAAGATTTAGCTCTATTTTGCTGTGGTGGCATTAAAAAATGCTGAACTTTTCACTTGTGGGGGAACGAGACTAAAGGGAAGTTTTGAAATATGGTATTCTGTTACCCTTTACGTGGACATTCCGGTTTATATCACTCAACGTGCTCTGTTTCTAACAGCCAGAGGGAAATAAAACCTGAGACATAACCATAGCTGTTTTTAGCACCACCAGCAAAAACTTGACTATTCATGTAAATGTGAATCTTTTTCTGATTAAACTTTAATACAAAGTGCTGTCAGGTATTTTAGAGCGAATTGATCTCAATTCTCATCACTTAGTTTTACTTTCAGTTTTGGCTCCAAATACAATAGAAAAAAAAAGAGTGAAATTTAGTGAAGGTCCAAAACAAAAATAAAAAAATAAACTTTCACCCTGAACTATAAAGAGCAGCGTAAAAGCATAAATTTAATTGTAACACACACCATTCACCAATTCACTGAAATGCATTTGAGACCCAAAGCCGCCCCACTCAGTACCACACAGCCACTGGAGCAAAGCTGAGGAGGGAAAGGGCTGCAGATGGTGGAGCACTGTGGACTGGGGACAGACAGAACCTGTAGGTCTGGTGAGTGGAGGCAGAGGTGGATAATGTGATAAATGTTCCCAATGTGTTTAATTTTATTCTATTAAATGGAAACTTTTTCCTTGCTAGAAAGTCCAACAAGTACATCAAGGTGACACTAAAAACGCATGTCCAGCACACAACAAACCTATGTCTCCGACATCATCCTAACTGGCATTTTGGAATCATTTTTCTACCAAGGCTGGACACTGAGAAAAGACAGCCAGCCAGCCAGTGCAGTTTTTTTCCACAGTGCCTCTAAAGAGCCGCAAGAACATACCTGTTACAGGTACACAACTTAGTAATTCTGTCATTTCTTCACATGCCTGCTAATGTACAGCCCTCTTCCTTCTTTTATGGAATAAGCTGACAGACGTGTTCTTTAAAGATGAATGGAATTCCTTTGGCTTGAGTGATAATTCTCTGTTCTAGAAAGCAGTTTCACTACATGCATCACTCAGCAGAACCATTAATTATTAAAAAGTGTTGAGTATTACAGCATTCTGTAACTTGAATGTGCAAAGAGAGAAAGTTTAGATTTGTTCCACTTTTATGATGTTTATATGTTGTAGATTTGCTTTTGGCTAACATGGAACATCAGGCAGATGTATCATGAATAAAGTGTAGGTACTGCCAACCAAACAGAACCAACATTTCTTAGAATCATCTCCAACCACTGTAAATGCCTTGCTGTCATTCTCCTTCAGGATTTTCTGCTAGAGAGCAGAAATAATGGTTCCATCAATAATGGCAAGTCATGCAGGTCCTGAAGCAGCAAAGCAGCCCCAGACCATCACATCACCACCACGATGTACGACTGTCGGTGTGATGTACTTTTTATGAAGTGCTGTGTTAGTTTTATGCCAGATGTAACGGGACTAAAACCTTCCAGAAAGTCCAACTTTTGTCTCGTCAGTCCGCAGAATATTTTCCCAAAAGTCTTTGGGATCATCAAGATGTCTTTTTGGCAAATGTGGGACGAGCCTTTGTGTGCTTTTTGGTTTTCATCTTGGAACTTTCCCATGGGTGCCATTTTTGCGCAGACTCTTTCTTATCGTTGAATCATGAACTCTGACCTTTACTGAGGCAATTCTTTAGATGATGTTTGGTAGGCTGGGCACTCTTGGGAAAGTTCACCAATGCTCCACGATATGACCTGGACCATTTGACCTGTGGTTTGCTGGCATCTCAAAGCCTTAGAAATGGCTTTGTATCTCTTTCCAGACTGATAGATGTCAGTGACTTTGTTTCTCACTGGTTTCTTTAGATCGTGGTTGCTTTTTGAGATCTTCTAACCTGCTTCACTTTGTCATACAGGTTCTATTTAAGTCATTTCTTGGTTCAACAGGTCTGGCAGTGATCAGGCCTGGGTGTGGCTAGTAAAAATGAACTCAGCTTTCCAAACAGTGAGGTTAATCACAGTGAATTCATGATTTAATAAGGGGGCGATTAGGTAGGTTCGGATATTTTTTTTCCCTTAATAAATGAAATCATAATTTAAAAAATGCATTTCGTATTTCCTTGCATTATCTTTGTCTAATATTAAAATTAGTTTGATGATCTGAAACATTCAAGTGTAACAAACATGCAAAAAATAAAGAAATCGGGAAGGGGACAATTACTTTCTCACGGCACTGTTTTTATAGTAGGTAGGTATAATAAAAACACATTCTAGAATTCAGATTTAAGGATGCAACACTCCATTATTATAGATTTTCTATACTGTTGTTTAGACAAGAGATCAGAGGTCTTGGGTTTGTTTTAAATGTCCTTCCCTTCACAGTAAACACACTCCCTAAGACCACAAGACTGCCAGCAGTGAAATTCAATAATGCTAACCTGTCACATCAATTCAGCATCAGCAAATCTATACTTTCCCACAACATCAGTTATGTCTGACAGAGGGCTCTGTGGCAGAACCACTAACTTCAGGACTGATGAAAAAGAGAGACTATTGGAATGTCACAACAATGCTCCACTGGTTATATTATGACACAAAATGCACACAAATGCAAATGTTGGAAGAATGAAACAGAAACATTAGATGGGAACACACATTAGATTGGTCCAGTATCATTTTAGTAATGTAAATGTGATTATCAGATTTTCTATTTTCTGTTTTAATTAAAGAGGACCTATTGTTCTCATTTTCAGCTTCATATTTTTATTCGTGGAATTTTTTTCTTGGCTGTTGGTCTAGGCCTTCAGCTCAGTCTCTGTTTGACACAAGCTGATTTAGATCCTTCCTCTTTTAGATCACCCACCCTCAGGTTTCTTAGGATTTGTAGAGCAAATAGATGGGCCTCAGGGGCTCACATCCACAGTAGTTTTGCCTGGGATGACCACAGGTTAGAAATCTCTGCTTTCACTGACATCATACAGAGCCAAGAATAGAGAGAAACTGCCCAAAACCAAGCATTCTGAAGCCAAAGTGTTTAACTCGAGAATTTCTTGTGCATAAACTGATTTGATATATTTGCATGTTTAATATGATAACCCAACACTGGAACGGTACAGATGTCAGAAATCAAGAAAAAGTAGAAAAGGTCTCATTTAAACATCAGAGTTGCAAAGACCTTTGGACTCTGATCACAGCTCTCACAAATCTGACATTATAACACAAGGAGTGTGTTTATGGGAATTTCTGACCATTCCTCCAGAAGCGCATTTGTGAGGTCAAATACTGATTTTGTATGAGAAGGCCTGGCTCACAGTCTCCATTCTAATTCAGCCCAAAGGTGTTCTATCAGGTTTAGGTCAGGACTCTGTGCAGGCCAGTCAAGTTCTTCTACACCAAACTTGCTCATCCATGTCTTTATGGAGCTGCTTTGTGCACTGTTGTGCAGTCATGTTGGAACAGGAAGGGGCCATCCCAAAACTGTTCCCACAAAGTTGGGAGCGTGAAATTGTCCAAAAGTGTCTTGGTATGCTGAAGCATTAAGAGTTACTTTCACTGGAAGTGCAGTGAGGGCCAGTAACTCCTGAAAAACACCCCCACACCATAATCCCCTCTACACCAAAGTTTACAGTTGGCACAGTGCAGTCAGACAAGTACCGTTCTCCTGGCAACCACCAACCCTAAACTTGTCCATCAGATATCAGATTGCCAGACGGAGAAGCATGATTCGTGACTCCAGAGAACACGTCTCCACTGTTCTAGAATCCAGTGCTGGCGTGCTTTACATCACTACATCCGACGCTTTGCTTTGCGCTTGGTGATGTAAGGCTTGGATGCAGCTGCTCGGCCATGGAAACCCATTCCATGAAGCTCTGGAGGCCACATGACGTTTGGAGAGTGACTGATTTTGAAGAAAGTTGGTGACCTCTCCTTACTGTGCGCCTCAGCATCCACTGATCCTTTATCTGATTTTTATGTGGCCTACCATTTTTTGGCTTAGTTGTTGTCATTCCCAATTGCTTCCACTTTGTTATAATACCACTAACAGCTGACTGTGGAATATTTAGTAGCAAGGAAATTTCACATCTGGAGTTGCTGCACAGGTGGCATCCTATCACGGTACCATGCTAGAATTAACTGAGCTCCTGAGAGCGACCCGTTCTTTTACAATTGTTTTTAGAAGCAGTCTGCATGCCTAGGTGCTTGATTTTGTACACCTGTGGCCATGGAAGTGACTGGAACACCTGAATTCGATGATTGAATGGGTGAGTGAATACTTTTGGCAGGATAGTGTAGAACTGAGGCAATAAGAAATAGACTGAGGATAAAACAGGACATGGACAGGAGTACTCAGGACATATTGTCAAATAACCATAGTCTGTATACAAAAGACAGATACCCACTGCCACCCTGATGACACCCATTTATTAGCCCCATTGTGAAGCTAAAGCATTTGACCATTAAATGGGTGACTGTGGCTGAGAAATTGAGGTACACTGATGCCCATATGATAACAAATTTTCAGTCACAAGGTAAGCTACCCCAAAAAAAGTTTGCTTCATCTGCCTTTTTGACTATGATGGAAATTAAAATCAGGAAAGTGTTTGATAAGGTCACAGACGGAATGAAGCCTAAGAATAATTTTCCCAAAGACTTCAGTAAAATCAGCCTTAAGGGAAGAGAGGAGTCACCTTCTGCTGTCCATTAGAAAAAATGACAACCTGTCCAGTGGCTTCCCTGCCATAAATTTATAGTTATGGATGAAGCCAAGTTCAAAATCATTCGTTAAAACCACTGACAATTCTGTTTTTGCTAGGATGAATTTTAATTTGTCTGGACACGAGGTCCACGTTTTCCAACTGGCCTGTCTATATAGCATCAGTCTGTCTCTCTAAATCCCACGAAAGACTATTCATTTAAAACAAAGAATGAAAAACAAAAACAATTAAACTAAACAAAAGGAACTAAAGACAAATGTGGCCTTGGTAAAAAGTAACATTGGGATGGCAGCAGAAATGTTAGAATGATTTCTGTGCAAATTAAACTGAAAA
This sequence comes from Cichlasoma orientale, assembly GCA_034780415.1. Classification (NCBI taxonomy): domain Eukaryota; kingdom Metazoa; phylum Chordata; class Actinopteri; order Cichliformes; family Cichlidae; genus Cichlasoma; species Cichlasoma orientale. The sequence goes on along the minus strand of JAVDPK010001394.1, from coordinate 139,073 downwards.
AAGGACAGAGAGGTGGGGAACGACAGCTTTAAACTGACACTTTATCTTCATCACCTGGCTCTCTCTCTTTTCCATACCACCTTTGTTAATCCATAACTCAGGACTTAGTAGTTATTTTATTAATGTAATTTTTAACTTCCACTTGTAAATGGACTAGTTCTTATATAGCGCTTTTCTACTCTAATTGAGTACTCAAAGTGCTCATACAACACATTTTACATTCACATAAGCACTTCCATATGAAACTAAGGTGCTATTACTGTCTAACATTCACACTCCAACGCTTGTGTCGGAGAGCAACTTGGGGTTCAGTATCTTGCCCAAGGATACTTTGGCATGTAGCCCGGAGCAGCCGGGTATCAAACCACCAACCTTCTGCTTAGTAGGTGACCTGCTCTACCTCCTGAGCCGCCCCACTTGTCCTGCTGGATGATAGATAGCTCTAACTCCAGTGTAATAATCCTCCATTCACAATCCACTTCTAAATATTAACTTCCATTTCACATTACCTCTCTGTCTCTGCTCTGTGTCCAGCAAGGATTCTGACATTGAATGGGCGTTGACATCAGGCTACAGTTATTTTCAGAATGTCTTGCTGCCAGAGTGTTGCCATAGTATTGAGAAAACTGTTGTGTGTATTTGAGCTGCGCACTTGTTGCACATCACCACCTACAGTCACAAGGCTCACAGAAATCTCTGTCTGTGGACTGTAGTTAGCTTTGCCTCCGTCACATCAGTGAAACATGCCGGGAGGAGCGTAAAGCCTCCCTGTGTTACAGTTCCATGAAAGCTGAAAGGGAATGAAAAGATAGCTGTCGTGAATACAAATGAAGCAGAGATATACTGGCATTAGCGCATCGTCAGGTTATCAAGCTGGGCATGACCAAGCATGTTTTCTAGTAGGAATCACTTTTTGTTTTACATAACTGCAGGTGTAAAAGGCCAAACAGGATCTGTGATAGCAAGGGCACTGGGTAAATGTCAGCTTACTCTACTGCATATCAATAACCTTTAACAATTGCAGTTTGCACTCTGTCCCGTACAGACCTTCCCCCATTATATTTTCAAATATGCTGAGACCCTGGAGGAGCATCCACACAGAAAGAGACAAGCAGCAATAAAACTTGGTTGTCAGAGAAACTGAGTGACTTGTAGCAACAACAGGCGAAATAACATCTAGCAAAGGGGAGTGGGTGGGTCCTGAATTAAACCTTTCTCAACTTTAAAGCGAGCCATTGGAGCAACTACCAATGGAAGTGAAAGATACAGATGACAGAGTGTAAAAGCACTGCTTAAAACAAAAAAACACTTTTTAATCAGAGTATGGCATCAAGCCAATTAAAGTTCTCGGATATTGATCTGGTCAGTTAAGTAGCAGAGGGGGTTGTTAATTAGTTTCAGCTGCTTTCAGCTGAGGAAATTAACAGGTGCACTAGAGGGCAACAATGAGACAACCCCCAAAACAGCAATGGTTTTACAGGTGGAAGCCACTGACATTTATTACCTCCTCATCTTTTCTGACAGTTTTTTTTATCATGAGTTTTTCATTTGGTTAATGTCAGTGTTTCTACTGCTAACTGGACCCTACAGAGGTTGCAATAGTAGTTTGCCCATCTGTATCTGGAAGTCCCACAGAATCTTGGCTTGGTCATTCTAAACCACCTTTTGGGGCGTATCACATTTTGACCTTGGGACTTCTAGGTCAGCACAGATGTTCCTGTATACTATGCCAGCCACTTGGTTATAGCGTTCCATGTATGCCCTTCCTGCTAGCATCTTGCACCCTGCTGTTATGTGCTGGATTTTCTCAGGGGCATCTCTGCACATTCTGGGCCTGGAGTCTTGCCTGGTGTGATAGACCCCAGGCTGGCATCAGAATTAGCACCTCTACGTCTGAGGCCATGGTCCTCAGCCGGAAAAGAGTAGAGTGCCCACTCCGGATGACAGGAGTGGGAGATTGACAGATGGATCAAGGCTGCATCTGCAGTGATGCGGTAGTGACCGAAAGAATAATGAATACAAGTGGCAGAAATGAGTTTCCTCTGAAGGGTGGCTGGCCTCTCCCTTAGAGATAGGGTGAGGAGTGCAGCCATTTGGGAGGGGCTCAAAGTAGAGCCGCTGCTCCTCCACATCGAAAGGAGCCAGTTGAGGTGGTTTGGGCATCTGACTAGAATGCCTCCTGGGTGCCCCTTGGGTGCGGTGTTCCGGGCATGTCCTGGAGGAGGCCCTGGGGCAGACCCAGGACATGCTGGAGAGGTTATATCTCTCAGCTGGCTTGGGAACGCCTTGGGGTCCCCCCAGATGAGCTGTTGGAGGTGGCTGGGGAGAGGGAGGTCTGGGCTTCTCTGCTTAGGCTGCTGCCCCTGCGACCTGGCCCCAGATAAGCAGAAAAAAATGAATGGATGGACACAGTAGACTCCTTTTGCTCAGCTTTTGACAGAAAAACATGGACAGTATGAATCCTTTTAGCTGGCATTTTATCTTTTAATAAGATGTAACTGTTTGCTATAATTTGATAAAAGCACATTGTAAAAAAAGTGCAAACCACCGCATCACCGTGCTAACCTAGTATCAATTTAATACCAAGTAGGTGCAGTACTGCAGATACCAAGTACAGATACCAGAGCTTTTAATTTGTAAAGGCAGCTTATGTGGGAGAGCAGTGTGTCATGATTTCTGAGGTGAATACATCATCAGAATATTCAATCTGAATACATTTTAATGACCACTACAAGCCTCTGATTTTTGCTTTCCACGGTTACTTAGTTAACACAAGAAAACACGCCTTTCACAGTTTTTGACATGTTTTAAAACTTGGTTTTTGGGAGACCTGGAATGTCTGGAAAGTACTTTGGGTCAACTAGTGACTGACAGGAGTCGTGACTGAAGCATTACTTTCACTATATATAAACTACTTGGATATTCTTTGTCTCTCAGAAACAACTCTGCCAGTGGCCTCTGACTCTGTGCCAGGGATCTGGGTCTATCTGAGGGACTGCCCTCCTCTCTTCATTCCTTTTGTCTTTTTCATGGTTTCTCATGTGACTGTATAAATTGCTGGTGTTGCCGCAGTAGTGAATAGCCTTCCAACACACATCGCAGTTTGATATGCTTTCATTTACAACCATAAAATATCTCCACAGCATGCTCCTTTTTTCTCTCTGCCGCTGTGCTCTCACTCGCTGAAGCTTACATGTGTCTGCTCAGCGCCGCTGAGTCACATGATGACACGACAACAAAACAGCAGGGCTGAAGAAAGGGAGGAGCAGAAGATGCACGCAAGATGTGAGAGGAGCATTGTTTCCCAACATGACTCCTTTTTGATGAATGTGTGCAACATACTGAATGTAGAGAAGTACGGGCTCATTCCCATTACTCTAATATTGATCCAGTCCCAGCACTGGTATCAGTGCTATCAATATTTGGATTGCTCTGCCCACCCCTACCACCCAGTAAATTTTGAAGTAGTAGACTGTCTTCCCATTCCCTTTTGTTCATGATGATGATGGTGAGGTTGTCCCAGTTGTCTTTGTGTGAGGAGCAGGGTGCAGTCTGGACATGTCCCCCTGTCTGTCACATAGTCTGTCAATATCTTGACAGAAAAAAAAGTTTGTTTTGAGTATTCTGTATCACTGATGTAGTATTCTCAAATGATACATGATGAACAGGAGTGAATCCAGGATCAATAAACTGAAGGTGAATGAACATGCCAGTTCACTTCACAGCTGCTTTCTCCTTCTTTTCTAGTAGGTGGGAAAGCTCAGAAGAATTGCTAGTGTCACTATATCTGACCTACAGCAAACTGGTATATGCTTGCACCAGGCAGTTTTCACTGTACTGTTTTAGGTTGCCCTGGGTCAGAGCAGTGGCTCTTATATAAAAGTTCAAGATGGGCAATTTGACCCCTTAGCTGAGTAAAAGAATAATAGCTCAATAGAAAAGTTATTCACATTCATAAATGTGTTTTCTGCAGTACCACTTCACTAGATAATGAGTATGACAGCTGACAGCCCAATGGGATATTCAAATGGAACTTAAAAGGGGAAGATAAGACTGTGTAAATGAGGCATTCAGAAGCAGGTGCTCTCACACAGATGTGTTCTCTACGATAATTAAAATTTACATTTAGGCAATTGGCAGAAGCTTTTATCAAGAGCAACCGATAATAATTGCAACATTAAAAGAGAGAAGAGTGAAGCTTCCTCAAGCATCAGTTGTGTAAAAGTATATTGCTTGTAAGTGCAGAAAGCAGCCATTGTTGCATTAGTTCAGAAAGTTACCGGTGTAAAGTTATGGCTAAAACGCATGCATGTGCAGTGCGTGCTGAGGTCAAACCAGAAGGGTCAGGGTTTGGTTATATTACGCTTATAGCAGACTGATCAGGGATCAAGGTGGGATTGGAACCACCTATCCAGTTCACGATCGTGGTGGGGCTGGAGGCTATCGTAGCTGTCATGGGGTGAGAGGCAGAATGCACCCTGGACAAGTCACCAGTCTGCTGAAAGGCTAACACATAGAGACAGGCATTCACACCTACGGCCACTTTTGAATCACCAGTAAAAGACATGCATGTCCTTGGAGTGTACCCAGGAGTGAGGTGTGAGGTGACAATTCTAACCACTGTACCATTTTACCAATCGTACTTTTAATAACAGATGTAAATTACATTGAATTAAATAATCAGTTTCTTCAGTGCAAACAGGAGGTTGGCCAGAATGTTGGGCCGAATGACGCCCTTTAACGTATCCTTATAGCAGCAAGTCTCAAACTGTGTGTCGTGTTTGTCAAAGTGTGTACTGCAGAAGCACGACACGTGCGGCACGAGTGACCCCGGGAAAAGTCATGCAGAACTAATGTTTAATTATTTTCATAATGGAACAAAGAAATTCACACCATTCACAAACCTGCTCATTCACTCGCAGAGCTGAGAAAATGGAGAGTCGCGAAAAGAAAAAAAAAAGAAAACAGGGGGTGGTTCTGAGACAAATGATGATAATCGGCAAAATACATCAAGCCAAAAAGGAAATATGACGAAGCCTATCTTGCTCTTGGTTTCACGGGGAACTTGGTAAGAGATGAGGAGAGACCATCGTGCACTGAAGAACAACTTACTGATACACTGAAAGACGAGTGTTTCACCTCACAGGTGGACGAGGCTACTGACGGCAATAGAGACTGCTTGTTCGTTCCATTTATTCACTTTGTCATGTCGGAGGCCCTGTGGGAGGATTTGCTGTTTTGCAAGTATTTTCCAAGCAGAGCGACAGCTGATGAGCTATTTAAGCTTCCTGACTTTTACCTTGCAGAACATCGGCTGATATGGTGTTTACAGACCATGGCAGAGAAAGAGGAAGGGGCTGCAGGCACTTGTGAAGAGAGCCCCGACAAACGTGCAGCGGATGCGCTCTTACACAGAGAAGCACGAGCACTGAGGCAGATTAGCCCCAATCTTAGATTTATTAGCGCTGTCAATTTCATCAAAACAAAACCCCTGATAGCACAACTGCTCTCTGCACTTTGTGAGGAGATCGAAGCCAAGCGTGTGAAACCTTGCTTCATTTCGAGGCAAGTTGGCTTTGGCAAGGTAAAGTCTTTAAGCTCAGAGCAGAAGTTTGGTTGTTTTTGGACGAGCAACATATGCACAGGCAAGTTTAGTGATGAAGAATGTCTGATGAAGCTGGCCCAGCTCAGTGACAGGCTGAATGAATTAAATATTCAACTTCAAGGCAGAGACAAACAGTTTCCTCAACTGGCAGACAAGATCAGTGTAGTCACTCAGAAACTTGAGATGTATAAAAAAACTTGAGATGTATAAAAAACTTGAGATGAATTGCAGGCGCCTTGATGAAGGAAATACTGTTGCCTTTGAGATTGAGTGAATTTGCTGAAACCAATGATTTTGCAGTTTGCACAGTCTTGAAGAACATTCTTACAGAAACACTTCCCCCAGCAACGGTGTGACTGGCTCAGAGACCAGCGTAATGCAGCTGCGCCTGCCGATTTTACTTCTTCTGAAGGAGACAAGGTCATTGAGAAGACATCTGACTGAGGCCGCTACATCACAGGACTCACACAGATCATTTACAGTTACAGTCAAACTAGAACCACCTATTAACATAAATGCACCACGAGAAAACTCTGGATTATAAAGATCAAGCATGTCCATGAAGAAACGCTCCAGCCTAATTTTATTTTCAACCCTTAAGAACATTGTTGTAAATACAGAAGCCTGGTTGAACTATGAGGCTTGTTCTGACGGGTCTGAGGCTGGTACTTTATATCTGAGTACAAACTATTTCTTGATCTTATCCTGGGCCCTAGTACAGCAGCTCAGTTCATCCTGTCTGAAAATGCCATTTTTGCTCTTTTTTCCCTCCCTTTAAGCCAACTTTCTTCTGATTGGCTTCCGCTTAGAAACAAGTGGATGTAACAAGCCCAATAAAATGGAAATTACAGGCTGGTGACGCAGTTTCTACCTCTGAGAGCCACGTCTCCTTACATTTTGTGGCTGGGAGGCAGGCGAGGGGCTGGGCTGCTGCAGTGATGCAGTGAAACTTAACCGACCCAAGCTGACCTCAGGTCACGATTAAAGTAGAGGACCAGGCACCTGGAGGGCAAGGCTTCTAGCATCACAGCTTCTGGTGGGGCCCATTATGGCCACTCAGAGGGTAATCCAGCTAGGAAAAACAAGGCACAGATGGAAGCAATCAGGGAGTGAACTTAATAGAGGACAATATGATAGAGAGAGACACTGAGGGATCAAAATAACCTCTAATATTACAGAACATGGAGAATTAAAGACACAAATTACTAAGCAAATGCATGAAGATAAACATGTCAACAATAAGCAACCTAAGAATGTAATAGAGAATAGTTATTAAACAAGTATATAAGAATACATACAAGCATTTAAAAGTCCAAGGTCAGTACAGCACCTCAGTCCAAAATCCCCAGAACCCAGGACCAAGACACTAACAGGATGGCAGAAAATAAGGAAAGACATAATATGTCCACTTTAGGTTCAACACCAGAAAAAACCTAGCTGCAGGAATGCCGCTACAAACAGATTTTATGTGTTCGCTCACTGAGAAACAAATCCACGTGTGTTCAGAGGTAATTCTGATTCGCTGGGCTCCATCTTCTGTGAATTATTTAGTCAAATTCTCTGTGGACAGCAGCAAAGTCACCTGCAGGTGAATGAAAAGCTCATCCATAATTTCAGCCAGTCCTGCAGATGGTAAAATAATTTACTGGGGGGCTGTGTTAAGCCAGGGACTCCCACACACATTTAACCCGCAGCTCAGCAGAGCCGGCCTGTCTCCTCAGTGTCTTCATATGTTTGTAACCAGATGCTGCAGCTTCTGCACATCTTTTTTAAGCCCCCCCCCCCTTTGTTTATTGTTTTCTCAGTCGTTGGCATGAAGTTGTGCTTGAATGCCTTTCATGTCATGTTTTGGGAACAATTTAGATTCCGTATGGGATTATCATCTAATCCCTGGTTTTATAGGGAGAAATTGTTCATCAGAAATTATTCAAAGGTCTTAGTCCAACTGAAAGCTAAAGCTGTATTTGCAGTGCTTATTTTTGATTTACCTACCTCATAGGTAGAGGGATGAAACTAATGCTGAGATAATGTTTTGGTACTGGCTGACAATTTAGTAGTGTAATTTGATTGATGCAACGCGGGAACAAAAACAAGTGTCTTTGCTAAATCTATTTATTCTCTTTCTTACTCTGCTTGCAGTAATTTATTCATAACAATTATAAGAACCCGTGAGTGATAGGCTTATGCTGTAATCTTTAGCAAAGCACTGAGTGGGCTGGACTTGATAATGGCACTCCTGTCAGGTGTTACATTCAGTGAGGCAAATGTCAGCAAGCTCAGCAGGCAAAGGAGCGGAACGGTGATTTTCCACAGACTTCTATGTAACTGCTAGAGGAGTTGCCCCCTGCTGGCTATTAGAAAGAGTGCAGGTTTAAGATGGAGGTTTTAAATTTTGAGTTGTACACTTTATGGACAAAAGTACTGAACCACCTACACGTTACGTCTACAGGAGCTGCTTGACCACAGAAGCCCACACCATGATTATCCCAGCACATAGTTTTGTGCTGATGTTAATACTACAGGAGCTTTAGTACTCTGCAGTTGTTGAGGAGTAGAGCATCGGTGACTTTTACGCTCTGTGCGCCTCAGCACTCAGCAACCCCACTCTGCCACTTCGTGGTTGAGTTGCTGTGGTTCCTATATGCTTCCACTTTGCAATAACAACAATTACAGCTAATTGAATGGGAGTGTGGGGTTGTTATAGGATGGCAGCATTGCAGCAAGTCAGTCCATGCCTTCCCTCCTATATTCTGCAGCGAGGTCTTTCGAATGAGCGATTCTTTCAAGAATGTCTGTAAAGGCAGACTGAGTGATTTTATACACCTGTGGCGAGATTAAGAGTTGTGGCCCCATACTTAGTGTACTTCCATCTTTTACAGGTCCATAACTATTTGGACAATGACACAATTTATGCAGTTTTGACTGCCACAGTGAATTTTAAATCAAACAAACAGTATGCTACTGAAGTGCAGACTTTCAGCTTTAATTAAAGTGATTTAACAAAAGTATCGCATTAACTGAGGAATCACAGTCAATTATATACCGAGTTCTCCATTGGAAGCCGCCAAAAGCAACAGATGTAGTCCTCAGGTCCTCTTTTGGTAAACCTGAATTACATTCATCATTGGTTAGTCTCATTAATAAGCGTTCACAGATGATTGTTAGCTCTAAATTGTGTCTTTTGTGCTCCCATCTGAATTTATAGTTGATTGGCTATTAATTTGCTACAACATAAGGTCAATGACATTATCTTAATTTGAGGGTACAGATCATTTGTTCCTCATTAGCGGTTTTCTTTTGTTAAGCCCATGTCATATTACCCAATTTATAAGTAATTATAGTGTGGATCACATCCTGATATTGTAGGGAACATCAGTAACCTGATTATTCATACATGATCGCTACAGAGCAGTGCGGCCACATGCCTGTCAGAGTCTCCAAAGCTTTGCTGTGACTCTGTCAGAGTCACGTCTTTTACTGCCTGTTGTCTCCTGTCAGCTGTTTGCTGGTAAGTAGAACAATGGAGGGGTCCGCTGGGCATAAGTGGCGGAGTAGAACAAGTGCTATGATAAAATATTTCTATAGAAGAATATGAGAATTCAGGAGAGATTATATGCATAAAAAATGCATACAGCTTGTACCTGCATGTACCCTGTGCTATAACATTGCTCACAATCCTTCAATCAGTTACTAAGTAAATGGTTTCACAGTGATACCGCAGTATGTTGGAGACTCAGCAGCTTCCTTAACATACAATCTTTGCATTGCTGCGTTTCAGAGATATACCGGAAGGAAAATCCCAAAGGATCCTCTGGTACAGAGGAAGCCAGAGGACGATGTGATGACATGCTACACGGAGAGTAGCTTTCTGCTCTTCACTAGCATCATTTAAACTGAGCACTGCAGAGGAAATGAAATGGGACGGAAGACGCTGTTGAAAGAGACACAGCATGCAAGACAGAATCAGAGGGCAAAGAGATTAGCGAGGGAGAAAAATTGGAAAGGGGAAGAAATACGCTGCAAATATGGGAGAAAAGGAACAGAGATGAGACCGAACAAATTGGATGAAAGTTCAGAAGTGGGAAGACAGAAATTGAGGAAACAATGAAGATGCGAGAGATAAGCGAGGGGAAGGAGAGGGCAGCGCGAAAACTAAGAACGCAGAGGCGTTGGGGAAGAAAAAGACATTATTACCCTTTGATTTGGAGTAACAAGCAGTCGGAGCAATCATCATTTGGCTCTCAGAGCAACGGCCCCTCAAAAACACACAGGTTAATCAGGCCCGTGCACCTTGATGTTGTGTATTCACAGTCGCAGGTCTGGTCTAATGATCCCCCTACTGATAGTGGGAGAGTAGCCTAATACATCACTCTGTGCGTTTGTGTGTGTGTGAGACTCATTGAGATTGAGATTACCTCTCTTGTGTAAGTGGTACTTTGCAGAAAGGCTGGACACACACCCCCTCACTCCTCACTTACTCTCAAACACAGATGGCATGGTACCGATTTTAATTTAGCCAAAAAGTGAACAGATCCAAGAAGGAAGGACGGCTGTATGCACAGAGTAACAAACTTTTGCTGTATCTTGTATATTTTTGTGTCCATATAAAGTTATCGCTTAATGTTTCTTAACATAAATATAAATGAGTCCTCTGCATTATTTAAACACTTGTTATTTAAATGACCTGTTGTCCTATGTAATCTTAACTTTTAGCTCAGGTACTCGGCTGTGTTCAGATCTATGCAAGTCAAAACAAAAGATGAATCGTGCTGTAGGTGTAGTGAGGTGAAACTCACTAGGTGGACAGCCAGCATCGCAAACACCTCTCCAGCTGTGAGTGAGCATTTTGACGGATGCTTGAAATCACAGATGTCGTTTATGCCTGGTCACAAGAACAGCAAAATTTTAAAAAAGAAGGCAATTGTGGCAGCTCTGTGGTAAAGGTTCAGTTTTCCTGTAATTTGTGGATTTCCGTGTGGGTGAGAAGTAATTTGCATCATATTTGCTCTACTGACCGACAGCGAGGTGCCTTAATATGGCTAACCTTTGAGGAGAGCTGCATATATTAATGAGGGGACTGAGCATCATTAGATTGCATATAAGATGAAGACAGCGACCATGACATCATTCCCACTGTTTTCTGGCATTTTGGAGAATCGGTGTTTGAATTTTGGCTACTGCCATGTTGGGGATTTCTAACGAGATATAAATGTCCATACGGTAGTTAATTATCCGGTCTGGTTGGCAGAGCCTGGTAAGCAAACTGCATTCAATTCAGTTCAATTCTATTTATATAGTACGCTTTATATTGTAAGGTAAAGCCCCTACAATAATTAGAGAAAACCAACAGTCAAAACGACCCCCTATGAGCAAGCACTTGGCAACAGTGGGGAGGAAAAACTCCCTTTTAACAGGAAGACACCTCCAGCAGAACCAGGCTCAGGGATTTTTTTCTATCAGGCTGTAAACATGCTTTTTTATGTTGTAAGGTGGGAGTGTATGGGACTTGAGCTGTATTTTATAGACAGTTGTAAGACAGGACTCAATGGTAAAAAAGTATTTTTAAAATCTTTATACTGTGTAAAATTACTGTAGCAACTAAGAAAACTTTAGAATAGGAAGCTCCTAACTAGCTACTGGCAAGCTCATTAGCTTGGAAGTCTTTATTTTCCATCTAAAACTGTTTTCATTCAAGGAAATAGTAACACAGTAGCAAATATTGGCTAGCTTCTATTGTAGTTTAGTTAAATTTTATTATTTTTGTCATATACTGTACAGGTAACAGTGGTACATCACTGTTACCTGTAAGGAAATTCTTAGACTCAGGCCCCTCAATGCTGCATATAAACTAATACTTAAATAAAATCTAAAGTAAACGATATATAAAAGACAATTCCTAGTATCTTTGTATAGTCTCTTTATAGTCTACGGCTATTAAGTTAGCGGTTCGGACGCCAGCCGCATATTTTGCAAAGATTCTTTGTTACCAGTCACATCACAGCTTACACTTAAATTGTATTTTTCCCCATCAGTTTTGTGATATAGTACCATAATCCTGAACTGCTGTGTCGAGGGAAAAAAGCCAGTCAGAAAGCTGCTGCAAAAATAGTACAAGAATTTCACTGCAATTTGGAACATACAAAACTGGCCAAGAAACAAGCAGGGACAGACTGTTTCATGATTTTAGCAAGTGTAGGATAGCTCTGATAGCACGTTACAACTTCTAGCATTCGTCCACAGGTGTTGCCTGCCTGATTCGATGCAATGCGGACTCTAATATCAGTTTTTAATAGTTTCTAAAGGTGTTTTTACTGTGAAGGGCCTCTTTTAAACACACCACTCTGTACTTTTATTCATGCTTGGCTAGATGTGCTATTTGGCCACCACGTCACCATCTGCCTGTTCAGAGAACATGCAAAGTGCTTTAAATACCAAATGAAAGCAAATGTCAAACGCTCAAAAAAATAAAACAATACAAAGAAAATAAGCCACAAGACACTTTATAAAGAGACAGCAGAAGATGAAAATTATGGTAATAAAATACTAGAATTAATGACTGCATATTAATGGTGTGACTCAGCAGCTAAGTTTAAGCAAGTGATTTAAATGCTATTATGACAGATAATTAGCCTACGCCTCCAATGCAGGTTGTATAAAGAACAAAAAACAAAAAAAAACAAAAAAACAAAAACAAAGCAGAAGGTGAAGGCTGGCAGAAAACTTTGAAAGTGACACTTGAGTTAGAACATTACACCCCAGTCAACCTCCTGCCCCTCCTTTATGCAGGGAAAGTTGTGTATTAGGAGAAAACTTAAATGAAGAGCATGTTTCTCACAGGAACTTTGAGCTTAAGGGAAACAAAGTACGTACACATCAGTGCATTGCTCTGTCATTCTGTGGCGTAACATTGTTAAATGGAACGAACCAATCAGCTTAAGAATTATAGTTTAACTTCCACAATATCTGAGTCACATTTTTGAAGGTTACCGTGTATACACAGAACAACTCGTCTTGAATTTGAGCTTTTTTTTTTTCATCAGTTTTGGTTTTTAGGATTTGTTCTTAAAAAAACAAAACAATGCTAATTAATGCAAACTTTCTAGTTTTTTATCCATAGATAAATGTTTCAGAGGAACTGACAGTCTCACAGCTGCGGCTGCTCTTATTATAAATCCGTGACATCATCGCTGTCTCCGTCCTTACAGCCTGTTGACGAGTGGACGACTGTAAAAGCTTAATGTTACGCACAAAAATAACGAACTAATGTCTAACTGGGATTTCAGTGCTTGTAAAAACAAACGTCTGCAGATGAATTCGCTCCTCTGATCGCTTTACATCGACTTAATGAATGAGGAAATAAATCGGAGAGGTGGTTCAGGTGCAGCAGGAGGGGAGGAGTCAGTGAGATAGAGTATGTTGGATAAAACCTGCCAGCGAGCAGGTTAGGTTCAGAGAGTCTGTTACCCAGGTAACTTACTCAGAGTTGAAGTTAGCTCTCTTTCTGGAACTGGAACCCAGAGTTTCTCTCATTTTAGGGTTAACAAACCCAGAGTTGTTAGCTGAACCTACTTTCTGGAATAGGGCTCTGAAGGCTGTTGAGAAATAACAAGCAGCCTGTTCCAAAACAAAACCTGCATTATCAGGAATTCGGCTCCCTTGCCGGCCTTGAGGCTGGTATCGTATCTCTCCTGGGTCAAAATGTGACCGACGCTCTTCCCCCACCCCACGTCTCTCTGTGACTTCTGTGAGCTGGAACCGGCGCACCACCATTATCGGTGACTGTTTTGGTTGCGAGCTGGATCTGGCTCCTGAATGCCCTGACCCCTCTCGTCTCTGTTGGCACCCCCCCCACCCCCACCCCCCGCAACCCTTACCTAACCAAATTGCTGTCCTGGCTTTAAACGTGAAATATGCTTTGCTAAGGTGTTTTCTGGATCCTCCATAGGAGTACTGTACAAGGGGAATTTTTTTTTATTAACCTAACTCTCCTTTTGTTGATTGTTTTCTTTTTTCTTGGGATTGATTGTGCCGGCGGCGTCATTAAGGCTGCGGCTGCAGACATCCACCCCACCCCCCCATATGTTAGCTTGTATGTTCTCTTAGATGGCTGTTCTGAATGGAATTTCGTTGTATGTATGATGACAATAAAGTTCTATTCTATTCAGTGTTAAAGCTAACTGTTTTAGTACGATCGGATGAAACAGCATCCAGCTGTCAGTGAAAGCGGACACGCCCCCAACTACCCATGGCTTTTAGCCTCAACCAAAAACAAACAATAACAACAGAAAAAAGAAATAGCTGTAGAGAGAAAACACCTTTTATTAGTAAGCTGTAAACATGTATATTTGTTTATTTCTGCTGTGAAATGAAACATTGCTTATAGAGCCAGCCTCAAGTGGACCTTCAAGGAAGTGCAGTTTTCGACACCTTAAAGCCAGCATTATTTTTTAATGCTAGAGTTTGTTAGTTAGTTCTTACTAAATAAGTCATTTAGTTTTGGAGATAGCAACATCACCATCACTCCACAATTTCAGCCTGGACTAAAATATGTGCTGTTGTACACAAATATCATTATTTATAAACTTAATTTTAGGTTAGTGACATATGTAAGTTGTGGCGCAGTGGGTAGGTGCTCACCTCGCAAGCGGAGGGTCGCTGGCTCGAGTCCCTGTCTGTGCGCATGCTGTCATTGTGTCCCTGGGCAAGACACTTAACCCACATTGCCCAAGTGTGAATGTGGGTGGTGGTCGGAG
>JAVDPK010001394.1:108996-124615 GCA_034780415.1 Cichlasoma orientale | reverse complement strand
GCCCAAGTGTGAATGTGGGTGGTGGTCGGAGGGGCCGTAGGCGCGGATTGGCAGCCACGCTTCCGTCAGACTGCCCCAGGGCAGTTGTGGCTACATTAGTAGCTTACCACCACCAAGTATGATTGAGGCATGAATGAATAGTGCACTAAACTGTAAAGCGTCTTTGAGTACGGTGAAAAGCGCTATATAAGTCAAAGGCATTATTATTATATATTGTTTATTTCTTATTGATATGCATATAAACATGATGGTAAATGGACTAGTTCTTATATAGTGCTTTTCTACTCTAGCTGAGCACTCAAAGCTCTTTATACAACACGTTTACATTTACCCATTCACACAACACTGTTTCTATTTCAATCTCCAATTTTGTCTAATGACAAAGACACTCTATTCCATTCTATTCTATTCTATTTATTACCTGAATCGTATACTTTTTTGATTTTTATTCTCTTGAAAATGTTGTATTTTTGACTCATTTGTTAATCTAAGTGACTCATTTAATAAATTTTAAACTAACATGAATATTAAATAAAAAAATTTACAGTAAAAAGAGAAGACAACATTTTAATATTCATTTCAGAACTTGGTGACAGTTGGCAAAAAGTTGCTTTAGTTTATCAAGAAAATGGTCAAGTTTTTGTTTTTCTCTTTACTTTAAAATGAAAAACAAAAATCAGAACCTGCAAACTAACCTCCTGGGTGCAACAGGAATAGCTGTTTTTTGTTTTTTTTTTTTCATTTTTCATGTGTATGCTTCAAAGGTTGAAATAATTTGCAGTAATTGTATGCTAATGTAGGCAAAGGTGCCTGGAGGGTAAACGAGTACACAGGAGGAGTGTCAGAAGGTGAGTTTGGGAATCAGCTCCCATCTGCTACAGCACTTTAGAGGCCGTGGACTCTAACACCACGGACAAGAAAGGACAGATGCTGCATGTTAGAGACTGAGGGCACAGAGCATCTGTATTTCTATCCAGGAACAGTCATTTTCTTTGTGTGTGGTGGTGTGTGTCAGAGGAACAGATGCTGTCCTAGCGGGTGCTCCGTCCCCTGACAGGTGACAACTCTAACTGCTTTGAAAACCTTATGGCCAACAGACCAGGGTCACATTGTTTGTTAAATACTTTTTGATTCTGCAGGGGCACTTGCTTTAACCTGTCTTGATGTGCTGGGGAGACTGTTAATTGGGTTCTTTTGAAAGTACACAAAGTACTTGCTTCACGCCCATAATAAACACTTTGAGACCTGAATAGCAGAAAGGTCTGTCTCTGAATTCTGTTTCGAACCATCCTAACCTAAAGATATATTTGCTGATTCTCTAAATGGGTGGGGATATATTACCTCTGTGGAGGAGGCACATTTTGGCATTGAAGTATGCTTTTGATGCAAAAAATAATAATTACGCTCAGGAATATTGAGCCACCGTTCATTTCTGTATATTTTGCTGGGAAAATGGAAAATAGGTGAAGCATATTTTTGGCAAATAAGTGCTTAGCAAATATCAAATCACATTTTATATTTTTTAGTTTCAAACACATTTCTATTTGTGTTTGCTTGTTTTTATGACAGGTGGTCTAATAAATTTGTTAAGCACTGTAGGTCTTTGGGAAGGTCATTTGCACCACCTCGCTGGTGCAAATGGGTTGTTTTATTTACTTAATGTACTTTTACTTAAATGTATATATTTTTTTATGCCTGTCAAACTGTGCTGTCTTTGGCATTTTTCACAGATTTAACTAAAGAAACTGGAACAAATCGTGTGTTTTTGTAACGGGCTGCAATATTCAATATGTTTAAAATCAATTATTTACCAGTTGTCTTTTATGTGTAGACATAACACTGGCTCATGCCTTGAGTGAGGTGCCTTTTTTGTGGTTCAGCGATTCATAGGTCAGCGGTTCAGTGGCTTAACAAACAAACAAAAAACATCCTTCTGAAAATGGTCAAGAACAAGGACTGGACTGAAAGTGAGAGAAAAATCAGCCACGTCCAACGAAAAACTCCGAAAGACCTCCAGAAAGCTGCTCGATACCACTTTCACACCAGAACCACTGGGAGCATCATTTTACCTTTTACTTACATTTTACTTTTACTACTTGTTTCATGGTTCAGGCTTTACAGGGTATTGGTTCATTCGTGATATAGTGAATTTTGGGTTGTGTGGGATAGAAAGAAAAAAATATATATTATGATCACTTCTACCTAGAATCGCCTAGGGCATCACTTTGGCCCTGATAGAGGTTAATGTAAAACGACCGTGGCATGCCGGGTTGCCTAGCAACAAGATTGTTTACACATATTTTGATATGAATGCTATAACCTGAGGTAGCTGGATATGACTGGATATGACATTTTAAAATGTAGGCAAGCTGCTCAGTCTATTTCATGGCTCCGTGTTTTATACCTTCTTTATTTCAGTGTAACTAACACCACCCACGATGATGTTCTGCAAAGATTATGTAGATGCATTATGTCTTGTGTTGTCTGTTGTAATCTTTGCTTATTAGTAAACTCTAATATATATTTTAACTTTCCGGTTTGTAATGAAATAACTGAAATCGTTTGTAAAACCATTTAAAAAAGATCTTAAATATTTGTTTTGTCAAATTTTACTTAGAATTCTAAAAATGAGCTGAAAATGAGCATCTTTAAGAAATGACCTCTTCCTCTTCTTTGCCATAACTGCTATTGTTGCAGTTTGGAATTCCGGCAGTTCTAATGCTAAATATTTACAGGCAGGTCTGGCTCCTGCAGCAAAGGATAAAGAAATGACGACTTCTGCGCAGTACTGAAAATGTAACACTGTGAAGTTTGACGGATTGACAGCCACCTTTTAAACATTTAATTTTCATGAGCAAACCTTTTATTTTACCTTTGTAAACGCAGCAGTTAAATTACAGAGAAATGACTCAAATTACCCACCATCATTTTAATCTACAAATAAAAGCTTTTGCTGGGCCTCTGTGGGACAGAGTAAATAAACATACAGCCATCAGGACTTTTAAACATGATAGTTAAGTTTCCTCAAGCTCAGTCACAAAGAATACTAATGAGGACTTCCCCAGGGACAGAAAACCTAACGTTACAGCTCCTGCAGCAGAGAAGTTCACTTGTTGCTAGCCTCAGAAATTAGCCCTCAGGTTAGAGCCCACATCAGCGCTTGCCAGACTTCATGTCACACAAATATGTGAACATTACCTGTTGAGACCTTCATGGTGGAAGGGCTGCAAAGAACCACTGCTGGAGGAGACGCATGTAAAAGAAGAGAAGACGAGAGATACAAACTGCTAACATTACACCAGAGAAACTGCAGTGTGAAAATTAGTTTGAATGTTTTTTCATCATCACTTTTCCTTGACTCTGATGGAAATGTCATGAGGTCAAGGAAAAGTGTGAAGGGGAATTCTCAAAGAGAACCATGATGTTCAGAGAATCCAACAAATTCTTATGCTAGGCTACTTAATAATATGATATGAGGACCAAGATTGGGGGAAAAAAACACTGTAAGGTTAAAGTGAAATTATTCTTGATCTACTTTAATGCTTCCTTTATTAAGAATTTCAGAATTTCTCTAAAATCTGAGTAATCAATGATGACCCTAAAAACTGGCGAGACATCAAATCCCGAAATGAGGACACGACCACCGCAAAGTTACAATTTTCAGTGTAACGTTGCTGATCTTTGGTCATCTATTTCCTTAACTGCTCATCCAATTCAGGGTCACATGGGTCACCAGTCCATCGCAGTGAACTTTGATAATTTTAATGTAACACATTTTCTTTAATTATTACATGAGGAAATAACTTTATAACAAGCTGCTTTTAATAAACTAGTGAAACTTTCATTGTTTGCCTGTAAAGTCTAAACCTAGCCAATCAGAATGTCATTTTCACTTTTTTTTATTAATAATTGTTCTTTGCAATCAGGTGACAAAGAAAGAAATCCCTCTAACTGGCACACATTAAAAACTATTCATATATTTTTTTTTAACAAAAAAGCACATTTTTACTTATTTATTAATTCAATTCAGTTTATTGCCAAATCACAGTTGCCGCAAGCACTTTATAATTAAATGTAATATTTGACAGCAGGTCTGATGCACCCAAATTAGATAAGAAAATGGATTTTATATGAGCTGTCATGTGGTGGGGGATTAGCTGGTGACAGGGTAACCCTATAATTCTAACACACCATCATCTGGTTAGAGCTTAGCGGGACCATCATTTGTATTTCAGACAGTGGGCTAAAACTTACCTCAAACTCTGTAAGAACTATTTGACCAAGCAGCAGAGCGATGGAGTGCTGCATCAGATGGCCGGACCTTGACTCAGTCCAAATGAGATGATTTAGGATGAGCTGGACTGCAGAGTAAAGGAAAAGCTGCATCTGGCTGCTTTTTCTTTACTGTGTAAAGAAAATTAATGCAAATGGAGAAACATCTTATTCCAAATATACAGACACCATAGACTGTTGTCCATTATGCATTAAAGAAGTAAAAAATAAATAAATAAATATGGTATAAGCACCAACACAGATTCATCTCTTTCAATTTGTCAGTGTCTGCTCCCTGTCCTTGAAAACACATGCTTAAAGCCAGACTGCAGGGCATAGTTGAGAAGAACATGTAGGCTTGCTTAGAATAATGAAAAAGTGCCAATAAATTGAAAGTAAATTCCTTTTTTATCTTGGCTTGCTCATCAGTGTAAATTAGGGTCACATTCCTGGAACTAGTCCAGGGGGTGCCATTTTGTCTGGCTCTCCTGCAAGACAATTCCTGAATAACAAGTTAGAGGTGGTTGGCACAAATCAAACCTTCACACACCAATCATGTTTGTTCAGTCTGTCGCCAGGCTGCAGCTGAGACAGGCTGCAGAGCCAAAAGCATACCAAAGCAGCCAATACAGAATGATAAACTATGAGGCCAGCTATTTGCTTTAACATTAAGTCAGGGCACATTATTTTAAGCCACTAAGAGGGTACTAACATTGCACTAAAGTTCAGTTAATCATTATAATGTGCCCTTTTGCTTTGACAGAAAATAGACGGATATATAAGTATATGGAAGCCTTATAAGCAGAGCAAAGGAAAACGTGTTCCTCTGTAATAAATTTAGAGAAACAGTACAGTACTTAATTAATTGGGAAGCTAGCGCCGCAGTAGCTTAGCATAGCATAAAGCATAAGGACTAGAAACAGGAAGAAAATCCAACAACTGAAGTTGTGTTTGGGGGGGTGAAGAGGCAGTGTCCGGGACATGTGCTGTCCCTGACTGTGGCTGTGAGCCGCCTGGTGCAGCGGGTCCTGTAAATGTCCTCTAGAATTGGGGCTGGGTGCCAATAATCCTCTCAGCAGTCTTGATGATGCACTGTAGAACTTTCCTGCTGTCTGCAGTGCAGCCAGAGAACCACACTGAGATGCAGTGTGTGAGGACAGACTCAGTGGCTAGACCCATTTAACTTTACTATAGCAGCACTTTCAGAACCTGTTGTGGGAGTCACACTCTCTTCAAGCACCACAGGGTGTGAAGCCTCTGGAGACCTTTCTTGCCCGCTTCTGTGGTTTTGACGGTCCAGGTCATGTCGTGCCTGATGTTGACCTTGAGGTACTTGATGATCAGCACGACCTCCACTCTCTTGTCACTGATGGTGATGGGGCGATGGATGAGGGGCCTCAGTCTCCTGAAGTCCAGGATCGGCTCCTTCAACTTTGCTGCGTTAAGGATCAGGTTGTTCTCTTAGCTCCAGTTCTCCAGGCTTTCGACCTCTGTTCTGTAGGCAGCCTCATCACTGGATGTGATCCTCCCTATCACAATGGGGTGGGTGCTGAAAGTGCTGCTATAGTAAAGTTAAATGGGTCTAGCTTGAACAGTGTGCATCTATGGTGTGAATTTGAACATCCTAGCTCACATTGTTCTTGAATTACGGCTAAAGTTAAAGTTTTTGTGGAACAGCTGCAAACACCAAGGCTATGGAATACCTTGACCTTTTCTTTGGAGTGGGCTTTCCTTTTGAAATTGAAAAAGTCAAGAGGATAAAAATCTAAAGCCTTATTAATATGAATTGTGTGAAACATTATTTTGGTCATGCTAATATAACTAGTCTTCTCAAGTTTGCTTGCTGTTGCGGTTGATCACTAAATAAGCTGCTTACAGTCCACATGGTCTTTTAAGAAGACCTTTATAAAATCACAGGATTTGAAGATGCAGAAAAGGCGACAGACACATTTCAGTCCTGCATGAAAGTTCTGCAGAGGAGCCTCTGCCATCATCAACACTGAAAGATGTTGTGCTGGCAACCAAATCGGGGGATGTGACGGCCTTGGATGGTCAAGCTTTGCATGTTTGCGGCATGAATCTTTGCCCACTGCTACTGTATTCATATGCGTCCAAACTTTTTGACACTAGGCCATGGATAAGTAGCCCCCTTTGCATGTATATGTGCATGTTTGTGTGTGTGTGTGTGTATACACTGAGAAAGCAGAGATATGCAGTGCAGACAAGTGTGTGTGGTCATGACAGCTAATCTTTGAGCAGGTGTGGTCTTTGAACACATATACACAGTAAATCAGTTAAATCTTGCTGTCTGTGGATGATGCATGATGCCACCAGAGGCACATCACTCACGCTGTCATGACATGCATTTGAGCCAAACTGGCTCACAGAGATTTCTCCTTTAAACTTTTTCCCTCCAGATGATGTAAGAAGTCTCTGAAGTAGCAGGGAAGATTTGTCAAATGTTATGGTTGTAGTGGAACTAACATGGAAGACTGAACAATTTTTAAAGCCAAATACAGCCACACTTTCATGTAGTGTTCACAAAAAAAATGTTACTGTTACCAACAAAGGCATTGCAAACAGAGAGGTTTATTCAAGCCTTTTCTGCCTTTTTTTCTCTGACCACACTAATTGTTACACTAGTGTAGGCAGAGAATTCTTATACATAACAATGTTAATATGTTACTACTATTGCTGTCGATATAAAATAGCCCCTTCTTCTCCCAAACATCCACCTGTAGGACCGCATTGTTTTCAAGATGAGGTACATTCCTAACCTGTATTTTGGTGAAAGGCAAAAGGGACTCATTTGTAAAACTTGCAAATAGTTTTTGAGGTGTGCCAGATTGATTATTCTTTTTAGTTCCTGTTTGCCAAGACTAGCAAAAAATTACATTCTGATTGCCTAGGGTCCGAATTAGGAATAGGTTTGGGTTGTTACCGAAGATAACTCAGACTTCAGAGGGTTAAACTTTTTTGGCTCGTTCTCTCTCTCTCTCTCTCTCACACACACACACACACACACACACACACACACACACATATATATATATATATATATATATATATATATATATATATTCATGCAGGTCAGTGCAGTTCAAAATGCTTCACAAATAACCGATAAGCCAAAAAAAAAATACAATTTAATAAAACTAATAATAATAATAATAAAAAAATGAGATAAGTAAAAATGGCAACATAAAATAGAAATTTAAAAAATGAAATATACTACAAGTATTTCAATAAAACTAACCAATTAAAAGCGTGAAATTAAGTATTGCTGAATAATAAAACATTAAAAAGAGAAAACAAAATCAAATTAGGTAAAACATAATGAATAATAAGCTCTAATCAGAAATCAAAACATTGCAATGCTGGATAAAATTTTAAAGATTTAAGCAGGCAAAGCAATATAATGCGTATAAGGCATCCTCAATCAAAAGCCAGCCTGAGGAGGTAAATTTATTCAACTCTTCCAGCTGCTCTCAGGTCAACCAGCAGAAATGCGGACTGCAGAGAGGCAAAATTCTAGCCTTGGTTCAGGGAAGTTAAGACACTTTTTAATCACTGTATAGCATCAAGTCAATTAAACTTCTGGGGGGTCAGTTAAGTAGAAGATGGGGTTAATCAGTTTCAGCTGCATTCAGATGCACTAGAGGGGCAACAACGAGACAATCCCCAAAACAGTAATGGTTTTACAGGTGGAGGCCACTGACACCCCCCCCCCCAATCTTTTCTGACTTTTTTTTTTTTTTTCACTAGTTTTGCCTTTGCCTAGGGTCAGTCACTACTGGTAGCATTAGGTGATACCTGGACCTTACAGAGGTTGCACAGGTACTCCAACTCCTCTAGGATGGCACATCAATACATGTACGTGCCATTGCATAAAGTGTCTCCCAGCACAGTCTCAAGTGCATGGAGGAGATTCCGGGAGACAGGCAGTTAGAGCTGGATAGGGCCATAGAAGGTCCTCAACCCATCAGCAGGACTCGTATCTGCTCCTTTGTGCAATGAGGACCAGGATGAGCACTGCCAGAGCTACAAAATGACCTCCAGCAGGCCACTGGTGTGAATGTCTCTGACCAAACAATCAGAAACAGATTTCATGAGGGTTGCCTGAAGGCCCAACGTCCTCTAGTGGGCCCTGTGGTTCACTGTCCAGCACCATGAAGCCCGACTGGCATTTGCTATAGAAAACCAGAATTGGCAGGTCCACCACTGGCATCCTGTGCTTTTCCTGTACGTGGTTGTTTAAACTCTTTCCCCGACTAAGGGTTTCTGCTACTCGTGCTTGTAGAATCTCCTGCTCGCCCTCATCTGCTGCTTTTTTTTCTTCCATCAGTGAGTGGCACTGTGGTTACAGTGATTAGTTCTCACTGGTAAATTTGATAAAGGAAGAAAAAAACCAAAAACAAAAGTACAAAATAACAATAGCAATGAAATAACTGCATATGCATGTTTAGGGACAATTCTCAAATGTGCCAATTACAGTTCACATTAGATCATAAAAACTTGGGTTACACTTATCCATGGAGGGACACAGACCTCTATCGGCTAGGCAACGGCACCCTGACTGCCACTGGGTTTCAGGATGATAACCTGACTGCCACTGTCAGACCCTACACTGATGCAGTGGGTCCTGGGTACCTACTGGTGCATGACAATGGCCAGCCTCATGTGGCGAGACCACATGATACCAGGCAGTTCCTGGAGGATAAAGGAATTGATATAACTGAGTGGCCCTCACACTCATCTGACCTAAATCCAATAGAAACACTTCTGGGACATTATGTTTCAATCCATCCGACAACACCAGATTGCACCTCAGACCATCCAGGAGTTCAGTAATGCCCCGGTTGAGATCTGGAGGCGATCCCCCAGGACGCCATCCGTTGTCTCATTAGGAGCATGCCCCAACATTGTCAAGCGTGGGAGCCATACATACTACTGAGTTACTGCAATGAAATTTCAGCAAAATACCCCAGCCATGGAGATTGATGGCAGTCGCTGGGAAAATGATCGATAAAGTCCCAGTCACACCGGCCAGCTCTAAACACTATGACACAAACCGGAAACAGAGACCTTTTGCATTCAAACTAAAAATTGCACCCTTTGAAATGCGCTGCCTAGAACACTGAGGAACAACTTTTACTTTGAAGGTGAACCTTCTCCATTTCTGTTTTAAATCGCATTTTATGAAGTTGTCCTGCCGCTTGGCTAGTAGTTAGCATGTGTTTACAGATAAACATGAAAAGCTACAGGAAACTGTGGTAATCTAGCAACAAAATCAGCACCTTCTTTGCAAACATATTCACCCGTCCAGCAACCTCCGGGGAATGAACCAGACATGATACAAACACCAGCGGTTGTATCATAGCCAATATAGCGTACAAGTCTCGAGCAATGTGTGCATGATGCCATGTGCAAAACCTCAATATGACAGAATTATATTTGGAAAACACAGAGATATGGTGCATCAAGTACTTTTTGAGTCTGGCTTTCAAGGCCTGGTTGACCTATACTCCAACCAGCTACCAGGGTGCTACTGGTTTCACTTCTGACTTGGGGATCTGTGATTGTTGCATTATATAGCACATTTCTTTGTTAGAAGGAACTATAATTTAAATTCCACATCCAGTGCGCTCCAGCCTGCACTCTATACTTGTGACCAGGTTTATATCTTCAGTAGGATGCTATAAGTCTGGAGCTTTGCTTTATGTAAAGGCTTCTTTTGTAAGAATTAAGAGTAGTACTCATACACAAAGGACAATACCTTTTCACCAGCAGTCTTCTTCATTCTCCTACAGCTTAATTGACACTAACATAACGAGACATTTGAATTGAAGCATCTTTTGAGCTTATCTGTTGTCTGTGTCTTTTCCCAATGTCCCCATGTAAGGCACTGGAGCTGTCAGTGTTAGACATGGTCTGTGGGTTATCAGTGCTGGAAGCTGCTTTCCAGTGCAGGACAGGACAGTTAAGCAGACGAGCTGACAGGCTGACAGGTGTCAGCTCTACAGGATTCATGCAGATCCAGACCTCTCGCTCGCCACAGTGCTTCAAGAACAGGTGGCTCACGCTGATATATCACACACAGACCTGTTCACAGTGGACACACACACACATGCACGCACACACACACAGAGAGCCATCAGAAAAGCACATTTCCTCAAAAACATGGATGCAGTACAGCCAAGCATGTGGTGTTTGACAGGCATCAGTGAGCATGCATGTAAGTGCTCAAACTGCAGTTATATTTACATGTAAATGTGATAAAACCATAGAAATGGAAATATAGATATGTTATGTATAAGCTGCACATAATTATTAAAATGTTAACTTTTATCACACATACTTACTTGTGCCACAATACAACAGCTACTATTAACTAAACCTTGTGGGCAAATGGCCTTGATCTCCTCTAATGGGTAACTTGTTGCCATTCCAACCTGGTTCCTGAAACCTCTCCTGACACACGCTCACAATGTTTGCACTTATGTGTGGAGTGCTCTTCCAAACCAGCTAACCCTAAAGGAAAGTGGGATATAAATCACTCAAATGATTCAATGCATCAGTACATTTAAAGTGGAGCACCTTTTTTGAGTCTGTTATAGAAAAAAACATCATGTACTTTCATATTAGTGATAATTTCAGAAGAACTGTAATAAGAAAGAAAAGACTTATATTTTACATGATTTTGTGCATTTTTGGAATTTTCATAATTTATTATTCTGATTTTTGTTGTTAAAAATGCTAAAAACAAAAGAAGAAAGGAAAAAGAATTACACATTTTAAAATATTGCTGTGAATGCCTGAGACCGAATAAGCCCCTTTTCCAGTAAGTGATGGACAAACGCTCAATATCAGACAATTGTCATGCATTGGCTGTGTGGCAGGCAGAGAGTGTGGACCCAAATGCAGAACTCCAGAGGCAAAGCATAAACTCAGGACTCAGTTTTATTGCTATTTACTCACAGAAAATAAACCAAACATACAGAATAAGGCTGGCCTGGAAAAAACACACAACTGGAAGGCACACAACCATGAGGGAGAATGTGACATAGACCTAAGGCCACCTGAGGGCTTAAATACACATGAGGCAATTAGGGCACAGCTGGGGAACACAGGTGAACAGAATCAAACCAACAAGACAAGGGGATGCAAAACTAAACACACATGAGACCAGCAAAATAAAACAGGAAAAGACTAAACATGACAGAAAAGCAGATTTGTCACAGAGAACACAGGGAGACACAAAAAATAAATATGAATAAACTATAACCCAGAGCAGAAGTCTAAACTAAGAAGGCCAGAGGATCAAATAAAAAAAACAACAACCAGGAATCACTAAAAGGAGGAACACAAAACTGCAAAAAAAATCACACTAAACTAAGAATCAAAGACAATAAATAACAGAAATAAAAAGTCCACAACTAAGAACGCTTGGTCACAGACCCAGGATTATGACAATAATATCAGTATAAATCACTATAAATAAGTTCCTGTTTCAAAAGGGTGCTCAAAGCTTGCCAGTGTATTTCTATCCAACAGCTTAATTAGGGGACCGATCAGCAGCTGGAGGTGTGACTCCACACTGAGTTACATTTGTCATGGATTGGAGCAGGAGAAAATTGGTATTCTAAGTATGGAAAGGCTTTCTCTGCGTCAGCTAATGGCTAGAATGAAAGTTTGGATGAGGGCAGAGCATGGGCCTATAAAACAAACACTGGTTCACTGGGACATGGAAAATCAACTTCATTCCAGATACAGAAATGAATCAGAAATAAATAACACAAGACTACAATGAGCAAAGATTATGTCAAAACAAGGTAGTGGTAGCTGTGTTTAGGACGGGTAGGTACGGTGGCCCAGAGGTGTCAGGTCAAATACAAAAGCCACAACACAAATATGCTCCACCCTTTGTGTTGCATCTTTGTGAAAAAGGAGTCACGCTTCAGCAGAACGATGAGCTGAAAAGCTTTGAAGAAATACTAGAAATGACTCCATTGACTTCTAACATTAATTGACTTCCTTCCACTCACTGTACCGTAATTCCAATGGACATTTATGGGGTACCTGAAGACATTCCGGACCTTCCAAGAAACTCTGTGGAATATTGTCAGATCATGCTGGTATAGCATCAGTTTTCCAACTTTTCACTCAAATTGTTAAGCTCAGGTTTTATCGGTTTTTGTATCAAATTAGACACATGCTAAAGCAGCACATTTTACTAGTTGCCTCAGACTAGGAAAACACTACGTGTAAAATGTTTAAATGATCTGTCCGTCCATCTCTCCGACCTCACTGGGGTGGCTGCAGCTCAGGAGGTAGAGCAGGTCATCTACTAATCGTAAGGTCGGTAGTTTGATTCTTGCCTGCTCCAGTCTGCATTCCAACGTATCCTTGGGCAAGATACTGAACTGCAAGTTGCTCTCTGATGCTCAAGTAGAGAGAAAAGCACTAAGGAACCAGTCCATTTACCATCCATCTATTTTCATGCTTATCCAATTCAGGGTCACAGGTGGGGCAACCCTATCTGAGCTAGGATAGGACAGAGGGACAGGGTATGACCTTAATAGTAAAAAAAAAAAAAAAAAGAAATCCCTAAAAATGGTAATATTCTGGCAGCTCGGGAATCAGAAAAATACCACAAAAAAAGGGGGGAAAAAATAAAATTTACCATCATAAAAATACTGAAATTTTCTATGATTGAAATATGCAAAATTTCTGTATTTTTACAAGACAGCACATTCAAATACAGTTGTTGAAGCTTTAAATTTACATGAAATCTTGTATTCGTGTATTTTCTTTTACAAAAGTATTTACATGAATGAAAATAAGGAAAATGCCTAATAATTTGGTCAAACACTGCTGTAATACAATTAATGACCTGTAAACAGAAGAAAAATTAAAAAATATCTGCCAATCAAACCAGGAGTACCCGAAACTGAACATGGCAAGTCCCCCTATAGTGCTGAAGGTACCTGAAGATCTTTGGACACTTGTAGAAAGCCAAGTTATGTTTCAGTCCAGCTGCAGCTGGCAACAGGTACAGTTCAGGTTCACCATAAAACAAAATGAGACAGTTGCTCACTCTGAAGGAAAGGTGGCCAAAAACCATTAGCATCTCCTTATCCCTCCCTTCTGACTGAGTTTCTAGTTTTGCTTTTTACCAATGTCTGTATCAGGGTTATAATAGTTTTGGATTTTACATTATAGTTTAGTTTTAGTTTGTTTTACTTTTTTCTCTGATTCAGTTAGTTTTATTTAGTTTTCAGAGTGGTTTTGCTCATTTTTATGAATTTGTATTTTTGGTTTAATGCTTAGTTTTTGTTAGTTTTAGTATTCGTTTTAGTTTTTCATGCTTTGTCAGGTGCAAGATTGAAGGTGCAAGAATGACTATTGTGTAATAAAAACTCGACAAAAGATACCGTTTAAAAAATTGTATTCAACAACCAACTTTTCACAGGACAGCAGCATTATGTGCTAAATGTAATATTAAGGACACACATGAACATCAGCAGGGAGAAACAAAACCCAATAAACTCTACAATAAACTTCAGCGTCAGTGCAGTAGATTAACAACACCTACATGTGGTGTATAACATCAGAACGCAGCGAATGTCTGTCTGACAAAAACAAACGGAACTCTTTGAAGGAATCAAAGCTCATATCCAGCTGCATCCTGATGTTATCCACCATGATGCTGCTTCTCTGTCGGAGCTGCTCAGAGAGCTAGCTCGCTAATTAGACTTCAGCTCTAGGTGTACACAGCCGATGTACACAACAACCTTCGCAAGTGGCCAACGTCCTGTTATGCTTGTATGGCTGGATTATGTGTGTTAATTACCTTGTAGTCATGTGCCGGTGTTTTATATGCAGTGCCGGCTGGGACTTTTCCCCTCTTTGGGTTTCGGGAGCCCCCTTGTGAGCGCTTCTCAGGTGAACTTTGATGTTGGTGTTTTTTTCCGCTTGAGAAGTGTTCCGCACATGTTTTCATCATTCACAACAAGACGCTCGATTCTATCAGTCTCACTATCGTACTCAAAAAAAACAAAACAAAACAAAAAAACCCATATGGGACCCATATGCTGCAGGTCACTGCCATTACTTTGCAGACCATCATATCAGGGGATGTTGCATGAGGATAGCAGGGCTTCTTTGCATAAGGAGGAACAGAACAAACACTGCCTGTCCCACAAAGTGACCTCCAGCGGGCTACTAATGTGCACATTTCTGACCAAACTGTCAGAAACAGACTCTATGGGAGTAGCATGAGGTCCCAACAATCTGTAGAGGGACTTGTGCTCACAGCCCAGCACTGGGCAGATCAATTGGCATTACCCAAGGAATACCAGAACTGGCTGGTCTGCCACTGGCACCCCATTCTCTTGGGTGATCTATCTATTGACAGAGCATGTTACTGTGCAACAGGTTTTGCATTTGCATGTGCATTTCTCATCTGCCATGAAGTGTGGAATAAGAGGTATGCAAATGCAGACTTGAGAGACCAGAAAGTTAAACTAAACACTATCCTTTAATTAGGCTTCATGCAGAAGTCCCTGATACAGCAAAGCAAAAGTCCACAGAGGGAAAACTAAACAGGAAAATCTGAACTTCTTCGGAGAACAGGAGCACACAAGGGGAGGTTAACAGATGGTCTGAAAAAGAACAAAGGAAATAGGCTATAAATACACAGAATAAAATTGGGGGACGTAGATATATCTAGGCACAGCTGAAACTAATCAACACAGTGATATAAAGGAAGCAAAAATAAATGCCAGACACAGGAGACAAATGTCTACCAACATAAAACAGGAAGTGAGAAACAATAATTTGAAAGAGGGAGATGCAGAGACAAAAACTTTGTTAGAACTTTATTATCAGGAGTACATTTGCTTTTTACTTTTCATAGGTCCCTGCAAAAGTCTCACGCTGTGAAAAAGAGGATAAAAGTTGACGATAAACATTTAAAAGCATTGACATTTTTTAAGTGACACTAACAACCTGCTATTCAACATGCACACTGGTAATGTGCCTTATTTTTGTGCACCACTAGATGATGTATAGATAACCTTTAAGGGTTTTCACCACAGCTGCGACAAGTGTAAGTTTTGAACATTCTTAACATTTTGGTGCACATTCACCTGTTCACCATACCCCTTGACAACAAGTGAGTGAAAAAGAAACACTCAGTGCATCATGGGAACTCCCCAGCAGCCTAGGCCTATTGCAGTGTAACTAAGGGAGGGTTCAGGGTCACCTGGTCCAGCCCTAACTATAAGCTCTATCAAAAAGGAAAGCTTTAAGCCTAATCTTAAAAATAGAGAGGGTGTCTGTCTCC
>JAVDPK010001394.1:82553-96353 GCA_034780415.1 Cichlasoma orientale | reverse complement strand
GGTTTTATGCCAATAAAGAGACGTGATCGTCAGCACACGGGTTTCCACAGTTATTTGTGTAATGTAAGAACACGACAACCACCATGGAGGTTGTACAATCTGGCAGTGAGTCATCGTCTCAGCCGCTCCGAAATACTCCATCCCTCGACTGATAAACCAGCCACAAGTGTGCACCTTGGCAGCGGTCGCGAAGGCGGAGACACAACCGCCTGCCCACCGAACCACCTGGAAACAGATGTGTAGTATACACATACTACACAGCCCGCCCCGACCCATGACAACCCCCTTCTGTTAGATCACAATAGGATTAAACTGTTCAAAGCAAACCCACTGGAACTGGGTCCAAATCACCCTGTGATGCATGTCTGAATCCAGCTCACAGCTTTCTCATCAACAGCTTCAAGCTCGTTAATCTGGCCAACTGTGTTTTTACTGGACGTACAGGACAACACAGTAACCGCCCTAATCTAACACCATTCAGCAAATCCATTGAGCTCCACTCTCTCTAAAAACAAAGGACTGTAAGAGAGGCATGTTCAACACAAGAGAGGCCTTGTTTAAACCCCCCCCCCCCCGTCATTTTCATTTCAATCCTGTTCACCACTGCTTCCATTTAAATTATTAAAGATTTCAATATTCATCTAAATAATGCATCTGGCCCTCTCGGTAATGCTATGTCATCACATATAGACCATTTTGCCTTCAATCAATTTATACATGAAAAGGCCGACTAATAGCTTTGATCTGGCTGTGGCTCATTAAAGCCCCATTCCTGAGCTGACGTTTTTGGCACATCCTTTATGTCTTCGTTCATTTTTAATTCAAACTGCCATGTCGACAGAGTGACTTGGTTGAAACCGCAGCCACCAAACTACGTGCCAAAAGGCAATGAAATGAGTGAGGGCAATTTTTGCTGAAATGAGAGGCCTTGATGTTTCTGGTACTTAGTATGTAAACTTAACAGATTTATATATTTCAATCCTGATTTATGTCACCTTAGGATAAAGGAAGCAGGTTGATTTTGTTATATCTTTTATTTTTTTTTATCAGTGTGTGAAGAGCAAAATGTAACTAACATATGAAATATGTCTAGTTTAATGAGGAGTTCAGCTGGAGTTGAAATGCTTCTAAACCTAACAAACTTTGAAGGGGAAAGAGTACAAAACTTATGTCCCTGATGACACCAGGGAAACAGAATCAGTAGATGACTCTGGAGCATGTGACTGCCAGCCCCATGGGTATGGATTTTCAACCTTTTTTTAACATCAAATGACTTGGCTTGCTTACACAAGACACCATATTCCCAGGCACGGCTAATTATCATTGCCTCAGAAAAATTCACATGTAGCCTTGTAGGATCATGCAACAGTAGCGGGAAAGAGGTCATAAAGCATGAAATTGCATAAAGAGAAAATATGATCAAAGGAGAATTTCACAATTATTGTGGATTTTCTAAACATGCGAGTGGATTCTCAGGCACATGTAGTGTGAATGTGCCCCATAGCATACCAGTATGCCTTATGTTGTTTGTTGTTCCTGCTGTGCAGCATTTAGAATGAAACCTTAAAAAAAAAGAAAACAACAACTCAGGCTGAGGTAATTCTTTTCAGCTTCTTGAACTTGAACTGTTCAAAGCACTGCAAAATGTTCTTATTCATTGTTTCATGATGATTGCAAATACTGAAACTGAAGATAATAATCCCCAAAGAGGCAAAAAGCAGGAATTATTTATTGATTCACTGTATTGTGGTGCCAGACTGTGGGTGTATTATTGTTATAATACATTTTTAATCACATTCCATTTCAAATAATCCCTTTCATTGGTTTGCCCCCAACTGTCTCCTACATTTTGCCTTTACAATTCTAATTTCCAATCATAACACAGTTAACTTCCATTTAAGTTACAGTCACTAAATGAGTTATCCATTCATTTACAGTTTGATAAGCCTCAACACAAGCGAGGTGAGTCTTATCAAAGTACATGTAGTGACTCTACTGAGTCAAACTAGTCCATTTAGAGAGGTCGCCCACTTTATACAAACAGTGTGGCACAGGCAGAAGCATAGCTGCCCAGGTGCAGCTCAACTGGGGAGTTTATTTCAAGTCAAGTAGCTTTTATTGTCATTTCAACCATATACAGGCAATATTTTACACCGTGAAATGAAGCAACGTTCATTCAGGACCATGGTGCTACATGTCAGGCAACACAGAATTACAAAGGGTGCACAACCTTATGAAATATAAATATATAAATACAATAGAATGCAACATAAGTATGTAAAGTGTATTCAGCATGAAGATAAAGTAATGTTAGCTATTCAAGTGCGAGAGCACCAAACCACTGTTGACCTCATTCAAACACAGAACTGAATGGTCTAGCTAACCATAACTCCTAATAGTGAATCATGTCTTGTTTTTAGCCCATATTTTAAGACCAGCCCCCTGTTCTACTGGGAGACTCCTGTTATCTGCATGACCTCAAACTTTACTTTAGTTATGAATAACTGAAATAGGTTTGCATATCTATCTTATGTTTCATTACCATCAGGCTGTCCTAAAAGCTCCCTGAAAAGCCTTCAGCTGACTCAAAATGCTGCAGCAAGAGTACTGACAGGGACTAAAAGAGAGAGCAGATTTCTCCCATTTGGACTTCTCTTCATTGGCTCCCTGTTAAATCTAGAATTACATTTAAAATCCTTCTCCTCACATGCAAAGTCTTCAATATTCAGGCCCCATCTTATATTAAAGACCTCATAGTGTTATATCACCGCAATAGAGCACTTCGCTCTCAGACTGCTGGCTTACTTGTGGTTCCTAGGATATTTAAGAGTAGAATGGGAGGCAGAGCCTTCAGCTTTCAGGCCCCTCTTCTGTGGAACCAGCCCCCAGTTGGGATTCAGGAGATAGACACCCTCTCTATTTTTAAGATTAGGCTTAAAACTTTCCTTTATAATAAAGCTTATAGTCAAGGCTGGATCAGGTGACCCTGAAACCTCCCTTAGTTATGCTGCTATAGGCCTAGGCTGCTAGGGGGGGGTTCCCATGATGCAGTGAGTATTTCTTATCATTCAACTCTTTTTACTCTGTATATACCCCTCTCTGTATTTAATCATTAGATATTATTAATCTCTGTCTCTCTTTCCAGGAGATGCCTTTTGTCCAGTCTCTCTCCCCTTACACCAACCAGTCGTGGCAGACGACTGCCCTTCCCTGAGCCTGGTTCTGCCAGAGGTTTCTTCCTGTTAAAAGGGAGTTTTTCCTTCCCACTGTTGCCAAGTGCTTGCTCATAGAGCAGGGGTGTCAAACTCAGCCATAGAATGGGCCAAAATTGAAGACACAGTCTGAGTCGCAGGCCGAACAGGATTAAAAATAATAATTTTAATTAGTAATATGAATTTGAATGGCCAGAATACAGCAACTTTTTCCTCAACACATTAAATAACATCTATATCAGTATCTGTTGTTTGAAGTGAGCTTCCACAGTCCCACTGAGTTTCTGATGAATTATTAGCGCACTATGAGCCTTGTAGCACTCCAGTATCCATGTGTGGGGCACTGAGTCATAGGCTTTCTTGAAGTCAATCTAGGTGGTCTTCAGGTTGGTCTGGTGCTCTTCATTCTGGAGGTTTGTTTGGAGAAAATATTCTGTGCGCTGAGAAGACAAAAGGTTAAAAAGTCTTGGGGATCATCACAATGTTTTTTAGTAAATGTTAGATGACCCTTTGTGTTCTTTTTCATCAGCGGTGGTTTTCACCTTGGAACTCCCCCATTGATGCCCAGTCTCTTTCTTATTGTTGAATCATGAACTGTGACCTTAACTGAGACACGTGAGGCCTGCAGTTCTTTAGATGTTGTTCTGGACAGCTTCTATTTGATGAAATCCTCATTTAAAAACTGCCTTTTGTATTTATTTGGGTTATCTTTGAGTAACTGAAAACATTTGGCAAAATTTCCTTTTTTTTCTCCATCATTTGTAAATCAAATTTATCACCCAGGTTATCTGCCAGTTTGTTTTTCAGGGTTAAGCTGAGGTCAAAGCATGCTTAATGTTATCACTTCTATTAACAAAATGATATATTTTGTTGTTTTCTCTGTGCTTTCTTGGTTATGCTTGTTTCCTCTGTCTAATTATTTTGTAGTGGTAAAAATTTATTTCCTTTCCTCTTTGTGCACAGAATACATCTGCACCAAAAAGCCAAGAAATCATTGGAAGGTACAGTCAAATAGGGGAAAGAAAAAGAAGTGGAAGTAGGAGTGTCCCAGGAGACTATACTGGCTGGGAGGACATGACAGACATCTTGGAGTAGCATTCTCAGTCCGTATGTTGCCTGTCAGGCGACAAAGTTTCGCCCTGTTGCACACACACCCTGGAGAACAGAGATTTATAACAGAGCCTTTCTAAACATGGATCGAAAACAGATACACATGCATGGAAAACCACACAGAGACGAGGGATTTACAACTGAAATGTTGTTAACATGGGGCCTGTTGCGGAACACATACAAGACTGGTTTTAAATCCTCAGTGCTGTTTTACGCTGAAGCCATGAGGGGCAAATCTTACATCCTGTTGAGTAACTTATTCCTCTCTATTTTTATTTTTTCAGTAGCATGAAGTCACATGATTTTCCAAAACTGTTATTTATCCTGAGAATTGAGAAAGACATGAGGAAGCCCTGTCAGTCACGACAGGATCAGTTTACTTGACACACACCTCAGAGATATACTTAACTGTAACATCTGTCCCATGATACAAAGCTAGAGGCTGTTTCCCCATTTATTTTTAAACATTATTTTTTGCTCCACAGTTCATTGCCCCAGTAAGTGTTTACGTGTAATCATTTATGCAAAACTTTAAGCTTTTCTGTTGACAAATAAGTGGTGACAAATCCAAGTCTATTAAGTGTGCTATTGGTGTGGACTTCTGGTGTATTTTAAACCAGGTAAATACACTAGGAAAAATATGAAATTTAATATAATAAATAGAATTACAATGCTGCATTACAAACCCATTACCCAGCCTACATGCTGGCCCATATGGTTAACACTTGAAATACTGGGGTACTAAGTGGACATGGGTCCAAAACAGGTGCCTTCCTGGCTCCGTTACAAAGGTCCCACTAGGGTGAACTCAGTTTGTCCCCGTAAATGACTCCCATTTGGGTGTGTAATATAAATTTTAACTCAGTGACAAAACTACAATTTTGTCACTGCAGTTAAAGTACCTGCAGCATGCAGAGGTGAGTCTAAAGGGAGCCATGGAGTATATGCTACTAGTGTCATAGTCCTGGGTCTAGGACTCAGTGTTTTCTGTTTTTTGGATATTCGGATTCTGTTTTGATTCTTAGTTTAGTCACCCGAGTTCTGTTCTGTGTCGTGGTTTTTGTGTTCTATCTTTGTGCCTGACTCCCTGATGTTTCTCTCTGGTTTTGTCTGTGTGTGTGTCTGGTTTTTGTGTCTAGCTCAAGTGTCTTAGTTCTTAGTCCTGGTCTTCGTATTTAGCCATTTCCTGTTTTATTGTGACAGTCCATTGTATCCCGTGCTCTGTATTCAGTTTTGCTTCCTCTGTCTTGTTAAAGGGGACATATCATGCAAAATCCACTGTGAATGATTTACATATGAAAAGGAAGGATTTAAAAGCATGATATGTCCCCTTTAATGTGATTCTGCTGAGCTGTTTTCCCTGGTGTGTCCTATTCCCCTGATTACCTAGTGTGTATTTATTGTCTGCAGTTCCCTTTGCTCTCTGTCACGTCCTGATCATAGTTTCCCTCCCGCTGTGTGCGCCGGCTGTCCTAGTGCTTGTTTCCAAGTGAGTTTTGTATTTTCTTTTGCTGGCTCCAGTCCAGTCCTGTTTTTGCACAAATAAAGCTCTTTAATTTAAGTTACACATTTCCTGAGTCCTGGTTGGGGTCCTCAAACCTGCATGCCACACAGCAGTTACATGACAACTAGATTTATTTCAAAGCTCCACTAACTTATTATTTTTGGAGATTTAGATTATGATAAATAGTAAATGTATAGAATATGTAAAATATAAAAGCAAAACCCTTTTTCGTAGTAAAAACATACAGCAGGCCAGTAAAACGCTACGCTGGGAAAAATGTTGCGTTGGACAAGTGACCAAGAGCCCCAAGTAGCAGCTTTACTCATAGGTAAGTTAGGATGCAAATATCCAAGCAGAAAAAAAATCTGAAAGTAACCCCACATCTGTGTGCTCAAAGGTTCTGGTTAGCTCTGAGATCAAAGTAACCATCTGTGATGACCCTAGTCCTATCTCTGACCCAAACCCTAGCTCTACGGAGAAAATAAAGGACTGATGGTGACTTTGACTTCAGAGTTAAAGAGGTAGTTTTTACTTTACACCGGTCCTCTTAATAATATAACCAATAGAATGCATTTACTTTTCTCTGTACCTGTAAGAAATGTTAGCGCTGATGAACTGTGTGAAGATATTTTGAAACTTCTTGTGGAGAATTTCACAGCTTTGAAGCTGTTGGCTTTAACATACATTCCTCAATGCTCCTTCTCTTTATGCGGATCATTAACATCTCTGGATTCATGTATGAAACTTTTTTTTTTTTTTTTTAAAGTGTACAGAGTCTGAAAAAACATGTGTCAGATGATCTGAGAAGCAAAGGACAGTAAAACAACAGAACATGTGTAATTTTCACCCTGGGAGATGCTGGCGTTACAGGCAGTGCAATGATGGACGCATACATTTGTTCCTCTAAAGACCACGAATGAGGCCCAATGAGAAATGTTCTACATACGGAAAAACAAACATCGTGCACGCACAATCTAGGATTCATCAATACCTGAATTTGTTGACACAAACAAATGAAAACCAGGTTGAAACAGACATCTTGAAACTGAATAATAATTTTCACACTAAATTAGTATCATTATTGTTAATAAATGGTCATAAAATGTAATTTAGCAATGTGTAAAGAACATAACATAAAGAAGATAATGATTAATGGACTTTAGTGTACCCTTTTCCAAATAAATATTCCAATAAGCAAGCTACTGATTACTTGCCTTGAAATTCACCTTAGTCAGGTCAGTTTGACCTGCCTGGATATGTGGCATTGCCGTACCTGCACTGACCTCCTTTTTATTTTTGCATTTTTCCATCATGCTTCCATCTGCTGTGTGCAGCACAGATGTTTTCTACTGGCTACAGTTTAAAGTTCGTGTCAGGGTAAAAGCGGGTATTCTGTGTATCATTGATTAAAATTTTCACGTGTGTGTGTGTTTGGGGGGAGGTTAGTATCAAATAGGTACATTTTATCGGAAAGAATAATTTATTTAAGGCATTTTTAACTTAAATTTTTAATATTTAGGATAATGAAGAATAAAGAATACAAAGTGACAAAGTAGACTAAAGTGCAGATATGAACTGAGGGGAAAGTGTAGGTAATAAAATGAAAAAAAAACTGTATTGAAATCTACTGAAAACAGCAAAATGCAGTCTGCAGTGCTGGCAGAGCAAAAAGCAAATCAACAACTAACTAAATCAAAAGACAAGAGGAATCAGATAAATGCAGCTCACCAGAGAAAAAGGAAGACCCAAATTGGAAGGACCCCAGTCGACTGCAGCAAAACACACAGGCGCTACACAAACACTATAATAAGGTAATAAAGTGCAGGCGAACTCTAAACAGTACTGAAGGTGGGAACTCATACATAGAAAGGACATCTGTGTTTAATAGGGTTTTATTTTTGAATACTCATTAAATCATTTTAAAGTTAAAAGCTACAGTTTATGCAAATATTTTTTGTCTTGTATTTTACCAGCACCCTACTGCTGCGAAAAGGGGGTTGCCACTCCTTATTAAGTGGTCCATATCTGGAAAGCACAGGAAGAATATGAACAAACTCCTCATTGAAGAAAATGATAAGCTCCCAATAAGATGAGGGTCTGTTACCATCCAGGAAAAGGAGCAGTCAAGCGTTGCTTTGTTGGTCCTGTGGTCAGGACTTGATCGGTATCTTAGAGCATGACCACGCCACATGCTGACCTCATGCTGTCAAGCCCTTCATCAAAGTGCTCCCTGACAGTAGAGAGAGAGTGACAGTGTTACTGCTAGACTACAGTACCAATTAGAGAAGGCTGAGTGTCATCACATACTTCCAGCTTCAGTAAGACTGGTGGGTTCATATGAGAGGCCTGCTGACCATCAAGGGCAGTGGCTACCTCGTCTCAGACATGTTCTTGCTTATCCTTTTAAGTTCAGGAGAACTTGCCTTTCAAAAACCATTTTCCCGCCCGTTATAGATATTTATCTGTCTGAATCCACTCTGCTCTCCCTGAACCTCATTTTGAAAGACCATATTCTGAATTTCTGATGCCACTGACCAACAAAGTCTTGTTGTCAATGGCTTCTCTCTCCTCCTTTGGCCAGCTTATTATCCCAGCAGGGTATCTGATGACTGGCACTGCGTTATTTCCATTCAGCCGACTCCTCAGGACTCGCCTTACTCTCTGCAGGTATTTGGCGGTTGCACTTTTCCTACTGGCCTCTTCATGGTTCCCGTTTGTCTGTGGTATGCTTCACCATACCAAGACATTTTGGACAATTTCATGTTCCCAACTTTGTGGGAACAGTTTGGGGATGGCCCCTTCCTGTTCCAACATGACTGCACACAGTGCACAAAGCAGCTCCATAAAGACATGGATGAACGAGTCTGGTGTGGAAGAACTTAACTGGCCTGCACCTCAAACTGATAGAACACCTTTGGGATGAATTAGAGTGGAGACTGTGAGCCAGGCCTTCTCTTCCAACATCAGTGTCTGACCTCACAAATGCACTTCTGGAAGAATGGTCAAAAAATTTCCATAAACACTCCAGAAGAGTTGGAACTCTTATAGCTGCAAAGGGGCCGGCATCATATTAAACCCTATGGACTATTGGCAAAAAAGTGTGTGTGTGTGTGTGTGTGTGTGTGTGTGTGTGTGTGTGTGTGTGTGTGTGTGTGTGTGTGTGTATATACATATAAACATAAACTGCATATAAGTCTGAAAAATAGCAATGCAATATTTTCCCTTTATGGTTCAACTCTGTATCATCGGTTTTCTTTGTGGATAGTCAGTTCATGTTACAAATGCACACAGTTTAGTCCCACTTCTGGCTCTTTCCAACATTAGTGGAATATTTACATGGTAATTGAAGTGCTTTTACACCCTGGGTGCATGAGTCCTGTTAAAAAGCCTTAAACCCTAAAATATGCTACATGAGCATCAATGAGCTGTCAGAGCTGAATTTTTTTTTATGCTTCCACTGTGAATCGTGCTGCTTCAGGCATTAAGTCTGGTGAAATAAAATTATATGGCTATCCTAATTAGACTACTTACACTAATAATAATAATATGTAATATTACATGAACGGGGTCATAAATTTAATTACACTCGCCTTTACTGAAGAACTGAGCCTTCAGAAATAAATCCTATTAAACATGAAATATATTTTTTTAAACCTGGGAACTTTTAGCCTCTTTCCTTTTATAAATGAGGAATGCTGTTGCAATCCACAGTAATTGTGACCAAAACAGTAAGTCATGAAGCAAATCAGGAAAAAAAATATATAAACAAAAACTCAATTTAAATATAGAGAAACACCACAAGGGAGAAACAGCTGTGACAGAAAAAGTAATACAGCTGACACTCCTATTATGCTGTGCAGGCTCAAATACTTTCTAATGTACACACACACACACACACACACACACACACACACACACACACAGGGTCTAATATGGGAATTATTAATTGACAAAATGACTTTGACGCTGGTTTGACAGATGTACAGAACAGAGCAGAAGGCAGACCTAATCACTCCAGCCCTAAATGGATTCATTATGAGGAGCAGCCTGACATGCTGCTACTGCTACTACTGCAATGCAGAAAGAAAGACGGTGGCAGGGTGGGGGTGACTGGAGGCCTAATATAGCACAATGACAGCTATAAAATCAGCTTTTACTTCACGACAGGGCATTACCCTGAGCTTAGAGTGTTGCAGAGTGATGGAAAGACAGTAAATACGGTGTTTGGTTTTTTTCTTTTTTTTTATATAATCCCTGCAGGCATTTCATAGTAATGACATATAGAGCCAACTAATTACTAGTGTATCTGATAGGGATTTCAGGCACAGTGCATATAGTTCGAAACAACTGCACATGTGATTTAGAACGTAATGATTTTTTTAAAATTAAAAAAACACACAATAATTAATTTGTAAATATGATTCAAAACATCATCCCTTCGCCTCAAGAAAAATCCAGAAAATATTTGTACCCAAACAACAGCACAGGGTTGCCGCAATGCCCTTTTTTGATCTTTTTTGATCAATGGTGTGCAGATAGGCTAATTTGTCACTGGGTGTAGCCATTGCGATGGGGGGTGGCTGTTGCTCATTTTGCTTATTTTGTAAATGTTACTATAAATTTTATTTAGACACTATGAAGTCAGTATGAAAGGTAGGATTTGGTAAAATTAACATTCTGAGTTTTGAAAATTTTGCTCCCCTTTAGTCTAAAATGATATGAAGCCTTGCATGCTTTAGGGATGGCCTGCACTCTCCCTGATAAGTCGGTGCTAGTTTCGCACAGCAGCAGCACTTTACAAATCAATGTGTGACATCACAATGCTTGCTTTGTTTATGGCTGTACTTTAAATTTCATACTATAGCCATAGGATGCATAATAAATTATATAGTATACAGTGGTGCAGGATGAGGTGCTGCTAGCACTGAACGTTTTGTCACTGAGTTGAAGAAGAGGATTGTTGTTAAAAACGAGTAAGAATGTGTTTGCTAAAAAGCTGTGATACATCCTTGCTGAACAATGTGTGTCAGTCGCACCAACATTTGCAACAGCTAGGCACACATTTGTAGACATGCTGCCCCCTACAGTTCACACTACTCTCCTGCTTCCAGCCCAGCCATTGGCTCCCTGTTTGTCCATCTGAGCTCCCATGACAGCTCTCCTCTGAGAGCTTAACTTTGGATAAGAATATTCTGGTTGTTGAGAGTGGGAAATATGTTTTCATAAAAGACTGCCTCATTTATCAAATGCGTACAAGTTTCTTATATCTGTCATTTACCTTTTTTTTATGTTGCTTCAATACTGTTTCCAAGTATTCCATGCCAAGTAGTAAGTACTGTGTAATGAAGCCTATCTCAGAGAATTTGCATAGACAAGTGGTTTTGGGAGATTAAAAGCACAACTGAGGTGCAACATTTTGGCAATTTGCCTCTAGTCACAGAGCATCCTAGCTTCAATCCCATTCACATTAGGTGCATTACAGCAGGCAGGTTATTCTTCCCAAAAATAAAGTTTATTGTTAAACACGTTCCCTGAATCATGTTCTTTCTTTACTGCCATTTGACAGCTGCAGTTTTGAATCTCTGTCTGATGTTTGTGATTCTGCATCATTAGCCAAAAGTGATGTCACTTTCCATGCAACTGCATTTTAAACTTCCCACATGACATTTCACATTGTTTTTCCCCCATTGTTAGTAACTAACCCTGCACGCGAAAACCTGTGGAAATGTTTTCCACACCTAAGATCCGTCCTCTACTACGAAGCAGGATTTGGGGCTTAACTTCAGGTTTAACTTTTTTTTTTTTTTAAAGACCCTCTAAAGTCTTTATATTTTTTCTTAATGAGCATCAATAAGAAATACCGATCCTATGGACATTCTTACTTGCTTTTATTCATGTTGGCTTCAAGTAATTTTAAATCAATTGCTGATTGTTCTGTAAGCCTTATAAGCCTTAAACTTGTTGACCTTATATAGAATTAGCAAATAAGCCTACTTACCGGCTGTATTTTTATTATTATTTTAAAGGTTATTTTACTTCTTTTTTTTTTACATTGCTATCAGAGCATTTTCTGAATGAAAACATGGCTGAAAGTGTCTCACTTGCCACATTCATTTAATAGAAAACAATTACTGATAACCGCTTTTTTTTTTTTTTTTAACATAATAGCATTTGAAAAATATGCCACTCTGCTGCCAGCAGATCTTCCCATGTTTTTGATTGGTCATATGTGAGCGTGCTCATAACTAGATTGGAACACAGTGATTTAAATTCCTGAGCTGGTACCTCCACGTGATCACTGCTAGGGTGACTAAAGCCAAATAAGGAAAATATATCTGGGATATTTCATATATTGTAGAACATATGCATCTTGTTTAATTTGATCTTTGGGTCTCTGTGATGCACACCCTAACAAAGAGTTTGAAATGATGGGCAAAGTAGTTCATGCTTCCATTCATTATTTATTTTTAAAAATGAAGGAGCTTTAAATAAACTGAATAAGCAATAAAAGTTGACTAAAAGCTGAGGGCTTTTTTTCTGGCCTGTTAAAACTGCCAAGGCCAAAGTTCTCACAGTATAAAGACGTGTACAGCATACGGTGGGATCCAAAAGCATTATATGTTCCAAAAGCAGCCTTCTTTAGCCCAGAATTACACACAGGTGGTGCATCATCAGTATGTTGCAGTGCACAGAGGTAGACTTGACAGCTGACAGTACTTCTAGAAATGCCTTTTCCAAAATAGTTCACTCCCTAAGCAGTCACCATTTACCACAGAGTATCACATTAGACTCTCAACTATGGAGGGCACTCTATGTGAAGAGGGTGTGTATGAATAAATTGATTTTTACAATGAAGAGCACAAACGTTCCTTACTGTTTACCAAACATTTGTCGCCATGGATACCGATTGATGTCTTGCCTGCTAAGCTACTGTGACAAATTTCCATATTTCTCTGTAAACAGAATGCACAGACACAGAGATGAGCTTTTTCATTGCTAAACATGAAA
Organism: Cichlasoma orientale; assembly: GCA_034780415.1. Taxonomy (NCBI): domain Eukaryota; kingdom Metazoa; phylum Chordata; class Actinopteri; order Cichliformes; family Cichlidae; genus Cichlasoma; species Cichlasoma orientale. The sequence goes on along the minus strand of JAVDPK010001394.1, from coordinate 83,519 downwards.
ACAAGTCAACTGAATTAAAAAGTACAACCCTTTAGATTTTTATTTAAAATCAGAACATGTTTTAAGTATTTAAAGCTTGCATTTTTTCATTGAGGGCAATTTAATGTAAATATATTCAGTATCTGTCTTTTAAGATAGTTGTTTTCATTCTACATCTTGTTTTCTCATATGAACGCCAGAAAATGGAAGGAGAGCTTCCAAGGTTAACCTTTCTGTCATGTACGGGTTAAAGTGGGATTTAGCAGGTGGAAGAACTCTAATGTAGCAGTGCAGCCTGAGGAAATTAGTCACTTAATAAGTCACAACATAATTTCTATTGAAAGCTCCATGAGATTGGCTTTGTTTATGGACTGACTGTGGTCAGCTAACCTGTGCTGCTGCTCTGAGTGGATTTAACGGTCAACATTCTACAACATATAAAACAAAAAATCAAAAATGTGTGCAGGCATAACCATATAGTGACTTAATTGTCTCCAAAGTATCAACTGGACGGAATGCAGCGTGTGAAGAATGAACTTGTTTGATTAAACTGCCATCGGATTTAATTCCACATTAAGTGAAGTGAAGAAGCCAGAGCACGGTTCCGGAGTGTTCTGGCCACTTCAGCACCTACATGTGCACACAACAGGAGATAGTCCACTTCAGGTGTGTTTTCAACAACGGCCAGGGGTAAGAATAAATAAATGAATAAATAAATAAGCCAACACATCTAAATGATGACTTGAGGCTGTCTCAAAAGGCAAGTCAATGTCCAAGGACTCCCATGTTAAAATGACCAATTTTTGGATTAAAAAGCATGTTTGCTGCCTGGTACAAACCCGGTTTTGGCCTCCACTTTTCCCCATCATAAGAACTGCACAGGGTGTGAATTTTTATTTGTGTCATGTCATGCTGGTGTGTGGCAGGCAGGATAGAGGACCCCAAAGCAGGACACTCCAACAGCAGTCACTGTACACTTTAAACTCA
>JAVDPK010001394.1:68202-82453 GCA_034780415.1 Cichlasoma orientale | reverse complement strand
AAAGAGCTGTATTTTCAAAATACAGCCGCCTTACTGTATTATCATGCTGTAGTTTTTACAGCCATTCGTTACAGTGTGGACTCCTAGCCTTTTTAAGCAAAAAAATGCTTAAGTAAAAAAATGGTAAGTGGACTGGTTCTTGTACAGCCCTTTTCTATTCGAGCACACAAAGCCCTTTATACAACAGGCCTCATTCACCCATTCACGCAACCAAGTGTTTTCCATCTAACATTCACACTCCAGTGAATGCATTTGAGAGTAATTTGGGCTTCAGTATTTTACCCAAGGATACTGCAGACTGGAGCAGCCAGGGATCAACCCACCAACCTTCTGATTAGTTGGTGACCTGCTCAACCTCCTGAGCTACAGCCACCCCTAAAAACACTCATTAGCATCATTTCCACTACCTGCTCAGCACACAAGCTCAAACAGACACTGCTAACAACAATCAGCAGTCACTGGAGACCAAACAAGGGCTGAAAGGGAGAGTAAATATTGAGAAACATGACAACTGACTGTGTCGTGGCAGCATAAAAACAAACAGGGTGAGCGATTAATTCGTAAATGTTTATCGTAGAGTAGATGAATAAATAAATGAACAGGATATACCAAGGATTTTAAAATTAATGCTGCGAGCGAGCGCGTGCGCGCGCGAGAGAGAGAGAGACTGAGAGAGAGATAGAAAGAGAGAGAGAAAGAGAGGTGGACAAAGGGTCATCCTATCTCAGCCCACCAGCCAGAAGAGGCACCTGTGAATTAGCTGATCACTCTGAAGCTCGGAACAGGATGTAACATTTGTTAGATATCTGCTGGATGTTCAAAAAGGGAAGACATTTATAAGGTGACATTCATATGATTATTTTGTTAACATCATGACAGTTTGGGTTGCAGGAATAAGAGGCATTTACTCTTCATACTCCACACAACTACAAAGCTAGAGTGGCGTCTGCATACTTAGCAGTCAGTTATGTTTCGTCTGGATGTTGGACTCCGCCTTGGTCATGATGGACAGGACCTAAAGGCGGATTGTCCGGTATCGCATCCCTTTTGCTGATGATGTAGTCCTCTTGGCTCAGCATGAAGGGAATGTTTTGGAGCTAAGCATGAAGTAGTTGGACTCCAGCATCACACAGCCTGCAGAAAAAAAAAAAAAAACAGCAATGTGCACATTTACAGACATTTACAGTAAGAGTATCTTGATTAACACATGGAAGGCTAAGGATCTGACAGTAAGTAATATTTTGTTCTACACATCGTAGAGGTCAGTCGTTATAGTTTCCGTTCTCAGGACCACACGCAGTCCCCAACAATTTATAACAGAGGGGTTCATTCATATGTATATATATAAATAAATAAATAAAACACTTGGTCTGCTTGTTTTTGACCCACACATTTGCGCTACTCTTGGTAGGTAATTACTGAAATAAACTGACTGCATTTTTGTATATAAACTAGTGCACTGTTAGTGGCAGACAGTACAGCTACCACACTACCAGTCAGTTGTCCAAAGAACTTTCCACTCCCCTGGATGCATTTTGACAAATGCATCACCACATTAATTTACTTTCAGTCAAGAAACTGACACTGTAGAACTTGGTAGATCCCGACAGTCACTTTTTGATGCCAAAAGAGATTTTTGCGCCAGCGCAGACTGTTAGAAAATCTGTCCCTAAATATCATAATTGCAGCTTTCACAGCTCATTATGTCTTTGTTGGCTTTCTTGCATGAAATGTAGTTAAAGTGACAACTGAATTTCAACCAATTAAGAAAACTATTTTATTTCCTCTCTTGGTAGCACGACACCTCTACAGTATATAAGATACTTAACTTTATTGTTGTAACTTTTATTTTACAAGGTGGACAATATATATATATATATATATATGTATATATATATATATATATATATATATGTATGTTGCCAGTAGTGTCCACTATGATGTGAATGTTGCAAATATTTATTACTGTGATAAATGCACACCTTTTGGCTTTCGAATGAACATGAAGGATGAACAGCATCACTTCTGTACAGGCCATTTTAACTGCAGGCACACAATGCTTCCTTCAGCCCGTTCACAATAGGACCAGACAACCTACTCATTTCATTTAAGAGATTGATTTTGTGTCATCGCCTGATTGCAAGCCACCAAAAATGACATCATCATGACTTCCACGCATATTGTGAAGATATAAAGCATTCACAGGGATTCTGACAAACAGCCCCGTGCAGTTTTTCACTATTCACCATAACAAGGAATTAGACGTGCTCCACAAGCACAGCTCTAGTTAGCAGTGGTTATACAGACACATTTATGTCATTTAACCTTTTGTGTTTCCATAAAACAGCAAAGTCATGACATTCTATTGGGAAAAAGAAAAATTTGTTTAGCTTATATCCATATATATTTAATACATGGGACAATTTCGGTTTATAAAAAACTGTGACTCTAGAGTATACATCAGATAACATTAGATTAGAAGACCTGAATGGAATGCAGGATGAGCCAAGTTGGACATAAACCATGAAATATTAAAAAAGCAAATTATACTACACTTCTTGCCAAGAGGGAGATGACAATCTATTTTTATTACAAATATTAAATGCGTCTCCCAATTCTGTAGCTGTGTGTGCAGTCGTGAGCATTAGGCCAGGGTGACTAACACACAGGTACGCTGCATATCAAGGCGTCACAGGTGACAAGCAGACTGATAAAGAGACAAAGAAACGGTGCAGCTCACATCCAGTGTCTCATATCTTGATACATGCAGACAGTTACTGTAAACCACATATTCATTTCCAAAAAATGACCAAAAAAAAAAAAAGGTTTGGTTTCTGGTAATGGCACACCTCATTTGATTTGTCAACACATTTCCACTCATCTCCATTAATGTTAATGACTTACGGGGGCCCTCGCAGTGGAGCGAAGCCATTTCTCTGGTGAAATGCACCGATAAAATTTACAAAGTGAGCAATAATGGATGAGTAGTATTTTTTTTTTGGTTTGTTTTTTGTTTTTTTTACTGGGTGATTAGGCTAATGTGCTTTTAATTGGCAGTCGGGAGCTTCTTTTGTTAAGGTTTGCAGAATTAGTTCAGTAGAGTCGACAGGAGGTGTCGAGCAGCGTGCCTTTCAAACAAATAATGAAAAGACACCATGCAAATGCTGCAGGTACACTCATCATTTTTGTGGAAATTTAGAAAGCCATTATTTGAACACTTCAAGTAGACTCTCACAATGTTTTTAAGCCCAGAAAAGCCTTTCACAGCTCTTTATTGTGTGTGAAGGGAATGTACTACACATATGCATAGTGCCTTTCCCTCATCAGATTCCAGGTATCATTTATATGGTTTAAGTGTGAGTACCAGCAGTTGAGTATGCACTTCATAAAATCAGATAGTCTGATCTGATTTACTCTGAGGTTGGACGTGAAAGAGGAGCAGGAGAGATAATCCCTTGATTAAAACGGGCTGCAAAGCGTACACAAGAATCTAATGTGAAAATATTTGTTAAATTGTTTTGAAATGCTGGTCCTGTTCCACATCTCTACACTGTAAATTTAGAGAATGTTGTTTAATTTAAATGATTGTACTGAATTCAGTATATACTAGTTTTTGTTTGATTACCTAAATAGATATACTGTTAGGTCCATAGGTGTTTGGAAAATGACACTTTTTCTTTTGTAATTTTGCCTCAGCTCAGCAACACCAAAGGTCTAAGGCAAAAAGTAAGGACATTGGTTAAGGCCCCAGTAACATAGACTTAGAAACTGGTAACCAGCGGTCGCTAGGAGAAATTAGTATTCTCTCATTGGTTGTAAGTGGTTGCTGGCAAAAACCTCCTTGCGATTGCTTTTCTTGTTAGCAGTTTGCCACAGTCAGCTGTAGCTTGTGTGGAAGACACCGACTTATTTGCAGACACTAATGTGAAAATGTGAAGAGTGCAACACAACTTTTGCCTTTAATGTAATTCCTTTTGAAATGTGTTGGTTTCAGCAGTAATGTAAATAATTTTTATACACTTCAAGTCTCAATGCCGCTTGATGGTTAGCTAACAACTTTATACAGACAAGTACGCATCTTCTACACAAAGATCTTCTGTGGCAGCCCGCTAGTGACCAAAGCAATTACAAGATGTTTTTGGGACTGCACCCTCTTTGCGACCAATAAGTGGCAGCAACCTCCAGCAACCACTTGCCAATTGGATTTACGAAAAAGTCATTGAAGAAAACATTAAATTTTTCAAAGCTGCCATGATGAAGTGTATACACAAGGTTACCATCGGATCTATGAAATGTGCACATGCGTCTATTTTATTCTTACTACTGTGCATACAGTACTTAACAAATTTAATAGACCACCACCCAATATAAGCTTAATGTTACAGCTGCCCTAAATTACTGGTAATTACCTAAATATTTTTTCATGTTTCTGTAATGGTTAATCCATCAGTATGTGCAAACGCTTTAATCAAAATAATATTTTAATCCTAAAATATAATCATTGTTTTCTGTGAATTTTTCCTCTTTGAAAAAAATAGGAAAGTGCATTATCATTCTTTTTGATAAAGATGCTAAATTGCAGTTATTAACTCTATTTCCTGAACAGAAAAAATAGTTTTAGTGGTTTAATGTTATGCTTGATTAATTTGACTTCTCAGAGAAGACCAGTGTGTTGGAGCAAATTTGGGTTTTAAAATGTCATTCAGTTTAGTGAATTCAGTACCTTTTAGACAGATTTCTAAAATATGTGTTTTCCTTTTTTTATGACAGGTGGTCTAATAAATTTGTTAAGTACTGTATGTCAGTCAGTCAGAATCATTCTGAACCATAAGGTTTGCACAATCTGCATACTCCCATGCACACACCCCATTTATTTATATACGGAAAGACGTTTGCCTCCAGATGAAGCAGAGAAAGCGGTGACAAATTTGCAAGAGAGTAGCCTGCACCTTTAAGAAAGCACGAGAAAGTCCAACTGAAAGGAACTGAAAGTATTGTGTCCAAAGAAACCAGAAGGGTGCAGCATTCCAAACGGTTTCCACAAGAGTGAAAAGTTTTAAAATTAAAAAATAACTAAATAAAAAGGGCTGAAATCACTGAGGTTCTGAACATTGTTTCCCCTGAGAAGCTCACTTGGCTCAAGTAGAAAAACAAAAGTTTCATTGTTGATTTCAATGTTGATGAAGACTAAAAGACTGTAAGAAAAAGAAGAAAACACAAAGAAGGACAAGGAGTTACAATAAGATGGCATAGTGGGATTTATTTAATTAAAAGGTTAAGGCCTGCATTTTTCATTACTAGAATGTTTCCTTTACACGCAATTAAATATTTTTATTTTTTTCATTGTAGTCCTGAACATTTTGTGGTTGATGGTGTTTTGGAAAATTGGACTGCTCAGAAAGATTAAAGGAACACTTTGAAAACACATCAGACCTCAATGGAGAAAAAAATCACGGATATCTATACCGATATGGACTGGGTAATGTGAACAAAGGATGCCACATTGTTTGATGGAAATGAAAATTATCACCTACAGAGGGCTGAATTCAAAGACACCCTGAAAATTAAAGTGAAAAAAAAAAGATGCAACAGACTAGTCCAGTTTGCCAAAATTTCATTGCAGCAATGAATGGACTGAAACATAATGTCCCAGAGGTGTTCTATTGGATTTAGGTCAGGCGAGCGTGGGGGCCAGTCAGTGGTATCAATCCCTTCATCCTCCAGGACTGTCTGCACATGAGGCTGGGCATTGTTATGTACCAGGAGTATCCCACGACCCACTAGAGGTGCCTCAGGCCACCGTGATGAATTTCTATTTCTGATTGTTTAGTCAGAAATATTCACAGCAGTGGCCTGCTCAAGGTCATTTTTTAGGGCTCTGGCAGTGTTCATTCTGTTCCTCTTTACACAAAGGAGAAGATAACGGTCCTGCTGATGGGTAAAGGACTTTCTACAGATCTGTCCATCTCTGCCAGAGTAAGTGCCTGTTTCTTGGAATCTCCTCCACGCTCTTGAGACTGTGCTGGGAGACACATCAAACCTTCTGGCAATGGCACGTATTGATGTGCCATTCTGGATGAGTAGGACTACCTATGCAATTCTGTAGGGTCCAGGCATCACCTCATGCTACCAGTAGTGACACTGAATACATAGTGAAAAACACTCAGAAAAGATAAGGAGGGAAAATATGTCAGGAGCCTCCACCTGTAAAGCCATTTTGGGGGTTGTCCCATTGTTGCCCCTCTAGGGTACAGCAGCTGAAACTGAGTAACAACCCCCTCTGCTACTTAACTGACCAAATCAATGTCCCAGAAGTTTAATTTGCTTGATGCTATGCCGTGATTAAAAAGTGTTCCTTTCATTTTTTTGCAGCAGTTTATAAATAATGAACAAAAGGTAATATTAATTATGATTATTATTAGTAATAGTAGTAGTAGTAGTATTCAATTTAACGACTTGTTTAAATTTTCTAGGACAGCCAGGCGTTCATGATGTATTCATTCAGAAATGGTCAGAGGCACTTAAATTTATTTGTAAATTACAAAATATTAATAAATCACTGATTTCTGTGTCATACATTTGTACACACAGACATTCATGCACAGATTTGAGTGAACACAGTTAGTAAATATTACCATTTCGTCTTCATTCATATGACTACTATCTTTCATCGTACAGTGACTGACCTTTATTGACCTCAACTACTGGGCATAACTGGCCGTTCCTTATTCCTTGTATTTTATGAGTGTATAACTGATCCTATTTCAGTTCTCTGGATTTGCTCCCTCTTTGTTAAAGTCACTGCATTATGTGGTTTATTAAAGCGCAAAATTTCCTGTATCCTTGTCAAATTAAAAGCCCTCCAGCATTTCAGTAGACAGAAACCATTCATTACTTGACAAGGCTTTCATTGAAAAACAATTTACAGAAACTGCTTGTGGAAAACTGAAACCAAATTTTACTTTACATATATGTGGTGCATAAGGTAGGAATTTCACCTTCTCTCAACTGGTTACTTATTGATGTGTTATTTAACAGCACAAAAGAACATGTAAAGAGAGAGGGCAACCATCCTACAGGGAAAATAATAATGTATAATCCAGTGCCAGCAGCAAGATATGAGGAATTATGTCTGTCAGACAAAGAATTTGTCACACAGGCAAAGCTGATGAAGAAGCTGAAGAGACAAATGACTTTATGATCTATTCAGAAAGGCAGTCTTGCATTTGATTATGTGACTAGTTACATGGCCTTAGGAACAAGCAATAACTTTCTGGCCACATACTGAGGAGTAAATGAGTGCTGTTTACTTGTTTCATTTAAAAAATCTGTACTTCTTTTTGTTTCACACTGGAAAGGCTCATGTGCTTATTTCAGTTATGCTGTGTTTAGACTCTGATTCCTGTGGATGTGTGTGGTCATGGTGTTTGTATGGCCGCCACGAATACAGTAAGACCCATGTAGCCACTGATGACTCGTATTTGTTGTTATTATTCAAGGTTGTTTGTATGCAAATGTAGTCTCAATATACAGATTAAATCCCTGTACATAAATTTTGTACAAGTGCACTTATATGTACAATTTAAGCTATTAATGTTTAGAAAAATATTAATACCATAAGTTTATGAGTTCATTTATTTCAAAATTATCTAAATTAAGATAGATAACTGTCACTTTAATTGTATAATGATGAAAATTTTTATTTAAAAAAAACTAAATGTTTTAATGCACTTGAGGCACCAAATAAATGATTTTCTTTTTTTAAATATTACAATGGTTTTGTCATCGTAATTTTGAAATATGACAATCACACTGTTATTGTGGTGCAATAGCTAGTGATGCTAATGGCCTAATAAGCAATAATGGTTTTGTTTCTGAATTCTGTAAGAATGTAAAATGTATTGTAATTTTTTTTAATAAAGATAAGAACAATTTTTCCCACCAACATCAGTCGTGATTTAAAAACAGCACAATAACAGCCTCTGTTAATGTAGGAAATTACATTTAAATTACATGACGAAATGGACTGCAAGATTACTGAGTTGCTTTTCTAGGTCCATTGCTCATCACCATAATTATAAATAATTGTTGTAATAATTTATCAATTTATCATTTTTATTCAGATGGCACGGTTATCTATTGTGCTTCTTCTTTTTAATATCTCCATTTTGCCTTTGATGTACTTCAGTCTCATTTGACTCTATTGGAATTAGTGTTAAATATAGTCAAAAATGAGTCTGTGTTATCCTAAAGGGCAAAAGATTATCTTCAAAAAACAAAATCACAGCTGCTTCAGTGGCTGAATTGAAATAGTCACGAATATCCAGCCATACAACCATCAGTTTTCTTCAGCTTATCCGGGGAGGAGCAAAGCAGAGAAAGCCAGACCTCCCTCTCCCCAGCCACCTCCTCTAGCTTATCTGGGTAAAATCAAGGCATTCCCAGGCAAGCCTAGAGATATACTCTTTCCAGAATGTCCTGTGTCTACCCCAGTGATTGGTGTGTAAACACAGAGCAAGTAAAAAGAGGTGAGTGAAGAAGGAACAGTTTATCGTGGGAAAACCCTGAAGCAGCCTAGGGCCATTACACCAAAACTAAGGGATGGTTCAGGGTCACCTGATCCAGCCCTAACTATAAGCTTTATCAAAAAGGAAAGTTTTAAGCCTAATCTTAAAAATAGAGAGGGTGTCTGTCTCCTGAATCCAAACTGGGAGCTGGTTCCACATAAGAGGTGCCTTCAATAAAGGATACCCCCCCCCCCCAAAAAAAAAAAAACAACCAAAAAACAATCCAGATTTGAGGCAGAATATTGAGCCTCACAAATGTTTAATAACTACCAGACTTATCTCCCCTTTGGACCAAAGCCTCTTTAACAATTTTGGAGGTGGGGTATTCACTGCACCCCATCAGTGCTGTCACCGCTGTAAAAATTGGAACAGATTAGTTAATGTGATGAGTGTCAGATTTAATTTAATTTGTGTTGTTTAGAGCAGGAGCGTTGGCCAAACAGTTAAGTGACCACGAAGTTGCTGATGCCAGTCTGGCACTGATTAAATTCACTCCTGTGTTTTATTGAAATTTCTTTAAAAAAAAAAGTGTAAACAAAATTTAATTTGTCTAGTACTTTATAACCAATTTACATCTGTGCTCTTTGTTATGTGATTATTAGTCTTAGTGTGTGGACCTGATTGGAATGAAGGTCAAACTAAGACCCAAGATGGAATAAACTGGAATGACCTGAAGAACACAAATGGCAGAATCTGAGCTTGTGGGGATGTTTAATGTCTTCTAATTCATAATTAGAGAGAGGGGATAACATGACAAACATCATGAGCTGGATTCACAGCTCATCCACTACTAAATATTTGAGGTGGTTTATGCTGTAAATCCACTGAGCTGCCAGGACGTCCCCGAGCTGATCAAATGCCAAAAGTAAGCAAGAATAGATGAGTCCTTTTTTACGGGGTGATTAAGCTAATGCGACTTTAATTGGCAGAGCTGAGCTGAAACTATTAAGGCTTGCAAATTTCAAAGGTACAGATAGAGTAGTCAAAATTTATTACAAGTTTATGATGAGATGCCAATATGTTCTATATAATCAGAAGGACTGTATATTTTATATTCATTAAAAAGATATGTCTCTCCAATCATTAAATTAATCACAGATCAGACACAAAATCACTGCATTCCATTCAAATGTATGCATTAAATAACGATTTGTGTCCTATGAGCATTTTTTTTTTTTTAGTGTCAGCAGTGACACCGGAAGTAGACTTAAAGAAAATGTTTGAAAAAAGGTTCACACAGAACAGGATGGAAACGTGCTGTCAGTGAGTTAGAAGTTCAAATGACTGGATTACAGGGACGAGCAATTAAAAGGCAGTGTGTAGATTCTGCCAGAGTGAAACAAGTGCAGTAAATGGCTAAAAAAAAAAAAAAAAAAAAAAAGTGGTACCAGTCTCATCAGTGGACTCATCAACTAACAGAAAAACAAGACAAGACAGAACTGAGCTGAAGGTCACATGTTCACTTTTTTTGATTATCTGCACAAAGTAGTATAGTAAAGTAGTAAGTATAGTAACAAAGACACTCAAATACAGCAGAGTGAATGCACAGCATTAACCAGCTGTTCCATACTTTCAAAGAGGCGGGGATTGATATTTCAGTAAAACACACTCTTATCTGCCTCATTTCCAGAAATACTGGATGACCTTTTTACCATGAAATGTTCTGATAACCTCCCTACACACTATCTTAGCAACACAAAATGACAAAACAATTTTGTATGTAGGCCTTTAGGCCTGTGAACGAGCTCTAAATGCATCCTTCACAACATACAGTAGGTGATCAATTAATTTATCTATTTTATATTTCCTGGAGACTTTGTTAAACAATATTTGAGGAAATACTGATAACAAATATACCTGATCTAACATAACATTTAAAGTTTGTTTTGGCATTCATTAACCCTTCTATCTTCTGAGGTGCACTTCTGGTTGGGGTAGTGCTCTAGGGTGGAGGTGTTCTTGGGCACAAAATGCTCCACCCAACTTCCATTTTCAATCAGCTGACTGGACTTTACCATTGAGGGTGATGTTAAAATGCTTTTGTTACTATTTACATTTCTGTTGTAGTTTTTGTTAGGATACCTGTGTTATTTATTCTAGGGTTTAATATAATCGGCTGCTAAACCTACAGTTTGTAGCACGGTGAAAGCAAAGCATACATGAGCAATCCTTTTAAGAAATGAGGCAGATATGCAGGGCAGTTTTTTCCCCTTACAGCAAAGCTCAGAGCAGATAATGCAGTGCAGTGCAGTAGAAATAACCTGTTGCTCACACAAGCCCAGAGGCCCGAAGCAATAATAAGATAAACATCAGCTGAAACAGAGAGGACAAGGCAAACAGGAGACAGACGCGAGGGAAGCACTGAGGAAAGAAGGGCATGGGAAGGCAGAGAGCAGGCTACAGCAAGTGCTGGTGTCACTAGTGTTTGAACTGATGCTCAGCATCTTTAAATTCCCAATCAGTAGTCTTCATTTTATTTAAAGCCAGCAGACAACAGACCTATGAAATTGACTTTTACCTCAGTTTTAATTGCCTTAAAAAATCAATTCACGTCCAATTCTCTGAAAAAAAAGACAAAAGCACATTTTCACTTAATCCTGTCTATAAAAAAGACTAAGCAGGATATTTACTAAGGATTTGTGGTCCTTGTTGGTTGTTAACTGCAAAGTTGCCTTTATCGAGGACTGCAACAAGGTGGTGAAAAATCATTTTTATTTTGAAATTTTAGAGACATAAAATCAATGAGAAAGGAATAAATATTCATACAATCATTGTTGGCACCCGATTCATTGCAGCACACTGACCACTGCAGCAACAGAGAAAGGCAGGTGGGAAATCTCACTGTTCAGTCAGAAGGAGAGAATCTTGATTCAGAACAGTTGGTCAGATTGTTGAAAAGAGAGAAATCAGAAGTTATTATATATTATATATACATATAAAGGTTTTAGTATTACTATTAATTTCCATATTTTGTAAAACAAAATTCTCCACTTTATTTTATACAACTTGCAGCTTTTTCCAACATATTCTTCGTCTTCCAGCTTCTCCCTTTGGGCATCACCAGCGCGAATCATATTCCTCCATCTAACTTATCTCTGTGATCCTCTTCTGTCCACCAACCCTCTGCATGTCCTCCTTCACTACATCCATGAATCGTCTCTTAGATTTTCCTCTTTTCCTCCTGCATGGCAGCTCCATATTCAACATCCTTTATCCAATATATCCACTATCCCTCTTCTGCACATGTCCAAACCATCTCAGCCTGCCTCTCTAACTTTATCTCCCAGCCGCTCAACCTGAGCTGTCCCTCTGATATACTCATTTCTAATCTTGTCCATCCTGGTCACTCCCAGTGAAAATCTTAACATCTTGAGCTCTGCTGCCTCCACCTCTGCCTCCTGTCTTTTTGTTAGTGTTACAGTCTCCAAACCATTCATTGTATCAGGTCTCACGATCATCTTGTAAATCTTCCCTTTCACTTTTACAGCTATCCTTTTGTCTCAAATCACCTCTGACACCTATCTCCACCCACTCCACCCTGTTCTTCACCTCTCTTGTGCACTGGCCACTGCTTTGGATGGCTGAACCAAGATATTTAAACTCATCCACCTTCACTATCTCTACTCCTTGCATGTTCATCTTTCCACCCATCTCCCTCTCATTCACAAACATGAATTCTCTCTTGCTGTAGTGTTCTCTCTCAGCATGAAGCCATACTGTTGCTCCCTGATCATCTCCTCTTCTTAACCTAGTTGCAACAGCTTTTTCCTATATCATGGTGTGGCTCATCAACTTTATCCTCTGTAGATACTACAGCTCTGCACATCACCTTTGTTTTTCAAAATCAGTACCAGTCCACTTCTTCTCCATATCTAGGGCTTATTGTTACTCTCCGAGACTCTGTTAAACAATCTCATAGGCATCTCCGTAACACCAACTCCAACCTCTTCATAGCTGTCCTCACTTCCTCCTTACTAATCTTTTCATTTCCAGATTCACTGACTGTCCTGCATTCATCCTTATCTGCTGCACATCCTTTCTAGCCTGATTTTTTTCAAATTTTTCCAAACTTTTGCCAAAAGTATTCACTGCTTCACACGCATATAACCTTGAGTGACATCCCATTCGTAAGTCTTATTCCCAGCATTACCAACATTTCAGATGTCACTCAGATCTAAACCGCACTCTGTGATGGCAGCTGTGACATTCACCCCGCTCATTAGCATGGCCAAAAGACATCTGTGCACATCGACAAAAAATATAAAATTCACAGTATAAAACACATTTACTACGTCTCATCTTAGCTATTAGTGGCTTCAACAGCATATTTAGTAAATAACATGAGGAAATAACTTGCAAACTGACAGCAAAGAAAACAACTTTGAGTCACCATAATTCAGACTCTGTCAAAACAGATTTTAACAAAAGTACAAAATAACAACTGCAATGAAATTATAACTTTTCATACTGTTGCATTAATATGAGAAATACAATTCACATGAGATCATATTAACCTGGGTTACACTAGCTTCTTCCTTTGAATACTCAGGAGACATCCTAGTCTGATTCCTGTATTATCTCAACTGGCTCCATTTGATGTGGAGGAGTAGCGGCTCCTCACCCTGTCTCTGAGGGTTAGCCCAAGCACCCTTTGAAAGAAGCTAAATTCTGCCACTTGTGTCTGCAGTGTTATTCTTTTAGTTGCTACCCACAGCTCGTGGCTGTAAATTGACAGCTTCACTTTCACAACCATTTCCCTCTTCATGACAGCAACAAGCTGTCTGTCAATCTCCCGCTCCACTCTCCTCTCACTCGTGACCTAGACCCCGAGATACATAAACGCTTCCACCAGCAACTTGTTCCCAACCCTAAGCACTCCACTCCTTTCTGGCTCAGAACCATGACTTGGACTTGGAAGTGCTAATTCCCATTCCTGACACTACAAACTACAGACCACCCCAGCAAAGTTGAGGTCATCGCCTGATGAAGCCAACAAAACAACATCATATGCAAATGATACAGTTTTCCTCACTCCCAGGATGTTCATTGCTGGTGTGATTAGGGCTTGAAGTGTAGCACCATCAGTTCTCTTTTTCATGTGTGGCATGACCAGTGCATGACCCAGCTGTCTCACATAGATCCAGCAATGTCTCCAATGTTCTAATAACTTCCAGTCTGGGAAGTGCCCCATGCATATGATGAACACAGTGATGGAATCTTTCTCCTTTAAAATGACTTACAGATTACCACCACCCCCTGCAGGCATCATGGTGGTGCGTGGTTAGCGCTGTTGCCTCACAGCATTAAGGTCTGGGTTAAAATCCAGTCTGGAGCTTTTAGGTGTACATGGGGTCAGGTTAATTGGTGACTGTAGGTATGTGTTATCCTTGCAACAGATCGGTCCATCCCCTGTTGGGAGGAGTTGGGTGCTTTTGATTATGGTCCCCTGTGACCCCAAAACATTTGCACTAATCACCACAGAAGTGGACAAAAAACATGCCTTAAACTTAACTCACATACTAAAACACACAAAAGCCAAAAGGATAGAAAAAAAAAAATACAAAGAAGCACCTGACAGAATAAATTAAACTGAATCAAATACATACAGTAGAGGTGTGTGTGTGTGTGTGTGTGTGTGTGTGTGTGTGTGTGTGTGTGTGTGTGTGTGTGTGTGTGTGTGTGTG
>JAVDPK010001394.1:52951-63742 GCA_034780415.1 Cichlasoma orientale | reverse complement strand
CCTTCACTAATGCTGTTTCTGTGCTGTGATGAATTCTGAAACCTGACTGAAACTCTTCAAATAAACCGTTCCTCTGCGGATGATCAGTTACCTGTTTTACAACTACTTTTTCAAGGATTTTGGAGAGAAAAGAAAGGTTGGAGATTGGCCTGTAATTAGATAATACAGCTGGGTCAAATGATGGCTTTTTAAGTAATGTTTTAATTACTACCAATTTAAAGGCCTGTGGTACATATCCCATTGATAGAGATAGATTGATCACGAGAGATAATAGACACGTTGATGGCTTGGAGAAAGTAATTATTGAAGTTAACTCAGAAAGATCAATTGGAGAGAGAGAGAGTCTAAACAAATACCAGTAGTACAGAAAGTAGCTGTACATAATGATATATCTGGTTTTGAATCTTCCTTTTTTTTTCTCTAATAGTTAAAAAAAATTTTGTAAAGAAATTACGCATTGTTAAGAAAGTCATTACTAGTTAAGGTTACAGGAATAATTGGCTCAACAGAGCTCTGACTATCTGTATGAGAGGAATATGGGAAGAAGTTAGCCATGGTTGGCCAATTTAGATTAGTTGATTCCTGTGCAACTGAAGAGTGACATTTTTTGATAAAGGTGAGAATAAAGGAGGCATTCAAGTGGAGGCTTTCACTGTCTGTTCCTCAATATCACCATCTATTTTATCCAGTGGGAAAAAAGGAAAAGGAAAAGGAAACCATACTAAAAGGCTCATATGGCAGGATTTGAGCTCACTGAGAGCCCGGAACTTTAGCCCAGAGCCTTAGATTGCTCGGCCACGTACCCTTGCCTGCCACTGGGTGTTTCTGTTGACAATTTAAGAAGGCACACAATCTGGAAACATTGAGTTACTGAGGAAATGAAAGGTTACTTCAGCCTTTTATTATTTTCATTTCACATCATGGTTAAAGACAAGTTAAAACGGATCAGCTCAAAACTCAAAAGGCTGTTTTGCTATCTCATATTTGTATGCAAACGTACAAAACAATGAAAGCCTTAAGGCATCGCTTCTATTTGAAATCTGCTCATTTAACTTCCCACTGAACGGCTTTCTTCATGCCATTGAAACCTAGGCTTAATAACGGGTCCCAGTAACAGTTTTCCTCAATATCTCCATGTTGTTTTGTAGAAGTAAAGCGTACTGACAACAGTTTTCCTGGTGAAGAGACTTTTCTTTGGCTGTTGAAATACACTGAGCTAGGTCAACATATTAGGCCCTTGAACAGAAACAGTGATTTTAAAAGTAGCCAAATGAGTGCATTGTGAAGTCAGACCCACTGTAAATAAATGCCTGCCATTTAACATCTATCTTTCATATTTTTCATGTGTTTGCTGAACCACATTAAGTCTAAAAATGTTGTTTGCTGTACAGACTTTAAAGCCATTTTTTTTAAATTTGTGATATTGGGCCAGATGAATAACAGTGTCTCGACTTGACACTGAACCAAAAGTCTTTGGCAAAACTCTTTGAAATGTGAAAAGACTAATTAAATAAAATTATTAAATCAAACCATTCAAAATTAGCTTTTCTGAAATGTAACAGCACTTATTGTCAGTGGAAATTGAATGTTTACTCCAAGGCTGCCTTGACACACACTTTATGATGTGCTTTCCTTTGGCCTTATTTATTTTTCACTTAAAAGTTAAGTGGCATAGACAATAAAAAAAATAAAGAAAACAAGAAAACAAGGAAATTAGTATTAGCATCAGCGCTGCTGATTGTAATACAGAACCTGGAAGCACCATAAAGTTCAAATGAGCCAACACAATCTGACAGCAGTTTGTGAAACACTCAGAAGTTTTTCACTAAATGGATTAGTGAAGACTCTAAAGTAGACAAATGGTACAGACGCAGCACATTATTCATATTGAAATAGTATGCATTAGTTTCAAAGTTACCCTGACTGTACTGATGTAAATGGGGCAATTTGTGTCCATGAACAAATTGAATGTGTTTTTGTGATTTTGCCATGAGATCTCTGTGACTGAGCACAAATCTGAACTAAGACATTTAAACAATAGTTCATTACTTTCACTTTTTAGACAATCCCAGAATCAACCACCTGATGATGCTAAAAAAAGAAAAGAAAGAAAAAAGGTGGCGTATGCTGTCTGGACTAAAGTCAGTCCCAAGATTGAAAGTGTTTGTGAGAACCTGGCTCACAGAACTGTTTTCAAGACGCTCCAAACTGACCTGCATGAGCCCTTCCATGTAGAGCAATACCTCACAGGCTTCATTGGATTGAAAGAGGTTGAAGATTTGTCACTCTGTAACAGATCTGATATGCTGTCAGACTATTTTTTTTTTTTTTTTTTTTTTTTTTTACAGAAATGTAAGTTGTCAACAGGTTAAAAAAAAAAAAAAGAATATCGCCAGGCTCGTCCAGTGTGGGGCTGTTTTCTACAAAAAAATTATTTCTCACAAAGCAGCCTCTGTGTCTGCGAGGGCTTCACCTGTTTTTCCTTTCAGCATCATTTCCATGCCAGCAGACACGACATTTGAGTTGAGTTTATAAGTACCTCCAGGATGAAGCGCTGACCTGATCTGTGCAGACACCTGTAACAGCCTGCGAATGGTGTCAGAACCTGAATTTCACCCTTTGAGTGATGCTCCAAGTCAAGTGCTTGCTTTAAAGGAAATAAACCTGGAAATGAAAGTGGGTCGCTACAGGAGCAGTGGGGGTGAAATGTCTCAGCAAAATTGTCAAGAGTCTGTCTAAGCTGTCGTACGATAGCGTTCCTTCCTCGAAATGAGATGAGAAACCAAAGAGTGGCGAAGGCTATTTGAATTCCTACAGTGTTGGTGTGCAGTCCTCCTTAAAATATTCTGTCCGTTCAGTCCATTTTAAATTGCTCTTTTACCAATACTGTAAACAAAGCGCAGTACTTAGACAAGGCTTTTTATTTGAAGGGAGCTGTAAAAACATCAGGGTTGTGGAAATTGCAGTTTCATACTGTTTTTGAAGAGCTTTGTTAGAAAAATACAAATGAGCCTAATTAGTAGATGCGAGTGCACCTGTCTCTGTGCACTAGTGAGTTGTTCCCAGTGGAAAAACAAATACGCTGCCATAGAATACAGAATGAAAGGCAAATTGCAAGTCTAATACAATGTTTTGTTTGTCTTTTAAAGTCTTAAATAACACACTACTTAAGGTTACAGGCGTCATATCGAGAAAGGGTAGTTCACTCGCTCTGAGGACGTGAAAATCGAGAAAAGTGCTTTTTATTAGACGATTCTTTTTTACCCTGAAAATTCAGTTCTCACCAAGCTTCCTAAAATCATGGCCTAAGTTTTGGGGTTTTTTTTCAGGTTTTTCAGGAAAAAAAAAATGGACCAAATATTTAAAATGTGATGATTTAGGCAAAAAAAAAAAAAAAAAAAAAAAAAAGAGTCAAAATTCTTTAGGCCATTATTTTAGGATGGTGATGATATGATAAATCACACGCAGTGGGAACATGGCAGAAACAGATTTGAGTGAATGAAAGAATTTAACTAGCTTTGTTGTGAAGTCGTAAACCCAGCATCACTGACATTCCAGGTGCCAGTTATTAGCTCATTTGTACAAAAAGATAAGAACAAACAAAGATAACCTTGACTTATGTGTAGTGAGAAGTGTCAGTGATGCCGATTAAGTGTTGAGCTTAGCGGTTAATATTTACAGAAGATCTCTGACAAGAAATGCAGAGATGAGACAGTTTAGAGACGAATGAATGATGGAAAGATTGATGACAGTGATTCAACCAATATAAGAGGAGGCAGAGTTATGGCTCTTGTGCTCTGCAGTTCTACTTTTCGATACGTATCTATCTTCCGAGTCTGAAGTCAATATGTTGCACGATTACTGAGATACTGAAAGCATAATGGACAGACAGACGACGGAAAAGAGATCTCTGTCTTCCGGGCTCTCAGCAGGTGACACAATAAATTAAATAGTGATAAAAGTTGTGATTCAGTGTACGGCTGATGAGAGCTAACACTGAGGAGGCTGCACTGACAGCTCATTAGCACGTGTTTCTCTCTGGCTTTCTGCATGTCTCACCTAACAGACATGGAACCTTATGCACTTGCTCTCACTGGGTCATCAGTATCAACACCACATCTTTACCACTTGTTAAGCTGTCACTCATTCAGTGGTAAGGTGTCAAAGGATGTGAGAGTTGAGAAGACACATGTAATATGGCTCCGGGCAAAAATTATGAAATCACCTCACTTGGATGTTCATTCAGTTTTGTAGCAAATAATCAAATCACAGATATGACATAACGCTATTTTTTTTTTAATTTGCTGAAGAAATATCCTCCAAGTGCAGTGATTCCATAATTCTTGCCATGGGTTGTATACAGGATGTTAACTCAATTCAATTAAATTTGATTTATAAAGGACTAAATCACAACAAGCAGTCGCCTCAAGGCACATTATATTGCAATGATTACAGAGAAAACCCAACAGCCAAAACGACCCCCTATGAGCAAG
Source organism: Cichlasoma orientale (assembly GCA_034780415.1). Taxonomy (NCBI): domain Eukaryota; kingdom Metazoa; phylum Chordata; class Actinopteri; order Cichliformes; family Cichlidae; genus Cichlasoma; species Cichlasoma orientale. Next base: position 59,249 of record JAVDPK010001394.1, on the reverse strand, counting down.
CACTTGGCAACAGTGGGAAGGAAAAACTCCCTTTTAACAGGAAGAAACCGGCAGAACCAGGCTCAGGGAGGAGCAGCCACGACCGGTTGGGGCTGAGGGGAGACGGTATTGCATATACACAGGGCATATCAAGTGCTCATTAACAGACATTAAATTCAAGTACTTGTCAAATAGTGAAAGTTTGGCTTACTCTGAGTTGTTTACACTAAACCATTTTAGAAAATCAATGTAATGTTAAATCTCAGTGCTCTTCTGTCATTCTCCCTTTCAGACTCTCATTCTTGCAAACCCCCCCCCCCCCCCTTCACCCGAGTCACTCAGGACTCCATCTTCATCTTCACCACCACCACCACCACTGTCTAGACTCCGGGAGGTCCTCTCCTAAATCCTATAAATCGCCAGAAAATTCCCTTTGTGACCTATAATAGATCAAGTCAGCCAGACCATATCTTTACATTTATACATGCTGTAGTACCATCTTGTGGAGTATTTCAACTCACTATATATCAATAGAATATTCATAACCCTAATTTTAATAATATGTATGAAATAAATCCATGGTAACTACAGAAAGTAGCTAAAAAGCATTTAACAGAAGTAACACAACTGGGAGCGCCGGCGCTCCGGCCGGTCACAAAAAAGAGGGTGAACCTAAATAAAACTCTAAAGATGTCACCAGTGATCTGGAAGATGCTGAGAAGTTAAGGCTCCAACAAGAAACTGCTCCCATCAGATAGCAAAGAAGTCTAACATTATCAGGATTCATGAACCTCCATTAATGAGAATTATTATTATTATTATTATTTTGGCCCAGTTGTATCTGGTCTGAGTCACTGTCTGATTAAAGAGGCCACAAAGTAACTGATTAGATCATTGTCCAATATCCTTGCTTCAATATATGGCCTATTAAATTACCTCAGTGCTTCCATCCACATTCACTGGCAGATTAGTCCAGGGCATCCAGTCTGTGATTACGGCCATCTTTGAGGTGAATCTGCACTAATGCTCACTAATGTTCATGTTCGCAGGACCCGGTGACCCACTGCTGCATCAAAGCATAAGGCTCATGGACCTGAAGGATGTGTGAACAGGGGTCTGAAATGTCTCAAGGTAATGTATGATTAAAGGAGCACAGAGGGGATTCCTGACCTATGTTGTTAAAGAAAGGAAGGATCAAAAAAGGCCTCAGAGAATGGAACAGCACAAAGCTGGCCTATAGTTGAACATGGTAACATGACCGGTCGGAAATCTTTTCCACACCACAGCAATAAGTACTCAGATGAATAAAAGAGGTGTAATAGACTGATTTTAACAATCATCCCAGGTGTAACTTCACAGTTTAAAGAGAAATACAACTTCTTATTTATGACATGAAGTTTCCTTTCAAACTGCAGAGCAAGAGCTGTGAGAAACGATATGCCTAATACACTAATCAGTAACAAAGTGAAGGCAAGAAGTATGAAAACAGGAAAAAAGAAGAAAGTTCTAGGTTTTTAGACAATGAAGCGAAGTGAAGTAACGTGAGGGGACAAAACTGTGACGGCCTGGCTCAGATTAGATCGTTGTGCAGTTGGCAGTCACGTTCTGAGCCGGGACCGTCCAAATAGCCAGTGTGAGTATTTGCATTTCACGGTCTGGTGATATGTCCCATTACTTTTGAATTTGTCAGAGTTGCCTGGCTAACGAGAGTGGAACTTGTCCGCTGAAATACAAAACTACAAAGCATTGGGTTTTGTTTTAACCACATGCCAAATGTTATAAATCACATTAAGTCTCTACTTATAATGGGAAAGGTGTCATTTCTTTTCCATATTTTGCATGTAAGAATATTCAGCTCCACGACTTTTAACCAGTGTTTTTTTACAGTGCATAATCCACTTGTCTGAATCACCTGCCAAATGAGAAGGCTATTTGCCACTTAGTCCGTCGTCCATTGGATTTCTCCTTCCTCGTCCATACATGACAGGTTTTTAATCACCTCAGTGTTGCTAACCCTGTGTGTTGGCAAGCGGGCCCAGGGGTTCCTGCTCTGTGATTATACTGCCTTCAAAGTGTAGCTAATTATGTTACCGTGGACTGCTAATGCACTGCTTTTAATTTGAATTGCCAGCTTCAGTGAATCATAACGGTTAGACCTAATTACTGAAGGAGAGGTGGCCATATATCACAGTCGTGGTGGCACTAAAGCTGTAAGCTCTGGCACAGAATACCTCACGCAGAGTGCCTGGAATAGAGCGTCAGGAGAGTGAGAGAGCACATACTAAATTACTGGAATACACATTTATTTATATCCTTTGTCAGTAATGTTTATCCCGCAGTCACGCCAGTGAAATAGACTCAATATTTAAATGAAACAAAGTCAGAACGGATCATGCAGCGGAGAAAGGGCAGTACCTCACCAAGTCATGTGATTGAGGCCAGCTCTACGACATGTTCCAGAACTGAAAAGGAAATATGACAGCCAAAATAAGAGTTGTTATTCAAGTTAGTAAACTCCCTCTTTTGGTTATAAAGTCTTGTTAGGGGAACAGAAGGGGAAAAGGGCTTTACAGTCTTAAACTTTGAGCCATCTGTAGCACGACGTTCAGAGGTTCAGTTCTGAAGTCAGAAGAGTGAATTCTACATCATAACCATTTTAATATTTATGTGAAGGCTAAAAATGGATATTACGTTAAAGTAATTGAGCTAATTAATGTATTAACATAATTAATTAAGTTAATAAAGTTAAATGAATAATTTTGGGATAATTTATCAAATTATTATTCAGTGATATTTATTCAGCTTTCCGGAGTGGAGACGGGAGATTATAAAGAAACGTGTTCTCAGGCTAATGTCAATCTGAGCCCCGTACCAAAGGCTTCCCGAAGCCTGCTTACAGGTCTTGTGGGAAAAAATAAATAACAAAATAGAACCCATATAACACATTTTGTGTAAACCAGATGTATTTCCCCAAGTTATGAGTTTCAATGTGAGAAAAACCTCTTGGGGTGTGCTTCAGGCTAGATTAACAATTTAGCTGTTTGAAGTAGCAAACAGCCGTCTCCTGTATTCAAGTCCAGCGTTTTGCCATCCTGCAGCATCTACACTGTATCTGCCTCTGACCCCCCACCCCAGCTTTGTAGCTATTAACTGCATCACCCCACTTCTGCCTTTGCTTTATTCATAGGAACTGTGGCCACTAGAGGGAACTGTCACAATGTGCACGTGACCTGTGTGATCTCTTGTAGACTTTTTATGAAACGTAACCTCACAGAATAAATCCAGTCTCTACTGAGTCCTGGTAACCCTAACCCTGTATTTTGGAGATAGATAAACCAGACTTTTTTTGATATGTGACATGTAGAATATTCATTTTCTATATTCACTGATTTCTAGAAAAAATTAAAAAGAAGGGTTAGGGTTAGAATTAGGGTAGGAGTTAGGTCATCACTGATGATGATGACCTCAGAGGGTTAATTGGGTGCCCCCCTGATGAGTTCCACCTGTGCTGTCTTCCACACGTCCTCCCACCTAAATCCAGTCTGCTAAACACTGCAGATCACTCAACCCACAGTAGCTTCCTTTTGTTCTCACTCAGATATTCCGTCAAGATTTCCAGTGATTCTTATGTTCCTTTTTATTCACTATTCCCTCATGTATGGCACTTTGGATGGTTTTATGGACTATACCTTTGGACTGCTCCCCATCTGGACTGTTTGCATTGTTTCCAGGCTTCCTGTGTTTGACTACTTCCTGTTTCAGATTAAAGGCTTTGGATTTTTGCTACATTTGGGTCGTCTCCACTTAGCTGTATTCTGCTCACATGTTTACTACAAATTAACCAGCTATTACTACTACTACTAGTTATTCATAGGCAACTTGCAAGTCTGTGCTTCAAACACAAATAGCACAAAAATCATTTCCATTTATTTTGTTATTGATTGAGAATAGCTGACCTACATTAAACAGTTAATCTGTATTCTAAAAACAGTTGTTGTTGCTGTAGGAACAACTATATTGAAGTCAGTGTATCTTGGACATTTGGATGCTCATCTAACTTCACGGAGCTGCAAAAAAAACCCCAAAAACGTGTTGGTACTAGACCACGTGAAGTTCCTTTGCAGACTTATGCTAATAATCAAACTGTCATATACAAAAACATATGTACCTGTGTCAGTCCATCCTAGTTTACAGGGTACATTTCTTAAATTTCAGTAAAGCACCTGGAAAATAACCGACTGGAGGAGCTCACACACAGTAACGTGAAAATGCCCCAATATGACTGGATGGTTTCACACACTGCTTATTGTTTTCTGATATGTCAACATTTTAAATACTTCAGGAAGTGTTTCATTCTTCTGACATGGAAAATGATTTTGTGTTTTCTTGGTTAAGCCTTGGCTGTGCTTTGAAAATCTGCAACTGTCTTTTATACTTTGACTTTTTCAGCATTCACAGTAAAAAACAAACAAACAAACAAGTGAAACTGTGCAAAACAAAAACAGGAAAAGAGCTAAAAGTATTGTTTCAACTGCTGCGACAAAGAGCTGCAAACATTTAAGCTTCTGCCAAAGCTGTCAAGGTCTCCGTGCTCTGTGAAAACAAACGGGTGACTACAGTAACAGGATTCAGAGGTCTGGCCATCAAGCAAAGCACTGACACTTGCTTCAAGATCTTTCGGGTCTTTTTCACTGTACGTTGTGTTTTCTTCAATATTTGAGCCATTCCCCATGTCTGAAGCGCATCATCAGGTTTGATGTCAGTTTTTATTTACTTGTGTTTCTCCCAAACTGACTGACAATCCAAGAGAGGCTCCATGCTGTTCTTCACAGTAAAAATAAAACAAAACATTTGCTGATTCATTCTGGCCAAGATGGAGGGATATAGGATCGGTATAACTAAAAGTGTTTTGTTTGTTTTTTGTGTTCCTCATGGTATCGTGTTAAAGTATCTTTGGCTTCATAGTGTAATGGTTTATATATTTGCTTGGTAGGCAAAAGATTGTTGGTTCAAGTCCAGCCAGAGACACAAATCCCCTTTGGGGTTGCGTCAGGAAGGACATCTGGTGTAAAACTCTGCCAAACCAAAGATGCAGAGCTACCCACTGAGGCAGGCCCTTGTGTCAAGAGAGAAGCTGAAAGTAGCTTCATTTGGGTATTACAAGCTCTGAAACGATGCCCATTTCAATAGCAGGACTTGTATCAGTGTCTGGAAGGGCAAGAAAAAGGAGCTTAAGTTTGAAAAGATTTGATTCACTTATTGAATGTATTTCTTGTCATCGGTAAAGTCTTAAAGCAGAGGACGGAAGAACCAGTTTTGCTTGTTATTTCACGTAAAACAAAGTTAAGTTTCTCAAAAACTGGCCTTCGTGTCTGTCTTTACTTCTGGCAGCACAATGCTGATGATGCTGATTAAAGCTGTTTGAGTTCCTGAGTGAGCTATCACTGATCAGGAGACTCGTTAGGACTTTTTTACATAAATGAACTTATGTGTAAAGAACTGGGGGAAAGGTGGGTGAGATTTCCTCTCTTTGTGTTTTCAGGTAGGAAAAACTTGTGTGCGTTCGACAAGATGCGATGCCGGGTACAACAAATCCCGCCCCCAGCCAGTGGTGCAAAAAGTGGGTATGCACCCCCCCCCCCCCCACACACACACACACTTTTGAAAACGCGCTCGATCGCGACGGTTTTCATTTAAATCGTGCTACCATCTGACGACAGGTTGCTAAAGATGGAGAGGCAAAAAAGAAAGCTCTCCAGGTCACAAAACGGAAGAGGGAGAAGGATAAAAATGTTCACATCCACCATGGCAACAGGGCAGGATGTTCATGCCAACCATTGCAACATTGTAGAATGTTCACAATCCAAGTGGCAACATTGTAGAATGTTCACGTCTAAAGTGGAAACGTGGCAGAATGTTCATTTTAACAGTGACTACATGGTAGAAAGTTCACGTCCAGCATGGCGGAATGAAAATAAGCTTTTCAAAGTGGTTTAAAAGTCAGTAAATTACAGTATGTCAGTGTATCAAGAGGAGGCTTTTAATTACTCAGGTTAGCTTAAGTTACTAGGACTAAAAGAACAGCTCACTGCTCTGCTACTGTGTGCAGTAGTTACAATATAACAGATCATAACAAGAAAAATAAGGGAACTTGTAATAATTTGTTTAACTAGATGGTGGGTCATAAAACAGATAAATTGTAGAAGAAATTATAGAAGATATAAATATATATAAAAATACAAAAATTATAGAAGAAAGCCTGTAATAGAAGTGTTGTATTTTATAAGTCCATGAATAAGTGAGATCTGCACACATGAAC
>JAVDPK010001394.1:0-29595 GCA_034780415.1 Cichlasoma orientale | reverse complement strand
GGCATGCAGACTGCTTCTACAAACATTTGTGAAAGAGTGGGTCGCTCTCAGGAGCTCAGTGAATTCCAGCGTGGTACCGTGATAGGATGCCGCCTGTGCAACAAGTCAATTTGTGAAGCTTCCTTGCAAAATATTACAAAGTCAACTGTTAGTGGTGTTATAACAAAGCAGAAGGGATTGGGAACAACAGCAGCTCACGCACAAAGTGGTAGGCCACATAAAATGAAAGCGTGGGCTCAGCAGAGGCTGAGGCGCATAGTGCGCAGAGGTCGCCCACTTTCTGCAGGCAATCCCTACAGACCTCCAAACTTAATGTGGCCTTCAGATTAGCTCAGGAACAGTGCACAGAGAGCATCATGGAATGGGCTTCCATTGCCGAGCAGCTGCATTCTCACATCATATGAGAGTTTATTCACCGAGTGTCCGTGCTGTTGACAACGTTGATGCACTTTGAAGCAAGTTTCAGTACCGCCAGCTAACAGTAGTTAACAGACTCATCGAACTGTATCTGACTCCTTTCATAATGTTTTGCAGCCTCCTCCAGAGTAGATACTTGTGAATGTGCCACACCTGGCATCAGGAGGTACACAGTGATCTGATAGGCTGCACTCACTAAATAAATGCTGGCCAGAGCGCTTGAGGTACTCCGGGGTAAAATTGTAAAATATTGTCACATCCATTTTTTATTTCTGATTTATTGCTAAGTTTTGATATTATTAAAACATGTTAAAATATATTGTGTACAAAAGCATTTTTATACACAATCAGTAGTACCTACACGCCACCCAGCTGCCGCCATTATGGGAGAATGCGCCCGGTGGCAGCAGCTATGGGGTACAGAGGGTTAAGAATGGGAAGTCACTCAAGTTTATATGCGTGTGAAGGCAGACGAGCAAATACTTTTGGCAATATATTGCATCACTATTCTACTCTGCACATAGTACACCACTGTAGGCTTTCATGTTGCACTGTGAACACACAGCATGCAGACACTTGATGGACAATTTTTCAGTTTTCTTTTTTGCACACTTTTTTTTTTGCACCACAATTCACACAAATCTGTCTGTTCTCCTCTGACATCATTAGTAAGAATTCCAGGATGAACACTCACCAGGTCATATTTGCATCCATTTAGCTGCACTTCTCGGCCAAATGCATCCCTCACAGCTATGCCTATTATGATGAAGAAGACAGCAACTTCTTGTAGCACCTGGAACAGAATACTGTCTCAAAATCCTGTACAGCATGTCAACTCCCACCTTTGTCTTGTCATAGTCGTGAACTGTTGCTGACTTCTTATTCGTTTTTCATATATCCCGTCTGATTTGTGCACGCTGCTGAGGATGCAGGCATTCTACTGCTTTCTATTCGATATGAGTGTCGCCCAGTAAGCTCTGCAACACATTTGTGTTTTGCAGTCTGGCGTTCTGGTGTGTAGAAAGAGGCAGTGCAACAAAAAGTTCTCCATCTTCCCCAAAGAAGGTTCCATCAGTTTCAAGACCACACGTGCCGGATGGGGATTTCCATTTAACGTGCACTTCATCTCCAAATCATGAGCAAGCTGAATGCTGATGCCAGATTTGGTTTGTTAGGCATGTATTGGATAAAGGGTCAGTCATTTCTAGCAGTCAATGCTGTTTTGGAACAGCCTGCCCTACAACTCACCTGGACACTTTTTTGACAATATGATGAGGCTAGTGTCTTTGTGTCCAAACCATAGGTAATACATTAGATAGTTAGTTAGTGCTAAAGAAGGAGAAATTCCAAAATATTGACTACAAGTGTTCCACATCAGTGTTCCTGTCACCTGGATCAGTGGCCTGCGCCTAGCCTTCTGCACCACGCCACTACACCTCTGCCATCATGCACCATCATACCATCCATCAAGCATATAAACATGCTTGAGGGGAAAAACTTCAGAGCAAGATGGTTCTGGGTTTTAACCTGCTGGTCGTCTGAGAGATTTATAGAGATGTTAAAATAAGTTTGATGGCCAAATTTGGTCTTTTTTGATGTCTACTCAACAACCTAAAAAAGTAGATGTCTTTGTAAAATAATAGATGTCAAAATTTAAAGAATTCAGTTAATTAAGCGCACTGAAAACCTGCAATATAAAAATGGATCGCTGGCACATGTTTCTTACGCAGAGTGACAAACTCAGGGTTATACATTTTATTTAACAGAAAGTAAACAAATCGTAGCTCTTATTGGTGAGCACAAATCTTCTCTAAATGTACTCCACATTTCATTGTGCCATCTGTGTTATTTTCCTCAAAATAGTCCAACTGAAATTAGTGATCTTGAACCTGCAATGCCTTGTAAATTGGTTTATCCTGGGGAGCAACGTCTATGTGCAGCCCGAGGCGGAATCTTATCTGTAGTGAAAGCCCTCAAAGACTACAGCAGTCCATCAAACGGAAAGAAGAGAGTGCCACGGAAAATGGAGGGACAATGATGAAAGCTTTAGACATTAGGAAAAGAGGGAGAAGGCGGCAGACAGCATGGCTTGCTATGATTAATACTTACTGGAGCTGTGACATTCTGCAAAGTGCAACAGCCACTCCTCCTGTACAGCCTCAACACCCACACCCACCCATTCCATCTTTAAATGACTGACACTTTTCTGTCTAAGCTTTGACATTCAAGCGCTCCATTCTCCACCCTCCATACATCCCAAACACCCCTTCCTCCCTCTCTTCATCGTTTCCCCTTGAACAGTTTTCCCCTCATGTCCTGATGAGAATTCATCCTCAATCACTGTCTGGGATGTGAGAAAAAGGTGATGCAAAGTCCATCTTTCCCCCTTCTTACATCCACAGTTCCCATGGGAAAACACTGTTTGTTATTCATGTGTCAGGATTGCCACCATATGTATGCATGCCTCTATCTATGCCTGCTTATAAGGTAGGGGGGAAAGGGCCAAGGTGAGAGGCGACAGTTTGAAACAGAGAGGAGATGGTAATGAAGTCCAGAGATTGTCTGAAACCCAGACTAAAGCGTGGATGGATATGGAGAACGAAAAGGAGAGTGTGGGGAGGGTTTAGGATTCAGGACATGATGGACAACCTGGGTGACGAGTGGTGGGGCATTACATCTTGTTCGCTCTTGCTGCAGTGTGTTTTAGTGTTTTAAGCATAGTGCAGCAGCGCCATCATGTGTCTCAAGTGGTGTAACATGATTTATTTTTTCTGAAGCTGCAAAAACATTAAAGGTTTGGTTTAGTTTTGAAGCCAATAATGTATTCAAGAGGGGCGAGAGGAGTGCTTTTCTGGAACTCTTATCCCCTGTTAAAAGTGCTCGTTTGTGACCCTTTAAGTTCCAGGTCCACACCATCAGTTGCACATAAGCTTTAAACTTCTTATGTAATTTGCATCAATTTCTTCGGTCAAAACTGCTTACGTGAGGTTTCCCATGAATTTGACGAGCTATTGAGGTCACCCAGAAAGAGCTTCTTTTGCTTCTTTTGACACATTTCTACCATATCATTATTTATATGTAATATAAGAACCATGACATTAGAAAATAAAGAAAATATAATATATACGTGTTATGTGTGTTTCTATAATTCCAACACCTTGGCAGTTTGAACACTTTATCAATTTTATTGTTTTATTTTCTGAACTTAACACTTTCTTAATACAGTCACACCCACTACTGTTAAGACAGAGTGGGTGGACAGCCCCGCGGTGCAAATAAAGCAAAAACAGGGCGACACGGGGGAGAGATGAGGAAACGAGCAAAGGAAAAACAAATGAGCGGTACGAGGATAAAACAGAATCCCTAAGAGACAGATGAAAAGAGCAAGACAGCTGATCCTGCTTGAGTTCATGCTGCAGCTCATGGTGTCATTTTATCCTTTGTTCACCTTTCTGTGCCGCAGTTCTGTCGACACTACCGCGCTCCACAGGCAGTATAAGATAGTGGGAAGCAGTGTTTTCCTATCCTGCAAATATAATGCTTCTCATTTAAACAAAGAGCTGTAATTTGGTCCCATCCAGACTGCCCCTGTGATCTTCAGCAAACTGCCGAGGGACAGCACTGTTCTTTTTGGAGAGCAATGCTTTCTCCCAGAAGCCCTGACATGTACATCATCGTTGTTGTTGAGTGTTCTTATTGTGGGTTGGTTAATGTGACCATGAGAGAGCCAGTATGAGAGGACTGGTTTCTTAGAAGTTACCCTAGGTTCTTATGACACAGATCCAATCAAAATGGATCTCCAGTTTCAGTGACTGACTGTGGGCTGCTGCTTAGGATGAAGAACTGAAGGGTAAAAACAAGTGGCAGCAGAGGAAAGATTGTCAGTAAAATTAAGGGAGCGCTCCATCATCACAGGCTAACATAAAGTCAGTTAAATTTCATGGACATCAATCTGTTCAGGTAGGAGACATAAACCACTGTGAATGCAAGAAGCTAAACCAGGGAAAAATCAGTCATGATTGAGTGTTCCCTTAATTTTTTGAGCTGTCTACTTTGTATTACCCCTTTAGGAGCTGTCACTATTACTGTGCCAAGGTCCAGATATGTGGTATAAGACTGTGTGACCAGAGTTCTCCTCTTTGTTTGGTTTCAACAGCGTCTCAGAGCAAAGAAAGAAGATAATATGAAGATGATACAGCCGTGTGCAGCATTCACTGCCAGTGTATGCCGTGACTCCTCTGCCAGGCAGACACATCATGGATTTCACTGTGAGGCCTCCCTCAGCCTGGACTACACCACTCTGGCCCTCTCTCCTTGGGCCATGTGCACCCCGCTACGCAGGCTTGCCGCTCACAGAGCACTAGCATAAAAATGATTCAAATGGTTTGGCAATTATCACCTTCTGATGGAACCATTTTAGAGTCCAAGTTGTCTGTAGTGTGACTTTTCAGCATGCTGCAGTGGTGTGTGTCTTGAACTATTCGGTTGTCTTTCGACTCCCTTCAGCTTTTTGTTGACACTAATGAAAAAGAGGCCTCAGGTTTGCAGGGTCCTGGGCTCCACCGTCTGAATCGCTGTTTGGTGTTGAGATTAATCTCAGGACTGTGACATGTTGGTAGCAAATAATTCAGACTACAGCAATATTTTCATGTCTAACTACAGTCATGTGGAAAAAGAACATTTTTACGGGACCCGTATATAGTCTATGCAAAAAAATAAGTACACTCATATACTAAGTGACCGTCAGCAAGTGTGATCATCTCTATATAAAAAGAAGTTTTAGTAGTTCGCTGGTCTGGAGCATTCAGGTGTGTGTCAACACAATGCTACAGGTTTCCTAGGAGTGGCAATCTCCGCAAATTCACCCTTTCAGACTCTTCATTATGTTTGACCATGTTTGGGGAAAACCAAACACAGCAAAAAACTTGAGTCACTTGGGTTATGTAGCAGGGCAATGATGCATATCACAACAGCAAGTCCACCTCTGAATGGCTCAAAAAAAAAAAAGCAAAATGAAAGTTTTGGAGTGGCCAAAAGTGAGCTTTAACTGGCAATTCGTGTTTCAAAATGCTCCAATGTAGCTGAATTAAAACAGTTCCGCAAAGAAGAGTGGGCCAAAATTCCTTCACAAGACTTATTGCCAGTTATCACAGAGGCTTGACTGCAGTTCTTGCTGCCAGGGGTGGCACAACCAGTCATCAGGTTCAGGGGACAATTATTTGTTCACGTAGAGCCAGGCTGGATTTTTTCCCTCCAATAAATGAAATCATCATTTAAAAACAGCATTTTGTGGTTATTTGATTGATCTTTGTGTAACATTAAAATTTAGTTTGATAATCTGAAACATGTAAGTGTGACAAATGTGACAAAAAAACAAATCAGGAAGGCAAACTAAAGCCATCTGCAACTGGTTTACAAGCAGGAAGAGAGCAGAGTGGTGCAGCAGAAGTGTGCTGGGCCTATAAACAAGAGCTTGAGGGTTCAAAACCATCTTCTGCTAAATGCTCAAAGGTGCTGAAATTGCTTTATTGTGGAAATTTGGCTTGTTGCCTAAAGTGCATTGAGTGATTTGGAATATTAGAGAAGTGCTATATACATGCTGGTCCAAACTTTTCTAATGTTGTTATAGGAGCACAGGAAGAGAAGAGTGTGTTTTGTTTTTTTTCTCTCTTCCCTGCACGCTAATTATGTTTACCTCAGATTAGGAGGCACTCCTTTTAAACTCTATCATACTAATGTGCACATTGAAAAAAGGCAAGAAAGTGGTGCCTAGTGCATCACCATGTCATGCATATGGTCATGCATCAGTATGTGAACACTTGGCAGAGGGAATTGGTTCACAGTGTCGTGACCTTACCTTCCTTTTCAGTTTCCTTATTGCTGTTTTGATTTCATTTTTTGTGATTTTCACTCATTTCTTTCTCTATTGTTAACATTACTCTTATGTCTTCCATTTCTCTTCAATATCTGTTGGGTTTTCTGTCCTTCCCTTTGCTTTCTCCAGCTCCGGTTAGAGGATGAGTTGTCTTTTCATGCTCTGATTTTCATCGAAATTGGAATTTTATATTGAATTTGCATTTTTTGCTGTTTATAGAACTCCTCCCACACCTGAGTTGGCCCCTTTGGCCCTCCAATACCTCTGTGCTGCTTCAGGAGACCCTTGGGCCAACCAAGCCCACAAAGCCTCCTTCTTTAGCTTGATGGCCTTTCGCACCACCAGAGTCCAACAGCAGGTCCTCAAACGATAGGCGCGGACGTCGTCACACTTCCTATGTCTCTGTAATCCCAAGACGTTGCTGTGTGAGATGGAGTGTGAAAGCGCAGAAATGAACAAGCACCTGTTTACCATCAGTGCCATCCTCCCGTTGGAGTGCTTCCAGGGGAAAGAGGACCAAATCTTTCTTTTTGCACAAGCGGTTGCCTTTTTTCTTTAGGTTTTTACATCTTCAATTCAAATCTCATATTTTAATAACAAGCATTGTGTTAAATAGGAATTACTTGCAACATAGTTTTTTTTTTTTTTGGTGTAAAATTAACTTTGAGAAAAATGTCCATTAAGGTGGTCTGAGAAATATTTGCATAGTTTCCAGTTTTCAATTTCAGTGACTCCCTGCAAATGAGATGAATATACAAATAAAAAACGAAAATAATGTGGTTGAATGCCCTCTTTTAATTGAAGTAGCCAATCGCATTCAAATGAATGTTAAATAGTAGTCAGTGCGCACAGTTCAACTGTTCTAGTAGGAACCGCTGAAGTAGCCAGATGGCATTGTATGGAGGATCAAAGTCTTATGGTTCTTTTCTTCTTTCATATTTCCCTCAATTTTGATCGCCAACACCACCACTGGCTGAAAATCAGCCCCTAACCACGACCGAGCCTCCATCATGTTTTACACATGGCTGTATAGACACTCACTGCTGTGCCTCTCTCTCGACCTCGTCCGTACATATTGAAGATGATTTGAACCAAAATTTTCAAACTTGGATTTATTCTGAATTTTCAGTCCAGCTCTTGTATAATTTGGCAGCCTTTTCTCCATGTTTCCCTTCCATAAGAATGTTTTTTCACAATCACTGTACCGCTGAGAGCATATTTGATGAGGCTTCAGTGAACAGTAGATGGATCAGAGGACCAGATGCATTTCTCGGGTCCTCTGTCAGGTCTTTTGTGGATTTTTTTTTCCTATTTCTTGAGGACACAACTTTCGGTTTTTAGACATGCAACTTCTTATTTTTTTCCTCCTGTCCAGTTTCCTCATTTTTTTTAGGGACACACTGCACACTATTGTGAGGCAAGCCAAGTTTTTGAGCTAATAGCTCTTTGGGAATCACCTTGTTGCAAAAATACTATTTTATACCTGTTAAACTGTGTTTTGTTTTTTATCTTATTTTTATTAGATTCAAATAAAGAATTGGGAAGAAATTATGTGTTTTTGTGACAGGCTGCTGGTAACAAAGTGCCAAGGAATCCATTTTTAATGGGTTCTTTGCTGCCAGTTAAGTGTTAAGCATCCCTTGAGTTAGGTGCCTTATTTAAACTTGAATGGTTCATAGGTCAGTGTTAATTGGCTTAACAAACAAACAAAAAACATTCCGCTGGACCTCGGCTCCTTTTTTATTTCCAATCCAGTCCATGTACATTTTTAAAAGGAAAACTTTGAAAGACTTTCAGGAAGCCTGGAGAACTTTTGCTCAAGCCCACCTTGAAATGACAATAAAGTCTGACTCCTTTGAAGCAAAAAAACAGAAATAAATGAAGGAGATCAGGACTTTTGCAAGTGGATGAATATCAGCTGAAAAGAAAACACAATAGTGTATTATAATGTTTGGATTTTAGGCCTGTCATGAACGCATGGCTGGTACAAGAAGATCAGGATGTGCACAGTGTGCAGGCACGACCTAAAGTGGTGACTTTACTGTCTCTGTGGCTTCAGCTGAAAGGATCACCAGACTGCAGCACAAGAAAAACATTCTTGACAGAATTGTTATTATTACTATTATTAAACTGCCCATCAGATTTAACGACTTGTTAAGTGAAAGTGCTGGAATGCCATTCCGGATTGTGGCTTTGGTCCGTCAAAAGTTGGAACGACAGCAGCAAGATTTGGAAAAAACAGTGTCGGGAATAACGAGACGTGTTTGAAATCACATGAAACCCATAAAATCAGATCTGGGAGAAGACTAACAACATCTGTAGATTTATTTATTGATTTATTGGAAGGGTCCTCTGGAAATTGTAAGTAGAACACATGATGATCCTGCATTAAGACCATTCTTATCTATTGTTTGTTTTTTCCTGTACTGGATACATTTGTATCCAGCTATATTTCAGTGCTGGCTCTTTTGCTGTTACCTGTGGGTCCTCCTTCACCTCTCTGAAGATTTTATGTGACATTCTTGCTATGATCTTTCCCTACTCGAGGATGGTTTGTCATATTCTGGATTGATAAAGACATTCTAGAAAATGGGCACATCTTAAGGGCACATCATTTGTCCCTCCCCCTCTTTCAGGCTCTGAATACTTACAAGTTAAGCATTAAGTTGTATTTCTGAATGAAGCTTTGAAATGGTTCTTACATTTGCATATTCTTGTAGCACATTGTTCAAAAATCCAATAATATTGGATGTAATTAGAGATGACTGACTGAATGAAAAATGTTACTTTTATATGTGGCCTAATGGCACTTATCTGGAATTCAATTGCTCTCTTTATTGTACCTGATCAGGTACAATAAAAAAAAAAAAATAGTGTAAAATATTTTACAATCTTCTTCTGAATAACAGTTTTTCTGTAACAGCATTTCAGACCCATTCAGCAAATTCTAATTACAGTCCAATCTTGTAATTATACTGTAAATCAATGTTGCATTAAGGGTTTTAGTGCCCTACACACAGCCCATGCACATAGCAGCTGTTACACCGGGGTTTCCTGCTGCTTTTCATAACCTGAGATACATAAAATCAGAGGAAGTTATGACATGAAAAGCACCGAGATCTGATTCAACTCAGCAGGTGAAGCAGGAGATTGTTTGATTTATCACGTTGCAGGCTCAGCTGTGAAGAAAAACCCTCTGCAGTGCAACTCGGATATCTGGCTGATGTAAGAGAATCACAATATTTTAGCCAATGGAGTCTGAATTTAGTGGAGGAACAGCAGCAAACCAATTTCCCAGGGAAACCCGGCACACTCGTGCCTCAGGCATGTCTTCATTTATTTATTTACTGTCATTGAAACAAAGTGCTGCTCCAGCACTCTAAAATTGTAGGAGAGTGGCTGCAAGCTTTGTGTTAGTGTCTTCTTTTATGTCACAGTTAGCAAGTTTTCTTGATTGGCTTAATTCTCTGACACAATTTAAAGCAGTTCACTTTTTGGGGCGAATACACTGAAAAATAATGTTTTAGAACAGTTATAACACAGTTATAAAGGTATTAAGTGTAAAAAGTAGGTTCAGTGTTATTGAGATGTTACTGCGATACACCAAACGTCATTAGAAAGACACAAAAATATAACTACAAATGACGTGAATATTCACATATTTCCTTAAAAGAAGATCAAGTGGATGTTTTCAGTGGCTGGAGCAACTTTCTCCACATTCCGGTGTACTTTTTGAGTCGTTTTCCCGTTAGCCCTTCTCTCTGCAGCCCTGACATTATGTCATCTTTCAGCTCCATGCTTTCTGCAAATAATGAGGACCAGTACTGTTTATTCTGGTGGCAAAAACAGACATAGACCAGATGGGATTATTCTGATCACAAGGAGGGAACTGTTCAAATTGCTGTGACCTATTCTTGTTGGGTACTTGATTTGTTTGCTCAGTTTTTGGGCTCAGTCGTTAGTTTCGGGTCATACTGAATAGAACATTGAGTCCATTTGTCTAAATTATGGTCAAACTCAGAATGGAGATTCTTCCATGGCATTCTCATTGGCTAAGAAAAATCATTAGCCATGTTGCCTGCAGTTTCACAGTCAGGCAACATGGAAAATGCCCAGCTCAAGGCTTCATAACAAGACTTCAAAAACCAGTGGCTCACTGTCCATATGTCCATATTTTGTTCTGTCCATGGTCACCAATGTCCTCACTGATGTGAAAAGGCTGATGCTTCCCCTAAACTTTACTATACCCGTTCTATTCTGAATTACATATCAGTGCCAAGCTTTTGTCTGTTCCACATAACTCTGAGTTAGAAAGTTTAGCAATAATAATAGAATAATAAATCGACCATCTCTTTTTTAAGCAGCTCACTTAGGCAGCTTGTCCACCTTCATATAGTCTTCAACACCTAAGCAAGTTATGAATGCCTCTATATCTTGCTTTAAAACTCACTGGTGTTTTACCTCATGTACTAAGTTCTGGCAATTATTCAGCACGCCTGATTTAACACTGGACAGTGAAGAAGCGCTCACTATATATCTTTGCTTCCCATAATGTGATCCAAAAATATTATACAAGCATGCAGCTAAACTGTATGGATGTTTGGGAGGTGATGTTCCAAGCCTCTAGGGTTTGTTATTGCCATGCACTGGGCTCAGGAGTGCAGCAGGAGCTTTGCAGGCAACAGAAACTCAATTCTTTTTTTCACTCAGCAAAGTGGTGATGATCGTTTCAACTTGGCATTTGATCTTTTGTTGCCCATACTTGAGAAATACTTCAGTGCAACCTGTTTTAGCATATTACCTTTTCACACCACAGAGGGGCAGTAGAGGTTTGTTAATGCCTTCTAAACATAAAGCAAAGCCATAAAACCATCTCTAATACATTCTGCAGCATTGCAGTCTAACCTGCATTCACTCCCTCGTTCATTCTCTCATTCCTCTCCCTCTTTGTGTCTTTACTTACTTTTTACTTCCTTTTCATGCTCACTATATGCTCACAAGATCTTTCTCTCTGCAACAAGACACTTTTTCTAAAGCAAAGATCCATCTGGTCAGAAGCTTTAGATGCCACAGTAACTTTAATATGGAGTAGCATATGGATATAGATGGTGTATACTGGATGAATGTGTGTGCGTGTGTAACATGCTCCACGTTGCTCTTCCTGCTGCAGTCCCCTCGCTGTCATACATCATGTCCAGCCTGGCTCCAAGCCATCGCACTGTCTATATTCTATTAAGTAAACAGGCCAGTGCTTAGCAGGATAGAGTATGCTGCATGATGCCTGCACAGTGTGTGAGCAGTTCCACACCCACCCATTGGTTCCTTCCCCCCACTGTTTAGACAGCGTTTGTGTCAGTAGCCATATATTATGTCTGTATCCGTTTACAGGACGCAGCATCCACTACTTTACATTACAGCTTCAGTATGAAGACCGTCTGTTAGCAAGCAGCTGTACAACCTCAAGTGAAGACTTTACTAACCCACTCAAGGAAAGGGTAATCAATTTACCCAAAGTACACGCTACAGTACTAAAGGTACTTACTGTAAAAGACTTTGGTTTAAAAAACTAGTTTAAAAGCTCCCAAAATTATGAAAAAAATGACTATGAAATCATGTCCAAAACTTCTTTCAGCTGTGTTAAAGAGGTACAGTACCTACTGATGTTAAACACGGTCAGGCTTCATACCACAAGATGGTGCAGTGAAACAATGTGACCTTTATTTAACTAAGCAGTTCATTATTTACAGGGATATTCTGGTAAAGGAAGGCAGCACGGTGGCGCGGTGGTTAGCACTGCTGCCTCACAGAAGAAGGTCCTGGTTTGACTCCACCTTGGCCCGGGCCTTTCTGTGCGGAGTTTGCATGTTCTCCTGTGTTTGCATAGGTTTACTCTGGTTTCCTCCCCACAGTCCAAAGACATGCAATTAGTGGGGTTAGGTTAATTGGTGATTCTAAATTGCCCGTGGGTGTGAATGTGAGTGCGAATGGATGTGTGTATCTCTGTGTTAGGCTAGCGACCTGTCCAGGGTGCACCCTGCCTCTCGCGCTATGATAGCTGGGATAGGGTCCAGCCCCGCCGTGACCCTGGAAAGTGTTTTTTTTTTTTCTTTTGTTAAAATTTAGAAAGGTCAGTTACAAAAAGTACTTTGAAACAGTATGCAAGGACATAACATTAATTCATATTTATTGTTCCTGCCATGTCATACTTAGCACACTAGCACTTGTCAAACCTCACAAACATACATCTGCATTGAGTTTAAAGACAAATTACATTTAGTCAAGTATCCAAATATAAATTGCGGGCTTACTTGATGTTGCTAGAGTTTCCAAAAGCAGAATGGAAGCAGAGCCTTCAGCTGTCTGGCTGCTCTCCTGTGGATCCGGCTCCCAGTTTGGATTCAGGAGACGGACACCTTCTCTACCTTTAAGATTAGGATTCAAACTTTTGTTTTCAAAATCGTTCATAATTACGGCTGGATCAGGTGGCCCTGACCCATCCCCTGTTTTGGTTGCTCCTTGGTTTACAGTCTTGCACTATACAACACTGTATTCACAACCCTAAAATAAACTGCGTCTCCTCTTTTCTCATGGTCGTATGATTCAAGTGGATTAAAATGAAATAAATATGACAATGCACTACATACTGTAAAAATATGACAAAAAAGTGAAATCAAGACAATCCATCTGCTCGTCGCAATCATGGAATACAGATGTTTGCAGACACAATGCGGTATTCCCATTTCTCATTTCCATACACCTGAGTCACAAAGAGCTAAACTTTTTGACTTTAACACCATATAAAATGTATGTTTTTAATGGTAATTCTTTGTTTTCCATTCTTTGTGACATCGTAAATATTTATGATGTGCTCTCGTTTTATTGCATTAATTCTCGTATCCAGGGTCGCTACAAATTTAAATCAGACCTTCAGACCAAATATAGCAATTTGTGCAGCATTATTTTGGCCACCGTGTGAATATTCATCATTATTAACCATCCTGACTGAGTCAAGCTGGATTGGGATGATGATTAGGAAAATGCGAATATGTCTGCTTCTAATTGTCACGTCTGGCTTTTGTTATAATTCAAGTCTCTGTGTTTTCATTTTGATGCTCATTCAGGCATCAGACAGATAGCAGTCATATGTATTTTATTCTTTAAAAATGTGGCATTTTAGCCTGTTGAAAATAGAGCCAGAATTAAACATGGGAATGTTCAACAATATTACAAATTAAACTGTTGAGGTGTTTGATGCCAATCAGCAATAATTTCCATTCAGTTAGCGCTTTTCCAAAATCACCCACACATACGCACGTGTGCACAAACCTGTCCGCCTGTTTGCACACCACAGAGCTGAATTCATTTATGCTGACACATGATTCAATTAGAGCAAAAATGGAGGACACTGAATCAGAGCTATGCAATCATTATCTGTAACAACAGGAGACTCTTTCTGCTGAAAAGTTAAAGGACTAAAAGAAAGAGTTCTGCTGCCTCACAGCACAAAATGTCAATAATATACAGTGTTTGCACAGGACTGAATTATTGATCAGTGTCAAGGACTTTACCTCCAATAGTGAGGGGTTAAGAATTCTGCCTTTCATAACTCACATTATACAGAAAGTTGGTTTAATAGTTTATTAAAGTCCTTTCTGTTTTATCAAGCACGGGCTGCCCTGCCTTCAATACGTGGTTGTTCTACACCTCTGGGAACATCTGAACAGCAGGTTCAGTAATAGATTTGTTATCTATTTAGACCTGCTATTCAAGGTTCACCCAGTTATGGTTTAGATCATTTAATGAAAATACCGTGTAATGGAACTGCTTGCATAGCGATGCATTGTATCATTTGCTCTAATACTCTAGACTCTAGAGTATTAGACTCTAGACTCTAGAGTATTAGACTCTAGACTCTAGAGTATTAGTGTATGTCTAGAGTCTAGAGTATGTTGAAATTGTTCTTAATGGGTTTGCCTGGTTAGATAAAGGTTTAAATAAAGTTATTTGTTGTGGTTTTGCAAATTTGGGTTTTGTTTTCCTTTAACAGATTCTCTTATTGTGTTTTCTGGGTTTTGCTGTGTTATGGGTTATGTTCCATTTTGCCAAAACTTCTTTGCAGCAACTCAAAATGGGACTCAGTAGTTTGTATGCCCCCCACATAGTTGCATGCATGCCTGACAATGTCAGGGCATGCTCAGACCACAATGATGGGCAAGCAGTTCCCCTCGTTGCCACATTCTTCCAAACGCCACTCACCAAACGCCTTCCACACCAGAGTTTTTGCTTCAGCTACTGCTGCAGGTGCACCCTGTCAGCTGTCTCCAGAGTGTCATAAGCCAACCAATCTCAATAGGACTTCTTCTTCAGCTTGACAGCCCCTTGACTTCTGGTGTCTACCATCTGGTTTGGGGATTACCACCACGATAGGCATCAACCACCACAGCTCTGTGCTGCACCTTCAGCAATGGCGTGCAGAACATGGCCCACTTGGACTCAGTGTCCCCAGCCTACCTCAGAATCCTGTTGAAGCCACCACTGATTAAATGGAACATTGTATTTGTGTGGGGGTGAAAATTCTATTTGTCACAAAAGATTTCGGGATGCTATGATCTGTTAATTCACATTTTCGGTAAAAAGATACCGACTGCTGAAGGAAAAACAAAGCAAAAAACAGACCTTGTAGGAGCATTATCAACAACAAGATTTGTCAACAAGATTTCTTGTTAATTATTTTCTTTAATTAAAGGATTTGAAGATGAAGAAATGATCAAAGATGAAATATGGAGATACATTTGCATATTTGTGTGTGTATAGTTTTCAAAAGGAGGCTTGGGGGGCAGGTCTTAATTCATGGTTTAGTTTGAGCCCAGATGATACATTACCTGATCAGAGACAAGGCAGAATATACTGTAGGGAGCAAGAGTGACTATTTGAGAATGTATTTGTGCTCACACATCGTTTGCACTTCCATTTTTTTCATCTGTCCTCTCTAAACATACACAGGCTGAGTGGATTATGTGACATGAATTCTCTCTTCTATACCTGTCATAAATAGAGCAGTATACCATGGTATCAGGTCACACTGCCATTATAATTATACCTCATATCCACCCATAAGAAGAGTGACAGCTGCAACATTAAAATGGCAGTTTTCTTGCTTTCTTCTGTATTTCTGGTCATTTTACTAATAAAAGCTAATTTGCAGATGGATTTCTGCAACATCTACAGTGTGGATGTTGTTGCAGCCTATTGTGGTAAATGGAGAGTTGAGCATCAAGACAAAGCTGGTGATTTATTGGTCAATCTATGGTCCAACCCTCACCTCTGGTCGCGGGGGTAGCTATCAGTTTCCACAATACAAACAGGGGACACCCTCTGAGCTTCCTCCAAAGGGCGTCTATGGCTCTGTGGGTGTCGGTCATGGGATGACTTCAGAGTAGAAGTACTACTTTACCACAGGGAAAGAAGACAATTGAGCTGGTTCAAGAACTGACTACAAGGTGAGGTACAAAGTGTGAGGAGACCCATAACATGGTATCACTCCCATAAGATTCTGTGGTGGTGTCTGGGTAGGGAGAGGTGTGGGTATCACTGCTTTAACTGCTGCTTCTGAGATGGATGGATAGATGGCTGGATGGATAAGTGATGGAAAACAATTCCTAGCAGGTCTATAAAAAGCGTAACTCATATACTGGGATTCTCTATTTATTAGCAGTTATTTCAGCTGCTGTGGCAGAGGGAATTCAGAAATATGGTATAAATAAATAGTTTCCTATCATATTGTAATAAAATCCTAATAAAATCTTAATAAAATCTATTCTATAAATAAAATCTATTTTCTTTTAAACTAAGTTGAAAACAGTTTAAGCTTATGTATAATCTAAAAGTGTTAAACTTCTCTATATCTTAATGTTTTAATATATGGGCATTATGTGTAATGCATATATTTTCCCCACTCTCCATTATGTGTGTGTGTGTGTGTGTGTGTGTGTATATATATATATATAAATTGTCTTAGGCCCTGTTAACACGAGAACTTTTTCAGATGAAAACTGCAAAGTTTTGATGTGTTTCGGCCTCCTGTTTGAAAGCGGGCTGCAGAGTGGAGCGTTTCCGAAACACTCCGGTCTCTGCTTCTGTGTAAACTGAGATTGTTTCTGAAACATTTCCGTCTGAAAAGCTACTTTTTTATAATTTTGTATGCTTGTCTTGTCTGGCAGCTTTTGCAATGAGAATCATGATCTGAATGAATCTGTTGTGCCAAACATTTTTGGTTGTCTTATAATATTTCTGGCATAACCCTAGCTTTGTGGTAGATCAAATGTCTGTTTAGTTCATATGAGCTTGTAAGTACATGTTTACTACTCCAGAGACACACCACACACAGTTCATGTCATGGGGCTGTAACAATAGCTGGATGACTATTACAATACAGATGAAAAGTCCAGTGTGGACACACTGACTGAGCAGGGTCTTCTCTCTATTGTGCTAAATAAACATTTGTTTTATACTCACATTTATTGCAGCTAATTTTTAACACCAATCTTTTTTGTGGATTATTCACTGCTGCAGACATCAGTTACTCTTACGGTGTTAGGAACCGTTTGCTTACTGAATCGCCAGACTGAATAAAGACCTGAAAATTCTTCTGAATTTTTTAAATTTCCTTAGGCACTATGGAATATTTGTGAACGTCACCATGTAAACACTTAATTTCAACCAATTCTGCTTCCAAAATTGCTGAAACAGGGTTTGGTGGGGGCTGCTCACAGACGCTCACTCTGGCCTGTGTACCCGCTTCGCACCTTACTGGAACACTGTACGTCCCTCCTGGACTGGTGGACTGATCACCTGTCTCACCTTCATGGACACTCCCTACACTCCCTATGAAAGTGTCCTGGCCACCCACACCTGGCCACCTGTTGCAATGAGGAAGTACAAGAAATATTCAAAGGAAGAGGTTAGCAAAGAAAAAACTGGGATAGTAAGAGAGATGAAGAAAGTAGACTGCAGTCCTGGGATGCTAGCAGCAAAGAGAGAGGAGGCAAAGGCAACAGAAAGGATGTATGTGAGGCTGGACATTAAAGAAGCATAAAAGGAAGAATTGGCTAGGCAAAGAGATCGCACTGGAAAGAATGTCCTTCCTTAGACAAGTGTCAGAGGTGATTTGTGACAAAAGGACAGTAGCAAGAGTGAAGGGACGTTTACAAGATGGTAGTGAGAGCTGCTATGATGTATGGTTTGGAGACAGTGGCACTGACAAACAGACAGGTGGAGCTGGAGGTGACCAAGATGGACAGTATTAGAAAGGACTATATCAGAGGGGCAGCTCAGGTTGAGCGCTTTGAAGACAGACAGGCGGTTTGGACATGGTTTGAGATGGTTTGGACATGTGCAGAGGAGGGATAGAGAATACACTGGACAAAGGATACTGAATATGAACCTGCCAACTAGGAGTTAAAGAGGAATACCACAGAAAAGATTCAGAGATGTAGTGAAGGAGGGCATGCAGAGGGTTGGTGTGACAGAAGAGGATGCTAGAGCTACTGTAGGGTGAGATGAAGGCAGATGATCTGCTGTGACGACCCCAAAACAGAGCGAACCAAAAGAAGATGTTAATATGGTGCAGCTGGTGTGGTTGCTGCATCTTAATGTGAGGAATGAGATCTGTAAATATTCTTTTCTGCCAATGTACCATTTGCTGACTCATCCCCAAAAGCAGAAAGGTTAATTTGTTTTTTTTTCTTTGTAAGCCCTAATGTCTTGTTAACTTGCAGTGTGTGTGTGTGTGTGTATATGTGTGTGTGTGTGTGTGTGTGTGTGTGTGTGTGTGCGCTGATTAAATTTGTTCTTTCACCTTGAAAGTGAGTCTTGCATTTTTAGGTTTTATGCTCAGGAATCACAAATGAAGACTGGAAGTTTTCCAAGGCATTGGGGACATGTCCTAATGCTAATCTATAGTACTACTTGAGGATACTTCTTTAAATATATATTTGGTTCCTTCTTCACACGCAGAGTGATATAAAAAAGTGTCATGGAAAGCAACTGTGAATGCAAACGAAAAGTTGCTAGAATCTTGTGACACACTTAAAACAACTGAATTGAAAATGGAACACGGGCTTGGTGCTGATCCTGGTCCAGCCAGGAGTCACAGACAATGGAAGATTTAAAGATGTGGAAATTGAAGGGTTGGAGGCTTAACCCTCTGGGGTGCCTGTGGCTCAGAAGGTCATGTTGGCCATCTACTATTTAGAAGGTTGGTGGCTCAATCCCTGGCTGCTCCAGTCTGATTGCCAAAGCATCCTTGGGCAAGATACTGGAGCCTGCACTTCTCCTGATGTAATCATTAGAGTGAACAGAAAGCACCTAAATGTAGAAAAAAAGTGCTTGTGTCAATAAGACATGTTGTGTAAGAGTGCTGCTGTATATAAGAACCAGTCTTTTTACCAGTCATACAAACTGGTTTAAATCCACAACCTTGGGTTGCTATTAAATCCGGCAAAGCATCTCAAAGTGGCTCGTAAGCACATGACAAAAGAGTGGACACACCGTTTGGCAGGTTAAGAAAGCAATTAAGCAAACTTAGATAATTTAAATGCAAAACTAATGAGGTGTGCAAATCAGTACAGTAAGATCAGTGGTTTTCATGAGTTTGAAGATGTGTGTGGGTGCTGTAATTGCAAAACACAAAGAAACTAAAGGGAAGCTAATCTGACACATGGTGTGGTAGCAGACAGGTTGGTGAGGAAGAGAAAAAAATGGAGTGCTAGTCACAGCTTTATCATGTGGAAGCACAAGGTCCAGATGTTCCTAGTGGGCACTGACAAGCCCCATCCTGCCCACCAGCAACCCAGAACACAGGCAGAGGAACAAGTCAGTTCGTGAATGTAAATGCTGGCAAACCACTTTTATTAAGTGACCAGCATGGCCGAAAATCTTAAGATTGAATTATGGATTTAGAAAGAGAATGAAGAGCTCTCAAGATTCTCTGTCTTCTGCAGCAGCTGGACCTGCTGCCATGTAACAGCCATGTCAGGTAATACTGAAAAGGGCACAGTGAAAGAAAATGATGGATTTTTCATTTTAAGAGGGTGGTGTTGATTTCATAGCAGTTGAATCACTTGAAAAGGCCTTGCATATGTTAAGACCCCCATCAGAAAAGTCTTTCTCCCATCCTGGAAGTTACCATAGGTCACCTGAAGTTTGATTTTCCCCAACAGTGAAGCCGATTAGACTTGAAAAATGTAAATGTTTTAAAGTGTGAGAATGATTGCTGGTCAGAACAGCTCAGAGGTCACAATCAGCTAAGCGCATCAGATATGAGGGACTAGCTGAATTACTGGCTACACACTTTATTTGGTCGGTGAAACACAAACATATGTCCAAAACCCAAAAGTGTATGTTAGAGTTTATCGCTTCAGATATTTTATCCTTCCTTCCACGGCAAAATTCATTTAAAAGCAACCTAAAATAAAATAATCAACTTTCAAACACCCTTAAAAACAGGTTGTTGACTATTTTGCCTATTTGTTTTTCTCTTGAGCCTGAGGAACCATAAAGTATGACTGACCGGGGAAACTCTGGAGGGTTATTAAACAAAAACACAACCTCTCCACTCTTTTCTCAGGTGGTTAATAATAGCAATAGACCAACAGATGGGTTCAGTTTCTGCCAGTTTGGCATGAGAAACTTCTGTTAATGGACTGTAAATATCTATAAATGATGATTTTAATAAACAATAACTCTGCTTTCAGTGACTGGTCGCCTTGTAAGTGTGCACACCGGGAAACCAGAACATATGGTGTGCTTTGGAACACCATTCCTCTATTACATCCTTTGGTGGTGATACTTTCTGACAGACCAGATGGACTGCTTTCACAACTGCTAATTAACCTGCTACTGCAGTCATATGGGACAAGGAAGTGCATGATTTATGGGATATATAAGTAAAGATTTGCAGGATATGATAAATGAACCAAGTACTTTGTTAAATAGGCACATGTGCAGTGCTATGAAAAAGTATTTGCCCCTTCTTGAGTTCTTATTTTTTTTGTAGGTTCTTCACCCTTACATGCTTCAGACAAAGATAACCTAAGTAAATACAAAATGCAGTTTTAAATCATGGTTTCTCCCTTTGTTAAATTTTGAATTAACTGTGATTAATTCACATTAATTCCATTTTTTTTTGAAAGTTGAGTTCAATTTTACGTGCCAATCCCAGTCCCGATTACTGCCAGACCTGCTGACTTAAGAAATCACTTAAATAGAACCCATTTGACAAAGTGAAGTAGGCTAAAAGATCTCAAAAAGCAACACATCATTGTCATCTGCCAGTCTAGAACGAGTTACAATGCCATTTCTTAGGCTTTAGGATGCCAGTGAACCACGGTGAGAGCCATTATAAACACACTGAAAAAATATGGAACAGTGGTGAGCCTTCCCAGGAATGGCGCGCCTACCAAACTTACTTCAAGAGTGCATCAACGACTCATCGGGGAAGTCACAAAAGAACCCAGAACAATATCTAAAGAACAGCAGGCCTCACTTGTCTCAGTTAAGATCAGTATTATGATTTAGTAATGAGAAGGAGACTGGGCAAAAATGCCATTCATAGGAGAATTCCAAGGTGAAAACCACTACTGACTAAAAAGAACATTTGTCTCACATTTTCCAAAAGCACATTTCTATGAGTTTTCATGATATTCTGAGACTTTGGGGAAAATATTCTGGGGACTGACAGAATAACGTGAAACCTTTATTGTTATTTACAGCAGTGGCCTGAGAACATTTAAAGCCTCTTGAGGAAATGGGCTATGAATTAATGTCAGAAGGTAAAAGAACAGCAGTAGTGATAGTCATTGATTTTTTTGGTTATTTGTTTTCGCTAATTTATTTTTTTTAAATGTATTTTTTTAATCAGTGGCTCCATGGTGTAGTGGTTTACATATTTGTCTAACAAGCAATTGTGTCAGAATTTCTGTGCTTCTCATTTGCTTCGGAAGCCCCTCAGACCAACCCACAAAGGACTGTAAGAGGCGGTGGTTAACTGTCTCCTCAACAAACTATATGGTAAATGATCCCAAATAAAAAACTCACTTCACAAATATGAAGCCTTATACACAGAAGGGGAAGAATCTGTTGTAAATGGCAACAGGCTGCATTGAATACCACAAACAATAAGATTAATAACTTTAAGTTTTATATAAATTTATTGGATAATGTAAAAGAATGCTGGTTGGCATTTTCAGATTTATTTTACAGATGAGCTCGTGTTGAAAGCCAGACCTGCTGAAATGCAGTGTTTAAGTCGTAGCATTTTTGTGCCTCTTCCATTTATTGCCGCATTGTTAATCTTTTAATGTCATGGCACAGCTCCTGGCCTTTTATTCTTTGGATTTTTCTGACTTATACTCTGTGAAATGTTAAGAATAGGCAAACTCTTTTGTTCTTGCTCTCACCTTTTGTTCATATGTTTTTTTTAACTGTTTCGTTTTACTGCAATCACCATCCAGGCTTTTCTTCACTTATTTTTGCCACTCGTTCCCTACCGCTCACCATCCCTCTCTCAAAAGACATTCTTTTTTCTGTGTCGCTCCATTCTTTCTCAAAATCTCATACAGAGACTCTGTTATTTCCCTGTCAGTCATACCAGCAGAACGTCTGACTGCAATTAGTTTACCTCAGTGTAATTTAAGTGCTCCCTACAGCGCTGAATTTTAAGGGGGGAAAAAATAGAGGAAACCATTATGTTGCTCTGTCACAGCAGCCATTTATTCTATTGTGTGAAAGGGCTCCACACAAGCAGCATAATTTGCAGTCAATTGTTAGTAACTCAAATATCCAGTCATTACAACCGAGGTATGCAGAAGAGCATTGCTGAATGTACAACATGTCAAACCTTGAGGCAGATGTGCTACAACATTCCTGTCGGCTAAGAACAGAAAACTGATGCTACAGTTCGCACACCAAAATTGGAGAAGACTGGAAAAACACTACCTGGGCTAATGACTCTTGATTTCTGCTGCAATAGAATGCTAGTGCCAGAATTTGTTGTAAACAACATGAAAGGATGGCTCCAGCTCGCCTTGTACCAATGGATCAGGTTACTGGTGGTGGTGTTTCTTGGCACACTTTGGACCCCTTATTTCCCTGAGTATAATTGAAACGCCACAGCCTACCTTAGTATTCTTGCTGACCATGTTCATCCCTTAATGACCACAGTGTACCCATCTTCTGATGCCGGCTAACAGCGGGACAGTGTAGCATGTCACAAAGCTCAAATCACGTCAAACTGGTTTCTTGAACATAATAATGAGTTTATTGAACTCAAATATTTCCAGCATCTTTTTTGTGCAGTTCTGAAGGCAAAAGTGGGTCCAATCCAGTACTGGAAAGGTGTCTAATAAAGTGCATGGTGAGTCTATACATATAAATACACGGGAACTGCCTCCATTATCCTAACATCCAATTAGAGGATTAATTAAATTGACTATTGAACATTGTGCACGTATGTATGCCAACAGTCAGCCAGTAGCATGAGCAGGATAATCCACATGATCTAATCTCAAGTGACATCCATATAACTTCAGGTTCAAAGCACAAAACAATAGGCTCTGAATGAAAACTGTTTGATTCAATAAAATATTGCAATATCAACCATATTCCATTCATGCTTTGCACCAGTTTTTATAAAGCAGCATATCAATTAAGTAACATGTTATTGAATAGAATAACTATAATCACAGGATTTATTCAGTGAGTTTATACAATAACAAACATATTTAGGATTTATAGATAGAAAAGCAAAAAGACCCATAAGATTACTCAGTGCATATCAATAACTAATAAAAAATAGCTTCTGACATATTAAACACTGACTTCAAAAAAGTTCAACTACATCAACATGTGAATCGCTCATTTTCATCTCAGTTCTGCATCCCTGGTCCTTCTAGATCAGATCAATCAAAAAGAAACTATAACAATGGAGGAAACACCAAAACATAAGAGCAGTACCAAAGTACAGAACTACAAAAATCAGCAAGGATCATAACAAAGATAATGACAGTGGTAACAAAATTACCAATATTATCAATTATCTTCAAGGGAAATAAGTAGTGAGGTGTGTTTAGAAAGTTGGTAGACTTGGGGTAGAGACATTTTTCCAAAAAACTGTCACTGAAAGTCTTAAAAGTTACCAGTTCTATAGAAAAAGTTGCTGAGATGGCAACACACTACCAGTCAAAATACACCTACTCATTCAATGCATTTTTCTATCCACAGTGCAGAATTATAATGACAACAGAAAAAATACATATGGAATGTTGCCAAAAATGTGCTAAACAAGCCAGTATTTCAGAATCCTCAAAGTTGCTGACCATTTTCCAGCTTTTTGAGGTCATCAACTGAACAGTTAGAATTTATCGACGAGCAATCTTATCAAAACGTAACCAGTGGAATTTCCTGCGTCTCCTGCCCAACATATTCGAAACCATCAATGACATTGTGCTGACATTGTGTCTGTACGCAGCAAATAGAGTCAAGGGAAAGAGGAGGCTGAGCGAATGAGGAGTTATAAAGCAATAGCTTATTATTTTGAAGAATTTAGGAAATGATGCTGGTATATGGGGATTCTAAATATCACATAGTTTGCATCCAAATATCATGTCATGCTCAAGTTATTTATGTCGCGTTATTTACAAATCTATTCCTAATTTCCATCACCTACTCCTACATTATGCTTGTGTAATCAAAGTGAACATGTCACGCTACCCTTATCTGAATTGAACTGCAATATAAACTTCTTGAAATACATTTAAAATGAAAAGAACAAAAGCAACAAAATGATTATACACATAATACCATTCCCTTCAAAGTAAATGCTGCCCAGAGAGTGAGCTGCTTTGGCAGAGGTTTGCACTCTCAGACTGCTTCTTGTTTAGTCTAGAGAGAATGTCTGCCTCCTCTAAAAAACAAATGGATCAATTTCATTCTCTCTGGTCTGCACTGATCAATTCCATCACTTAGTGAGGGTGATCAGCTGCAGTCTCGCCTCCCCGTGTGCCTAGCAGGTGGCTGGGCGGGCTAGGGGAATATGGGTGTCTGATGGCTCTTGGACTGGGGGCTGCGGCTGCCGTTTTGTGATGTCTGTGTGTGTGCCCTGGTTGATGGTGGTGGGAGCCTGGGTGGATGCTGCCTTGTGGTTTTGGGGTGTAGGGACTGGGGTCCCGGGTGGCCAGCCTCCTTTGTGGGAGTCTGGGACCCTGGCTCCTGGGATCACCCGTTTCCTGGTTGGATCCCTCCCTGCGCCGGAGAGGTCTGTGCCCCCTGGGATGAACCACCATGTTGGATGGGTTGGCCCACATTGGGATGTCTGGTCGGCATTTATTGGATTCTGGGGCATCCACAGATCCGGCGGAGGGGGGGCTGGCTGGTGGTTTGGGGTTGAGTTGGCTGCTTCCCCGGGTTACGGCTGTCTCTGGGGGGTACCCGCTTGCCCACACTTCCACTTGATGAGGAAGGGTGTATCTGTGTATGTTCTCATATGATTAGTATATGGCTGTGTGTACGCGAGTGTGTGAATGGCCTACTGTATATGTGTGTATGAGTATGTGGTCTGTGTGTATTGGCATGTGTGTGTGTGAACAGCTGGCTGTGGGACTTGCTGAGCCTTGGTCTCTGTGGGACATGGTCCTGGAAGGTGGGAGGGTGTACGGTGCTCTGTCCCCTTATTTCTTTTGTTTTTTCCCCCCTTCCCAATTTTTTTTTTGCTCTTTTCTTCCTGCCTGTCAGGCCTGTCAGTGTCATATTGTGTGGATAGCAATATTCATTATTTTTTATACATCAACACACCCTTAACTCTCTCAGGGAAGATTCCTTGTAACTTATTTAAGGAGTCTTCTTCTTCAGGCTTCTTGAAGGATGTTCCAAAGCTCTTCATGTCTTTGTTCTGTTCTCTGTCAAGATGATCCCAAACTGCTTCAATAATGTTGAGGTCCAAGCTCTGGGGAGGCCAGTCCATGTCTGCTGGTGTTCCAATGTGTTTTTCTATCCAGGTATGCCTTTAATGCATTGGCAGTGTGTTTGGAATCATCATCACACTTAAACTGTTGCCAACTTCCAGATGATAATGTGGCTCAAACTCTGATAGTTCTATACTGCCCTATGAGTCTTAGTTACTTCCAGCAGCACTGGCTGTAATGATGCCCCAAACCATCACAGAGCCTCCACCGTGTTTTACAGATGGCTGTAGACACTGGCTAATGGCTGTTGATGATTTTAACCAAAACTTTCAAATTTGTATTCATCACTCCATAAGATCTGCTGTCACTGAATTTCAATCTTTTTTATTTATTTTTATTTTAGACTTTAGTAAACGGTAGATGGTTCAGCTGAAGGGCCAGATGCATCTCTCAGATCCTGTGTCAGGTCTTTGCTGGATTTTTTTTCTTTTTTGCATTTTTAAGGACATGACTTTCAGATACTCTTCATCTGCTGGAGATCATTTCTGGGCCTGCCAGTTCTTCTTTTGTCCTCTACTTGTTCAGTTTCCTCAAATTTGTACATGATCCCAAAATATACCAAGTTTTTTGGCTAATAGGTCTTTGGGAAATGCTTTGGTGGTGGAAAAATATCATTTTATGCCTTTCAAACTGTGTTAACTTCAGCATTTTTCACAGATTTAACTAAATAAATTTGAACAAATCATGTCTTTTTGTAAGAGCCTGCTAGTAACAAACTGCATAAAGATGCAATTCTAATCTGGTTCTTTGCTAACTTGTCTGTACAACATCCCTTGAGTTAGAGGTCTTTTTTATGCTTGAATGATTCATAGGTACATTTTAAGTGGCTTAACAAATCTAAAAGTAATTTATCTGAAAATGGCCTAGTAGGACTGAAAATGAAGCTTACGCGTAAGTTCAATAAGGAAGGTCTGTAATCTCTCATCTGCTTCCCCAGGTGTTCGACTGCAAGTTTATTCATCACGTCACTTGCATTTTCACATGCTGTCAACCTCAAAGCTGTCATCATCAGTCCGGTCATCTTTCTGCCTGGCTTCTTCAAGCCAATCAGTCTCCACTCTGTATAATTTAAATCTCACCGCTTACCTGTCATTCTCCCTTGCACACTAATTCATACAACCCACCTCGACCCCATCTCCAACTTACCCAAGTCTCTCAGTGCTCCAGCCAAGCCTCCATATTTATCTTCACCACTGCCAGCATCTAGACTCCAGGGAGTCCTGCCCTAGTTCCTTTCACTGCAATATAAAGAAATGCGGGGGTGGCTCAAGACTTTTGCACAGTCCTGTATATACTTTTTATTTTCATTCATGTTAAATACCAGGGGTGATGAGGAGGTGTCAGGGGAGTACATAGCATGGCAGCACTGGATGGTCATCGGTAGGATGACTTTTGAAACCAAGAAGAGGAAGCAAGTGAAAGTAGATCCAAGGATTAAATGATGGAAGTTGAAGGGGGAACAACGTTGCACAAAGTTCGGGGAGAGGTTGAGACAGGCTCTGGTGGTAGGGAAGAGTTACCAGATGACTGGGAAAGTACAGCTGCAGTGCTGAGGGAAGCTGCCAAGATGGTATCCTCAGAGGAAAAAGGACAACGAGGCTCGATGATGGAATGATGAAGTACAGGAAATTATTTAAAGGAAGAAGTTAGCAAAGAAAAATTGGAATAGTAAAGGAGATGAAGAAAGTAGACAGGAATACTGGGAAGCTAGGTGTAAAACAAAGAGAGAGGTGGCAAATGTAAAGGAAAAGGCTTATAGTGACCTATATATGAGGCTGGACACTAAAGAGTTTGACAAAGGCAACTGGACTTCTTTAAATTTCTTTGAAGACTTCTTCAGTTCTAAAACCAAAACGTGGTCCCGGGTATTTAAACCCCTTTGAGGGTTGTCCCCTTTGGAGGTGGTCTTTGACCCACTATTGATCATGTTTGTCATCACATGAGCCAAGGTGTGATAAAAGGCATGGGTCAATACCACCATGGGTTTTGGGTGAAACCACTGTGAGTCCTTGCCCCACTCTATCATGTGACCTTTGGAGGTCACCTGAAGTACCACCCCTGCTGGTAATGACCCATGAAATGGACGCAGATGATCTGCTGCGGTGACGGCTAAAGGGAGCAGATTAATGAAGACGACTCATAGTGTTACTCCTTCCTACATTTATTGGAGATCATTTCTGTTAATAAAAGAGGCTACTGCAGAGTATGCTTGCAATGATTCCCTATGGTGATTATGGTATTATAGAACAATGTCATTGCTAACATGAAATAATGACTTACTAACAAGGGAAGTGGCATTGATTGACAGATACTGGCAGTTTGAGCCTGTCATAATATGCTACTCATATTATGACAGGCTGCCAGTATCTTTCCCTGCCGTCTCCCATTCAGAAGTTCTTGAAGCTGGTTGAGTTAGCTTTTAGCCCCATATACAAATTTAACAAGGGTTAAAGCACATTCAGATCATCTCACTCTGGTCAGGAATTGCACATTCCCAGAGGAGCCTTGTTTTCCAGTGTCAGCCTTTCATTGTCTGCTCTGAACAGTAGAATCTGATTCCCCTGCTGCTGCACTCCTTAGAGCATTTGCTAACAAGTGTACTTTCTTATCAGTGGGACTGATAAATGGGAGTTACGTTGCTTTTCCAATTCTTTTTGCCATGGCTGTTGTAAAGCGACACAATGGGATTGAGTTGTGTTTGGCTTTTATGATCTGTGAGGGACCTGGGAAAGCAGAAAATTGGCTTTATAACTCCTTCTCTAAAAAAAAAAAAAAAAAGAACATCTGAACAATGGGTCAGAGTGTTGCTTGCTGTGTAGGGGCCTGTGTCAGTATTCCCCAGTGGGGTTGTTACTCACCAGAACAACCCATAATGGCATTGCGGGTGGGCAGCTATGGTTCTGGTGAGGTGCTGATCAGCAGATGGCCTCCAGGTGGAGCAAGTGTACCCTGCACAGTTCTGCGACAGTGACTGGAGTTCTTCAGACGTGTGGACCTCAAGTATCGACAGGCAGAAGGTGTGAATGTAACAAACTGCACCAGATAATAAGTAGCAGCAAAGAAGCTGGTGGGATTGTTAGAGAAAAGGTTTCTAGTGACCTCCAAGGTTAGTGGATACTAGAGTTTAAGATGTGTTTGTATGGGAATCTAAATGATGGTTTACTGTAAACCCTTCTTGGCTGTTGAGTGCTTCTTTTTAAAGTATTACATATAATATGGTAGAGAGAGAGCACCCAAACCATGTAGCTAATATCCATCCATCTTCTTCTACTTATCCAACTCAGGGTCATGGGGCGGTGTTGGAGCCTATCCCAGCTGCCATAGGGCCAGAGGCAAGGTACACCATGGACAGGTCACCAGTCTGTCACAGGGCTAATATAGAGAGACAACCAATCATTTGCACTCACATAAAAAACCTGTGGGCAATTTAGAATCACCTAACCCCACTAACAGCATGTCTTTGGACTGTGGGAGGAAGCCAGAATACACAGAGAGAAGCCACACAGAGGAAGAACATAAAAGCTCCACACAGAAAAGTCCTAACCAGATGGTGGATTTGAACCCAGGACCTTCTTGCTGTGAGGTAACAGTGTGAACCACCACACACCACCATTCCCACAAACCAGTGGGAAATCACAGAACATCTGCACAGAGCGGCATCTAACTTTAACAGAATCGCTACAATATGAAAGTCACTTTGCCAAGAAGTGATTGCAGCTTCTGCCATGTGACAGGAATGTTCGTCATGACTCAAAATGAATTGATATAATTCATAAGAGATGATGTTTGAGATATGCTTAAAAATTATAGGTCCGCATCCATTTACAACAATATAAATACAGCAATAATTTTTTTGGGCAAATACCGGAAATCACTTTTTGGCACAAGACCGGGTATTCAGATGACAAATTGCTCCACTGCCACTGTGTACAGTGGCAGTGGAGTGTACTGTGTACATCTATGTCAAGCTAATCTAATAAATAGATACAATTTAAAAGAAAATTAAATAAAGAATACATTTTACATAATCATCGATCAATATGTTATAACTTAATATTTTTATTCATCCTATAAATTTCTTTAAACTTTGATATTGTCCTGTTTTTTAAAATAATTTTCAATCCAGTCCTTGTATCTGAAGATGAATATTTTTTTGGTTGACAAACCACGTAACAATGAACTAGGAATCAGTGTTAGTTTTGACAGAAAATTTTGATTTAGTTTTAGTCATAATTTAGTCATCTGAATAGTTTTAGTTTTAGTCTAGTTTTAGTCGACTAATTA
>JAVDPK010001393.1:0-10017 GCA_034780415.1 Cichlasoma orientale | reverse complement strand
GATCATCAAGATGTGTTTTGGAAAAATTGAGACGAGCTTTAATGTTCTTTTTGCTCAGCAGTGGTTTTCTCCTTGGAGCTCTGCCATGAAGGCAATGGCTTTATAACCCTTTCCACACTGATATATCTCAATTACTTTCTTTCTCAATTGTTCCTGAATTTCTTTGGATCTCGCCATGATGTGTAGCTTTTAAGGATCTTCTGGTGGACCTTACTGTGTCAGGCAGCTCCTAATTAAGTGATGTCTTGATTGAGAACAGGTGTGGCAATAATCAGGCCGTTTACATAAAGTAACCACCTTCACTGTTAAGACGCTGTGGTTTATAAACAGGACTCCCGCTTCTCATTATACACAGAGTCAGGGGCGTGGTGGCCATCGGGAGGTTTCCCGAATGGCCGCTCATTCCCAGGCCAAACCGGCCGGTGATCAGAATGATTATTAATGTTTTACCCATTGTGGCTGTCGGTGCAGCGCTCACAGCCTGTCCAAGGCCCCGGGCTGAACTTCAAGCCCAGCCCATCCCTCCAGACAATACTGACACCTCCACTATAATGGCCGCTTTAATCTCGTCTTTCATTTGTTTTTAATGGACATTTCCGTTTATACAACAGAGCCCAACAATCAACAGGCGTATAGTATTTCTGCTTAATCCCAGCGCTCTGTCGGCCTGCCCCTTTTGTAACTCGACTGGGCCAGGGCGGCTGCTCCCTGTCTGTGTGAAATCCGATTTGCATGACAGTCTTGAGTAAACACCGTGCTTACAGGCGTGCCTTCGCGTAATTGTGTATAGCAAATGAGCCATTTGGTGAAGGCTCATTTTTACTTGGTCTCTGCACGTCTGTTCATCTGACATGCAGGACACAAAACAACGGATCTAAGGGGTTCAAGTATTTATTCAAGTAGTTCATTGAATTTTCCATCGCAAACAGAAATTGTTTCACTGGGTCATAACTGCACAGCAAATTTTGCCATTAGGAATAAACTCCATATGAGTTCAAAACAACTCAATTTTAGTGTACATGTGAGATCACAGACTCCAAAGCTGAGTAAAAATAACTATTACTTTGGAGCTGATCTGGAACCCCTTTTTGTGAATTAAATTTTTACTCCTTGGGTGTTAAAGTTCTAATCCAGTGTACAGGGTGGGCCATTTATATGGATACATCTTAATAAAATGGGAAAGGTTGGTGATATTAACTTCCTGTTTGTGGCACATTAGTACTGTAATGCACCGTTTATAATTTTATTTAGAACAAATGATAAACACCTTTTCAAGCTCACAACAGTGAAATTTAAGTTGTGTAAAGTCAATAAATGCTGCATTAGATTGTCAGGGGAAGGGGAAAAAACAGTGTCTGTTTAGTGCAACATTGTCTAAACTCAGAAACGTTTCCATTTTCTCCTGCTGATGTGCATAAAACCAGGAAAGAACAACTTCACATAGATCCCGTTCAAATAGTACAATTTTCTGATATAACATAAAATTTGGAATCACACCCATATGACTTTTGGGAATCAAAACACTTAAAATGTCTTTACTGCTCCCTTTCTATGATCATTATCTTAGTTACTGTATGCATTCACTCACTTGATAAGCATGGAAATGGTCATGAAAAAAAGTTTCATGTTCAATCAAAGCAAACACAACTTGATCGTTGTGCAAAATGATTGAGGCTATTTTGATGGGGTGTGTGTGTGTGTGTGTGTGTGTGTGTCATCAGTATTGGCCTGCAGAGTTGCAGCCAATACTGATGTGACGCTTGCATTGTGAGGCGAACAGTCTGTGGAAATAAACATGAAAATAAATAACAGTAAAAACATTTTTTTTAAATATGTATTTATTAGTTATTTTGTGGTATGAAAGCATAGGAACACACAAATCACACAACTGAACACAATCACACAACCAAACCAATCTGTATAAACCTCAATTTTAAAAAAAAAAAGCATAATTGGCAGTTACAAAAAACGTATATATCCCAACACAGCGAAGTTCACAAAGTTGCTAAAGGCTGCGATTTTTCACCTTTGATGTATTTCAGAAGAGCCATGTCTGATCAAACTCAGCTTCTCTATCTTCATTATACAGTCTTAAGGCCTTTACACACCGGATGCGTAAATTCCATGCGAATGTTTCGTGTTTTTCGGACCCGCCTGATCTTAATGCAGCCGTTCACACCGACCGCGTTATTTCACAGGATGATTTTGTGGCATTTATTTTTTCGGATCAAGTTCAATTTTTCTGACTTTTGCAAGCGAACAAACAGATTTGACCAATCAGAACGCTGCATTTAGCATCATGTGAGCTCATAGCGCAAAACGCGCACCGATACACTGAATATACAGTGATGTGGAAACAGTAAAATCATACTATTTTCAAGACCTTTAGCATACATTTGCAATCTGTCTTTTCAAACTGGTTCATTCCCATCACACATGAAAATATCTAAAGTTATACCAATGTACAAGAGTGGAGATGGACACCAGTTCGCAAATTACAGGCCTGTTTCTCTACTTTCACAATTCTCCAAAATACTGGAACAAGTTTTTGTCAGCAGACTGGACAAATTTATTGATCAACATGAAATATTAACATAGTCAGTATGGCTTCAGATCAAAAAGATCGACATCTGGCATTAATGGAACTAATTGAAAATATCACTAAAAATACAGATCAAAGTCAATGCACAGTGGGAGTTTTCATAGACCTAAAAAAAAAAGTGTTTGATACAGTTAATCATGTAATATTACTTGACAAACTAGAGCACTATGGTATTAGAGGAGTGGTGCTGCAGTGGATCAAAAGTTACCTGAGTGACAGGCAACAATTTGGGAAAATTGGTTAAAATCAGTCCAAATGCCTGAACATTCCTTGTGGAGTCCCACAAGGGTCAGTATTGGGACCAAAATTGTTTCTACTTTACATCAACGATATGTAAAACATCTGATGCATTGCAGTTTAAACTGTTTGCAGATGATACAAATATAATTTGTGGGGGAGAGAATTTGTAGCAGCTTATGGAAATTGTCACAAAAGAAATTCACAAATTGAAAATATGGTTTGATAGAAACAGTTATTAAATTAAAAAAAATCTAAATTCATGTTATTTGGAAATTTTAGAAGAGATACTAGAGTACAGTTGCTGATAAACAAGGTTGAAATAGAACAAGTCTTAGAGACAAAATTTCTAGGTGGACAATAGATAAAATCTGCTGGAAACCTCACATAAAACCCTTAAATGCTAAACTGTCAAGAAGCATCTCTGTACTGAGCAAAGCAAAATCTTTTGCATTACAAATCACTCCGCCTATTTTACTGCTCACTCATATTGCCTTACCTTGAGTACTGTGTCAAAGTCTGGGGCAATACATACAAAACTTCACTCCAATCATTGTGTAAACTTCAGAAAAGAGTAATTGGGATTATTAATCAAGCAGGACTCAGAGATCACACTAACACTTTGTTTTGGAAGTCAAGAACTTTGAAATTCATGGACTTTATAAAATATAAAACTGCACAAGTTATGTACAAAGCCAGATATAATATGTTACCGGGAAATGTACAGAAGATGTTCATTGACAGGGAAGGGGAAATTAAACTTGAGGACTCTAAAGGCAAGAACAACAAGAAAAACCTATTGCATTTCCATCTGTGGAGTCAAATTACGGAACAACTTCCCAGCGGGCTTACAGCAATGTTCAAGCATTAGTCAATTTAAAAAATACTATCAAATCATGCTGTTGGAAGAGTACAAATTAGATTGCTGATAACTATGTTTAAATTGAAATTATCTATATTTATGTTATTTCTTTTCTTTTAATATAGCTTTATTAGTTTATAAACTGATTGAAGGGGTGTGATGGTGAAGGTGAACTTTGCACATTAACATCTGTACCCTCATCTACCTGCTTCAATCTCCCCTTCAATAAACCACCTAAGCTGTACCATTGATGTTGGCCTAAGATTCAATTGACGAACTAATATATATATATATATATATATATATATATATATATATATATATATTACACACACACACAACTTGGGTTTCAGTATCTTGCCCAGGGATACTTTGGCATGTGGCCCGGACAAGGGGCACGTCAACACTTAACATTTTTGCAATAGCACTCTTTGCCCAGAGGAACAAATAATGAAAAACACATGGCATGTTTTGTTCAAAATTTTGTATTTTTATATAAACACAATATAAATATAAAAAGGTATATTTTTTTTCCAAACTTTAAAGTTTTTCAAATGCACTCCATAGCAATGATTAAAACCGGAAAACTTTAACATGCAAACATTTGGAAGAACATCTCGCTGGCCTCTTTCGTCTTCTGGACCCTCTAATTTGCCGTTTTGAGGGTACCGATATTGACGATACACTGACTTAACAGTTTTTTCTTTTCAGGCACAGTCTTCTCCTCCTCCAAGGATTCGGAAGAGTCCTCCATCTCCTCCAGGCTAGACATGGATGTGCCCGACTCCTGATAGGGCACCTTCATGTCTGCCTGGGAGTCTGAGTCAGATGAAGCTGTCGACTCCCTCCGTTGTTTGTGTTTTTTTTTTGTTTTTGTTTTTTTTTCGTTTTTTCACCTGTTTTAGCCTGGGTGGGTTTTCTTGGGCCGAGGAGGGCGGCATCAGACGGGCCAGGTGCGTCAGGGCGCATCCTCTGGCTGGAGCAGCTTCAGCCGTTGTACGCAAAGCGCT
The DNA here is from genome assembly GCA_034780415.1 of Cichlasoma orientale. NCBI lineage: Eukaryota > Metazoa > Chordata > Actinopteri > Cichliformes > Cichlidae > Cichlasoma > Cichlasoma orientale. Next base: position 5,306 of record JAVDPK010001393.1, on the reverse strand, counting down.
ACCGCACGAACCGGGGTGGGCAAGAGGTCAGGACTGGCAAGCATCCTCTCCATTGGTCTTTCGGACGGCCATTGCATCTGACAGGTTGGGGTTCCTTGTATAGAACCTGTGAGCTGTCCTTGTGTCGTGACCCATGGAGAAGGATAATTTGCATCTCTCTTCCTCGGGCAGCAGTGACTTGGCTTGAAAGGGGTAAATGAGTTACAATTGCTTTAAGGTCTAATGCATGAATATCCTGTGTGAAGATAAGATGCATTCACTCCATCTGCCAGGGCTGTCCTGATGAGGGTGAAGTTGATCTGACCCTTTAAGCCCATTTTGGCCCACGCCATCTAGAGGTACCTGTTAACATTTTTGAACGTTAGCTTGCTCATTGTGAAGAGAATGTAGCGATTTCTCGACCTCATGCTACGTTCGAGAGCCAGAAGACGCTTGATCCACTCGAATTCTGAAGGAGTCACAGCCAGGTTTGCCTCCCCGAATGACTGTGGTCTTGTGGTCAGCCATCTGTTTCAATGGAGAAGCAAGAGAAATGTGTATTTCACTGCTGTCTGCGGCCACAGGGCAGCCTCTGAGTGGGATTTGGCGAACGTGGCAGTCAACTTACCCTTATGAGGACTCCCTCATCTGTGAGCTTTTTCTCGGAGGCCACTACCTCCTCCTCCTTCATGTTGATGAATACGCTGGGCCTGTGGCTGCTCATACAGGCCTAGTATGTGGTGAGGTACCCATAGAGGAGGTAGCGGGTGGTCACCCTCTTTAAATCGGCCTCCAGCACATTTGTGACAAAGGGGAGAGCATTTAGAGATTGCTAAAGCCAACAGACTGTGTGCAGGTGAGTACAGGCATGACAGGAAGATGGCGAACATATCAAGCAGGTCAGAGATGGCGGCCGGAGCCACACACAGGCAGGTGGTGATGGCCTCAGGCTCAGGTATCAGATCCATCTTGCTTCTTTTCACACGGTTCTGGTGAATGACGATATCCCGGCTTGTTTCTTTTCTGGCCTTCTCCACCAATTGCAGGATTTCCCAGTTTTGCTCCAGGGTCAGCTTGATATGCTTCAGCTTTACATTTAATAGATACTCAAGGAACTGTGAGATGTTGTGAAGGTAGTACCACAGTCGTGATCTTCTTCCCACAGTTCCTCATCTCGTGTATCCAACTGTGGAGAAGGGGTGAGAGGTCAGAAGTTTGAGAGGTTTTCCCAACAGCTCACGTGGATCTCAACTAGCCTAGCATTTGATAGAATACAAGAGTGTGGAGGAGGTCAGGACTCACGATTTGATCTTTTGCACATCGTACAGAAACTGCCAGTCTGGCAGGCGGACTTTGCCTATGGACATGTAGTGAAGAAAATTCTTCACCCTGCTGATCCTGGAGCTCGCCCACTCCTTCATTTTTGGGTCCCAAATTCGTGCAAGTGGAAGGCCTAAAAGCAGTCAAGGTAGATGCCTGAAACAAAACATTTGGGTGGAGCAAGTTAATATTCAGCTGACCTGACACTGCACAACTGCTACGTGCTATGTGGCCTCTTTTGAGTCCAGGAAACTCACTCATGGATTCAGGGAGCTTCAACAAGTGCATTTGATTCCCTTTGCCGGAGCCAGCGGACCAGGTAAAGACCTTCCCGTCCCCTGAAGACTCCGGCGTTTTTTCTCTCGGCAGCAGATGTTTTGAACGCACTTCATTCAGACATTACACTGACTTTAGCTTAGTGTGCTGTGAAAACGTCCCTACATACCCTTGTCCATATAAACCATGTCACAATCAGGTGACACACACAAACACAGCAACATCTAAACATGCTGGTACTTGTAATATTTTATCTCAGTTAAGACTATTAAGCAGTATATTGTGCTTAATTTACCATTTCGGCTTTGTTGACCACATCGAGTATTGGACCTGCTTCATTCGGGTCATTCACAACCATCTGAGCCTAGCTTGTCTCAGGTATCATCTATAGTAGACACAGAACAGAGCAAAGGAACAACAAATATAAAGTACCAGGAATGCACCAGTAGAACGCAGATTTAGGGTCTGAACAGAGAAAACATCCTAGTATTTACACATGGAGAAAAACTGTCATCTTACAAAACTATCCAGTGAGGTTAAACAATCAATAGCAGATATCTACATAAACATATACCTATACATGTACCTCTTCAGTGTCTTCTGTCCTAGTTGAGGAATCTGTGGCCTCGGAGGATTTTTGAGGCATTTCCTTATCCATATCCTGCAAAAAGAACCAAAAAGATATATTATCAGAACTATCTTGATGCCCAGATGTTCTGTGTGTACCGTTATGTCACAGCTAACATGGCTGTGTTCTGTGTGCGTTTTGTGGCAAACAAAACCACTATGAAACAGTTCTTTAGTCAGTAAACCGGTCACAATGCTATAATCTGTGGACTGTCTGATAAATTCAGCAGTTTACTTCATTTCATGGATACATGAAACAGAGAAAACATCCTAGTCCTGCAAAAAGGCTAAAAATATATATCTATTATCAGGGCTATTATCAGTTTGTTATATTCAACATTTTAATAGATAAAAAAAAAAGTATTCAATTGTCACTGTCAGGCTTGTGAAATTGTGGACAGGATTAACAACATTAATATACAGGATAAAATGTGATCAGTTAAAGTCCAATATATTGACATCTACCATTATTTGCCTTAAACATTGCATACAAATCATTCTAATACACACTGAACTGACCTCAAAGATTTTGAGCAGACCAGTTGATCCACCTTCTGAGACTTCTTTTTGCCATGGACATGCTGATGCCATTTGAGCACTCATAGAATGGTCTGATGTGGCAGGTCCCTTGCCACGCTGCCCCTTTGAAGAGCTTCCTCCAGGAGTCTGAAGATTTTAACAACAATGCCATCTAACTACTGTGACCAAACAAAGATATTTTACAGTATAGCCATTATATGAATAAACAATGTGAACCCAGTTTTTAATGCTTTAAAAATTGTGTTCAGACTGGAACTTGATAGAAAGCACACAGCATGTTCGTGTATGAAGTTTTCTTTGAACTAGTATCAGTTTTACAAATTGAAATTTTGATCACCTTGTGTCTCCATGGCCAGTCTGAGTCACCACAATTATAGGTGATCTCTTCTCCTGGACATATGTCTCGGGCTGCAAATAAACACAGATGGGTCTTTCCTTCTACAGCAAAGTACTTCATCTTGGCATTAGGGTTTATATGGTCATCATTTACAAGTCTTCTGAGTGACCATCTTCTTTTGCCGCATCAACACTATAGAAAGACAAGTAATGATTTAAAACGAGTCAGTTTAGATAGTGCTTCAGAAGGGTAAATTTGCATACCTTAAGAACTTTATTTGAAAAATTTCTGGATGTTCAGAAAACCAAAAGGAAATATTTCCTTTGATTTTGGTTTGCTGAACACACAGAATATGTATAAGAACTTATGTCAACAATTTTTATACGCACCACCACAGTTTTCCATTAAAATGGAACTCAAATATGAACACCTTAAGGTGGTCATGGTACATTCTGTCTCCTCTCACACTCTTCCTTGCTTATCAGGTTACCTCTGTATTCCAATAGAAAGTCACATTTCTCAAATGGAACAGAGGTGAAGATGCCACGACCTAGTTCATACACAAACAACAAATAATTGACATCCACATCAGTATTCTAAAGTTTAATCATAATTCAACAGTTAAGGGTTTCAACTGACCTTTGACAGCACTGATGTATTTGACATCAAGTCCCACTTTGTCTTTACAGGTAGTGACATGCAATATTGCATCGTCCCTTGGATTAATGCGTCTTCGCCTTTTCATGTTTTACTGGCAGTTGTCACAAGCCTGAATTTAACAAAGATGACTGTCAGAATTACCATATTAAACGGGACGAACATGATCAGAAAACAAGCCTGTGAAAAATCAGTGATGTACAAACAATATCTGGACAGAAGCCAAAATATGCATGATTCACATTACTGCAGCATGTATACTTTGCTCAACACCACTCACTGATGTCTTATCAATTGCAATTAAGTAATTGCATATGCAAAACAAGAAATATAGCCCTCCCTTCCCATAAAAGCAGCAAAACCATAGGAACAAAAATATTTTGCCCATACTGTCACATGCAAAGTGTAGCAATCCCTTCCTATCAGAGAAAAAGTGTGACTGGAGTCTGGGTCACGTATAAGTGCTTTGAGTACTCATTCAGAGTAGAAAAGTGCTATACAAGAACTAGTCCATATTAACAGAAGAAGTTTAACATTTGTGTACCCTCTAACGGGCTTAATGACTACACAGACTGTGCAATAGTGAGGATACATGTTCTAAGCAATATTGGTTTTCTTCAGGAGAAAGGAAATTCTAATAAATAAATGTGGATTTAATTAGTCTGATCGTCTGCTCTCAGGTTGGTTATGAATACAAATTAAATTTATCTTAAATTTAATGACATTAGCAGACCTACACAGCTGCAAACTAATATTTTCTCACCTATTTACAAGTAAAAATCAAGGTAACACATGACCTGTATAATGTTTAGTCTAGTCTCAGACTAGCTTAAAAAAAGAACAGGAACAAAATCATTTTCTCTTCTAATTGAGCAATCAGGTTGGCTATGAATACAAATTTAATTTATTTTAGATTTTAGGACAGTAGCAGACCTACACAGTCATGCCACATTAAAAACATCCAGTGAATACCTGAAAGTTATTCATTAGTGTTACCACTTGAAACCTTTCTGTCAGTGTCATCATGCAATTTGCCATCAAAACTTAAAATTATGCCACTTACATAAAGGTCTGTGGTAAAAGTTACTAGGTTCAGACATGGGTGGACCCCCCTCCACAAAGCCAACCCCCCCCCCCCCCCAAAAAAAACCCATAGGAATAGGAAAAGACAGCATGGAGATAAAATAGCTAATTAATCTAGTAAGTAAACTAAAGCAGTTATCAATATATCCTCTTTCTGCCAGCTAGCTGCTCTGTATGATCTCCTCTCTATCAACTCTCATGTCTGCAGGTGCAGTTATACATGCCAAGGCTTAATTAGGTCTAATTAGGAAGGCACAAGTTGACTTAGTCAAGCAGGCTGTGGCTGACCTGGTTATGGTGAGTGAAAGTCTGTGTCGCTCTCGCTCTCTCTCTCTCCCTCCCTCTCTCTCGCTCTCTCTCTCTCTCTCGCTCTCCTCACATGACCTCATACTACACCTGTGGCTGATTGTTAATTGGCATCCTTTAGGATAAAGGCAGCTGGTTAGTGAGCCTTGTCATTCCTGTGTTCAGTGTGGAGTTGGGTGGA
>JAVDPK010001391.1:292349-306535 GCA_034780415.1 Cichlasoma orientale | reverse complement strand
TGTGTGTGTGTGTGTGTGTGTGTGTGTGTGTGTGTGTGTGTGTGTGTGTGTGTGTGTGTGTGTGTGTGTGTAATTCATACTGATGGATTCCACAAAGCTAAAATTGATCTGAAAAGTCGAGGGTCAATCCAGCAATAGATCTGCTACAAATCTCTCCTGACATTTGGGTTTAACGCGTCCAATGTTATAAGATGAAAAGGACTTGCATCTCATTTTAGAGCACCTATCACCACTCGGTGTTCATTTCCAATGCTTTGGCTTTTGAAAATTTTTTAGTTTTAGTCTGTTTTTTAAATGGATTTATTTATTTTTCTCCCCATGAAGCATTGCCACTGCAGTGCTTTCACTGTCGAGCTCCACCTGATTTCAGGATGGTAAAACTTGTGAAAATGTGTTGTGAACTGATCTTGTATCCAGCTGCTTTGGAGTGCTGTGGCTTTGATGAAGTTTTACCAGCAGTCTCAGTGTGATCCAAGATAGCCAGCTGGGTTTTAAGGTCCACACTGGGGCTAGAGGCAGCTACAGCAGTTTTGTATTTTGGAACATTTTTGGATTATAGCTGTTCTCACCAAGTAGTCTCAGCGCTGTGAGGTTACGTCTCGTCTGCACGATTCCAAAAGTGTTCTCTAAAGTTTCTTTCATTGATTGGTTAAAGGTTCTTCTATAGACTGTAAAGGTTAAACGTTTGGCATTCAGTGCTGCGTGCCAGCATCACAGTCTCTTAAGTGCTATACAAATAAAGTTATTACTTCTACATACAGACTTAAGCTGAAGCTCTAAAGAGTTAATACTATTAAAAATGAGGATGCTTGTGAGTGCTAGTCATAATTAAGACATACTGTCATCAAAGTAAGGGTTTATATTGTATCTGTGCATATCAAGCTTCCTCGGTTGAAAACACAGTTAAGGTGAAATGAGACTGTGCTTCAGATTTTTTTTTCCAAGAAGTGTCTGAATGGTAAAAGGTTAAGACCCCAGTCACACAGGCCTGGAGACAGGCTGGTGACTGTCTGGCAAACCTCGGCTCATTCCTGATCAGTTGCAAGTGGTGGCTGGATGTTGCTTGCTGTCCCTATTGGTTGAAGAGAGAGATACAATGTTGCACCAAAAACTTTGGTCACAAACAGATCGCCACAGTTGCCTGTAGTTTGTACGAAGATGCCCAGTTGGCTGCTCACTAAGCACCCGAAACATTCACATTAAAGCTACAAGTTGCACCTTTTGTAACATGTTGGTTTCATTGGTTCAGCACAACTTTTTCTATGAAGGTGAACATTCTTCTTTTGCAGGCTGCACTATTTCAAGTTTTATTACCTCTTGGTGGTTAGTTAATAAGTGTTTGCTGACGAATTGGGATATTCCATGCAAGCTATGCATGCAGACGCAGCACTGTTAGTGGCCAACACAATCATTAGGAGGATTTTGATGCAACACCCTCTTTGCGACCAATTTTACTCACTTACCTCCAGCAACCACTCACCAATCAGTCGAGGAATACCTATTTTTCTCTAGTGACCGGAAGCTGCCAGGAGAGTGCCGACCAGTCTCTAGGCCTGTGTAACAGAGGACTAAATAACAGCTGAAGTAATTTGGAAGATGGGTGAGGAGAGCCAAAGGAGGATGTCAGGGTGGATAGAGGGGTTAATGGAAAAAATGTGAATTAACTATGAAAAACAGCCAACAGTATGTTGTCTTGTTTTTATCACAGCCATTACCACAACAGTTAGTAAGTACTAAAAAGTACTTTTTAGTGTGTACTCTTAGTATCTTAGAAGAAGACTTGCATGGACTTTCAGCGATGTGAAGTGATGACGGCCAATGTTAATCCGAGCCAGTATGACTTCAATCATGTATCTCTCGCTCATTGGTGTCCATGTGCAACTTTAGTTTGTGGCTTCAGCTTCTTACTGTCTGAGCGCTGCGTTTCACCGATTTGTGCTTTAAATTTTTTGCTCAGATATTAACAAAAGCAGCTTTTTTTTCTCCATTCTGTTCTGAGTCTTGAACGCATTCATGTGCTCACCTTAATAATCGCATGTTTTCCTTAACTGTAGAAACCTCTGCTCACACTCTTAAATTTCTCATTCACCGGTTTATAGTTGGTCATACACAATCACAGAGCCTATAGAAAACACTTGAAGGCGGAAGAATTCAGATTTTAACTGGCAGCATTTCCCACACTGTTCCCCACACCAGTATCTAACATGGTGAAGCCAGGGGCCTCAAAGTGGATGCAATGACACTTTCAAGTCATCCAATCAATCAATAGGTAAGAAATATGAACTTTATGGGAGAAAGTACCCTAAATGAAACGAGAAAGCCATAGCGGTCAAGTCATTATCTTTTCTATGAATTTATGATTTGTATAAGTGTGTACTGAAAACTCTGAATACTGATGAAAATGATAAATGATCTGAAACATGCTCAAACCTGGAGACAACCTTTAAATGAGGAGAGGGATCAAAATTCCACCACTGCTGTTGTAGCACAATTTCATATCTACCATATAGAAGGTGTCTTCCAAAGGGCATAATTCAGCAGCATGCGTGGCTGCCCAATGAGAGGCAAAAGCTTTGTCAGGTCGTATTCCCTTCTCTAATCTCTCTTCATGGAATAATCATACATTTAATGAGCTGAAACAATGCAATTATGAAATTGGCACAGCCATTCTTCTGCTGAGGTATTGTAATATGAAAAGTCTTATTAAAAGTGCAATGCTCTCTCTTGCACGTTTCTTGTGAATTGACATATTTCGTCTCCTTTCAATAAAGCTCCTCACCATGTTAAAAGGGCAATTAGAGCTATGGGTTAGTAAGCACAGCAAAGATTCACTCCACTTCCTCCCTTATTCACTCGTTCTCTCCCTGACATTTTCTCCCTTCTCTCGTTTCATAAAACAAGCCGTGTGCTCATAAAAGTTTAGTTGTAGAAACTTGCTCATATTGCTGTGCCACAAATTGTGGTGCTATAAAGTGTAATTGCGATCCCGTTTGCGTAGAAAAGGTGAACATTGACTTGCTCCGATCAATAAAACATCTCAGAGTTTAAAGATATATTGGATCTCTAGGGCTCATTGGGCCTCACAATCTATTATGGATTGCATCTTTCATTCGCTGAAGATCTGCAGAGAAAGAAACAAGGCAGCTACTTGTAATGGCTCTTAAAGCAGGAGCACTAATTTAGCATCGCAGATGAGCTGCTTCTGACCATATTGCTGCCTGAAAAGTAAGGGAACTTGCATACCTATACTTGCATATACCTGTCTCAATGGTGAGACACTGCAAGCAAATTTATAGAATTTTTCAGTATAAAAAATTATCTGAAATAAAATGAAGGCTGTTTTCTCAAAATTGCTTTTTTCTAGACCCTGAGCCAGAAATCCCCCCTTAAGCAGCACTTAGATACAGCATACTTTACACGTCTCCACTTGATTCCTTTTTATATTATGAAGGCTTTTACAATTCACAGTTCATGTATCATTCAGGTCCAGATTTATAAAATGGATGGATTTAATATAAATATTTAAATAGCCGTTAAATTGCATTAGTTTTTGTGACTATTTCTTGTTTTTAAACAACATATTATTCCTTCTATTTACCACTACCTGGTGGTATGTAATTAATTACTACCACTAGAAGGCTGCAGTAATGCAACTAAGGGGTCAATCACAATTATTAACATTTTCCAAAGTGTATAAAGAGTACTCTTTTTCAGCCCCCCCCCTCCCCAAAAGTGTACAAAGAAAATGATCTTTTTTTATGACATTTAATTTCACCTGGTTCTTTGGTATTTTAATGTAATAGGAAGTATTGAAAACACATCCCGGTGTTGAAAAATCCTGGAAATCTTGCTATCAAATATATTCTTTCCTATCTATTAAAACACTGTATTGTTGCACAAATATGTATGTATGCACATTTTGCGTATATGCGGTGCAGTACGCAATTTGTCAGTCGCAAACAGTTGCATGAAAAGATATCAATCAAACATAAAATGCTGTTCAATCACCTAAGAAAACATATCAGAGCTTATGTACAAATGCAGGCTGAATGTCTGCATTTACCTTTAACTTTAAATCCATCTTGGCACGGCAAAATAAGTGTGTCTCTGCAATATTTATATTTCAGTGCTTTTACTGAGCCCCACCAGGCTCACTAACTCTGCTACAATGTTTAGAAAAGGTGGATTATAGACATTATTTCCTCCCTTGACGAAGCTTCAAACAATTCACTGGTTTCTAATTTGTTCTAAAACAGATGTGTGTGTAAAAAAACCCCCCAAAAAACCTGTTTCTCATCCTTGTTTTTAAGTAACAAGTGAGACTTTAATCAAAGAAGAGCTCTGTGTTTTGACAGTGTAATGATACAGACACGAAGGTAATGGCTCTCGTAAAACTCCCGACTCCGTGAGAGCACTCTGTTTTTCATTGAACACTTTTCAATCTGCTTTTCCAGCATTTCCTTATTTGTTTTAGCTTTGATTTTCAGAGGTTTCCTCTTTCTTTTCCCTCTGCTTATATATATATATTTTTACCTCCCTCATTTTACTTTTTGTCCTGTTTCTCTAACCTGCCTTTTCTTTAGCATTTCTACCCCGCTCATATTACTCCTCTCCTCTGCTTTTCTTTCCTTTCTTGTTTCAGAGTTTTCTTTCACCTTTCCACAGAGTTAACTTAAATTACAAGAACACAAATTAATAGTCTCCATCCTCACACCACACGTTCAGCAGTAATTTAATTAAGACGAGATCTAGTGGCTCCTCAGATTGCGGTAAAACACTGATGTCTGTAATCAGAACTCTTTTCTTTTGTTTTCAGTCTGTTGCTGGATTCTGCTGCTATGCCAGATTTCCTACCCAACCTGCTTAGTTTGATTTCATGTAATGCAGCTGGAATCGTCCTTTAAAGTCAAGGCACATTTTCCACCTTAAGGTCAGCGGCCATTGCACTGTTTGGCAGAGTGAGGCAATTCATTTATAATGAATGGTATTCATGACTCTGCGTAAGCAGACTATTTCATATCAGAGAGGATCAATAACGTGTTAGGATGTCATCACCTTTTACCACTGACTACCATAAAACCATAAAAAAAGAAAAATATGAGAGGCGGTCTTTCACTCAGTGATACATACTTAACTTCTTTAACCTCTGTTGTTTTGCAGTTGTGTCCAAGTGCGTTTATGTTGGTATTTTAGCATTTAAGTGCTCATTTAAATGGCTACAAGCACAAGTTGTGTATTTCATTTGCTTTTGCCAACTTGCTCAACAGTTTTTGAGATGTTTCACAAAAGTAGTTGAATTTGGGAAAGTTTGCATATTAAGAACCCCAGGCAAGGTCACTTGAGTTTGCATTACTTTTACCAAAGCCATTGATTAGTCCTCATTGTCAAACCCTTTTCTGCAGTGGCCCTGAGAGCCAAATGTACTGCAACTTGAAGTGAGCTTTAAACCAAATTTAGAAACACACTGAAACAAACAGGATCTACACTCAGCTGTGGTGTCAAATAGGTGAAGCTGTTTTCTGAATTTTCTTGCTTTAAAAATTTGAAGATGTCCACTCAAGCTGCAGTGAAATGACCTCTCAAGACAACCGTACTTTGCTTTTGTACACTATATTGACAAACGTACTGGGCCACCTACACATTTTATACAGTACAGGAGCAGCTTGGCCATGGAAACCCATACCACAAGGCATCCAAGGCTGCCAGTGCAGTTTTTGTGCTGATGTTAAGGCCAGAGAAGGTTTGGTGCTCTGCAGCTATTGAGCCAGCAGAGCATTGGTGACTTTTATGCACCTCAGTGCTCGGCCTCCCTGCTCTGTAACTTTATGGGGTCTGCTACAACTTACAGCTGATTACAGAATAACACAAATTGACTTTTTGCAGCAGTGGCATCCTATTATAGTAGCATGCTCAAATTCAGTGATCTCTTTAGAACAACCCAGTCTTTCACAAATGTTTGCAGAGGCAGACTGCATAGCTAGGCGCTTGATTTTAAACACCTGTGGCAATTGGACTGAGAACCCCTAAATTTAAAGATTAGGATTTTTTTTATCCAGATAGTGTACTGTAACTTTAAAAGTGAAAAATGGAAGGAAAAAGATCACAAATCTGGCTTCTCTCTAGTTTTCCCTAAGTAAGTCAGCTAATCATCAAAACAGATTTTTTAAATTTCTTTTTTTTTACTTTTTAACACTTTTAACACTTTTCCCAGTTTTAAAATGCTGAAAATGTTTTATAACTCACTGGGTCAATGTTAGCTTAATTTAGTTTAATAAAGCAACTTCATAAAATCAAGCAGAAGAGTCACAGAGAAACATGTAGTTCTCCCATCTGTTTTTAGACAGGCAGCCATGGTTAAGAGCTGGTTTCTTTGCTTTGGCTGTTTAGGGAGCAGAGACTGATATCGGTGTTTTGGTAATACTGCGTCTTGGGAGCGCGGCCGTCTCGCCTCATTTCGTTGATAAAGCATCAGTGTCTCAGTTCACCTGTTTGTAAAACTTCAGTGTAGTGCCAGCTGGTTGATAAGCTATCAGTAACTCACCTCATTGGTTGAGAGAACAGAGTCTTCATCCAGACTGAGGAGAGCATCGGTGACGATGGCATCGTGGGGGAAAAAACGACTGCTCATCGTCTGCAGGCAGAGAGAGAGGAAATAGTTTGCATTGCTGTAAACTGATGAAATTTTACTGAGTCCAAGTTTTTTTTAGAGGTCAAAGATACCTTTTGTACTTAATAAGCATTTTAAAAGTATAGAGTTGGTATAAAGAAATCTATAAAAAAATAAACCACAAATTGTTTCACCCCCCCAACTGTGTGTTTTATCATTACTTGAGCTCTCTTAATAGGTTTTGTGGGAGTTTCAATCAATTCAGCGCCTAACAGAAAGCATAGTAGACTTTGATCCATTAGCCTAAAGATGGCTGCTGCTGATGTTATTGACTCATAATTAAAGTGTGAATTATTTAACTGCTTTGGAAGAAAAGAAACAAGGATATTAGTAACTGCTGAAAAATGGGCTCGGCTGAGGTTTCAAACAACCTGCTCGCAGGATCAGCATTCAGGTTGTTTGAAGATCAGTTCTTCAAGTATTTATATGTTAAATATGATGGTGGCAAAAACCCATTTCAGTGCGATACACCTCAGCGATACAATTTATACACTTACTGGCCACTTCATTAGGTTGCTTGTTAAAGCTAATATATCAGCCAATCACATGGCATCGCCTCAGTACATTTAGGCATGTAGACATCGTCTGAATTTCAAACTGAGCATCGGGATGAGGAAGAAAGGTGATTTAAGTGACTGTGAAGGCAGCGTCTTAGTTGGTATCAGACGGGCTGGTCTGAGTATTAGAAACTGCTGAAACTGGGATTTACTGGGATTTTCCAGCACAACCGTCTCTAGGGTTTACAAAAATGGTCTGAAAAAGAGAAAATATCCAGTGAGCAGCAGTTTTCTGGGTGAGAATGCCTTGTTGATGCCAGAGGTCAGAGGAGAAGGGCCAGACTGCTGCAACAGTTGGATGGTAGGGTCAGAATTTGGTGTAACCAACATGAAAGGATGGATCCATTCTGCCTTGTATCAACAGTTCAGGCTGGTGCTGGTGGTGTAATGGTGTGGGCAATATTGGCTCACTTTGGGCCCCTTAGACCAACTGAGCATCATTTTAACAACGCAGCCTACCTGAGTATTGTTGCTGACTATGTCCATATCTTTATGAACACAGTGTTCCCACATTCTACTGGCTGCTTCCAGGAGGATAAAATGCAATGTCACGAAGCTCAAATAATCTCAAACTGGTTTCTTGAACACGACAGTGAGTTTCATGTACTCAAATGGCCTCCACAGTCACAAATTCTCAATCCAGTAGAGCATCTTTGAATTTGGTGTAGAAGGCGATCTGCAGGATCTGTGTGATGCTATCATGTCAGGTTGTACCAAAATATGTGAGGAATGTTTCCAGCACCTGGGGACAAAAGGGATCCAACCCAGTACTAACAAGGTGTACCTAATAAAGTGATCGTGAGTATACAGTATATATTAAATATTTAAATTCATAATATTAATAGTATAGCGAGAAAATATATCATTGCACGTCATCTGTAACCCAACCACTAACATTATCTTTGCCACTCAAATAACCTAAAACATGCTTGTGTAAAATTTTCTGCAGTTACAACTTTCTATTATTTTAAGATGATATGTCACTGAAATGAACTGCCATGTCACAGCGGTGATGTTTTACATGGATTCAAACCTAAAAAAAAAAAAAGTAAATTAAATTTACAGCCCCGGGGGTAACATTAAGAGGCTTATTTTGACATGTAAAAAGGCAAATCTCCACAAGCTTAATGTCTACTTCCATTTCAGTTTAATGAACTGACGGGTGCTGAGATGAAATTTATTAAGAAATTAAGTGTAACATCAAATGAATTTTAACACAAATCCCTTAAATTCCTTCAAGTATTTGAGAACGCTGGATCAAATTCTGCATTAAATCTCTGCTTAACGACTTCTGGCACAAAATGTTTTTTCTTTGGATGGTTGCCCTATAATCAGGAGAAATGTACTTTGTTCAGTCAGGACAGCTTCTCAGTTTCCTCAGGAACCCCCCCCCCCCCATTGCAGTGAAACTGGCTGCTAAATTAACCACCAAAGCAAGCCTGATAATCAGCTGCATTTCTCCAGACTTAATAGTGGGAATGTATTATATCAAAGATGCATATGCACATTTACATACTCAGTGTGCGTATAAATACGCATGAAGGGCTAATCTTGCATACAGCCTTTACATTATTCCTTAACTACATTTCCAACATCCTTAAGGTCATCTATATCAAACATGTATCACCTCAACTATCATGTTCTGGCTATTATCTTTCTATCTTCTTTGTCTTTCATGGAATTAGAAACCTATTTATTACATAAAAGCACTGGTGGTCTATGTGTTTTGATATCTAGATAAAGACTAATGTGTTCTGTCCACCCCCTCCCCATACACATAATATGGATTTGCCTGGAAACAAACATTAGCATATGTCAAAGCAAATTCATATAATTATGTATGCACATGCAGTAAGAAATAATTCTCCTCTTGAAGTCAATATGGATTAAAAGTCCCAGAAAATCCTCACATCAGCTCTGCATGTTTATGAAAACTGAGCAAATGCAGCCTGCTTTCATTAAAATAACTTTTGTTCTTTTCTCCTATGTAATTGGTTATAACGGGTTTCTCTCTATACTTGATATTTTTAGTTGTGTGACTTTTTGATGTTAGTCCATTGGTTGAGAATTTATATCTAAAACTGAAATAAGTCAACAACTGATTTACATGAAACTTGATGCTGAAATTATTGGTTTCCATTATTGGCGATCTGACTTTTCCTTTGTTGCAATCAAAAGGATGACACTATGTAACTCAATAGTTGTCTTTGACAAGGAAGTGTTATTTTCTTTTTATTGAAAAAAAAGAGAGAGAGAGAGAGAAAACTTTTGTATAGCTAAATTTTCATGGAGTGTTTGGTTGAAAATTGTGCAACATTTGAGAAGGTTCCTGAAACTTCTGCAAATTCTTCTAAACTCTTGAAATTTTGTGTTTGATTTTTCTTTTTATATTTTTTATATTTTTATAGGCAATTCTTGAAGAGAAAACAGCTTGAAAAAGGGTTAAAACCTAAATAAAAACCACTAGTAACTGGCATTATATGGGAAAATGACAAATTTGCAAAATCTTTGTCTGAACCACAAAAGCACAAAAAGTTTTTGGATCAAAAATAAAAAAAATTAGTTTTTTTTTAGTTTGTTTACATGTACAGAACTAGAAAACATAGTTTTAACCCAAAGATGAAACAAAAGTGGAAATATGTTATCTAGTGTAATCAAATACATATGAAAAAAGCACAATTCAGTGCCTTTGCATTTAGTGCAAATTAACTGGTAAATAGACTGGTGCTTATATAGTGCTTTTCTACTCTACTCAAGTACTCAAAGCGCTTAATACAATATGCATCATTCACCCATTTATACAGGCACTTTTTTCTACACCTAAGTGCTTTCTATCTAACATTAACACACATTCACCCTCCAATGAACACATCGGAGAGCAACTTGGGGTTCAGCATCTTGTTCAAAGATGCTTAGGCATGCAGGCTGGAGCATCCAGGAATCGAACCGCCGACCTTCCAATGAGTCAGTGAACTGCTCTACAGCCAGCCCAAATTAGCAATTTTTTGTATGCTAATAGGCTAAACTGAAATGGTAATCATGTTACCATATGCATTATGACTATGTTACCATATGGGTGATAGCATTTTAGCACTAAGACAGCAGCATGACTATAGTCTCTTGACGCATCAGTCACACAGGCCTGGAGACCAGTCAAAACCCCTGGCAACCTCTGGTCGCTAGGGAAAAACGAGCTGGCAACTGGTTGCTGGAGGTTGCTGCTGTTGCTGTCATAAAGAGGGGGTTGCACCCAAAACATCTTTGTGATTGCTTTGGTTGCTGGCAGATTGCAGCAGTTGCCTGCAGTAGTCCAACAAAAAGTGCAACACAAAGGGGAAATGGAGAATGTCTGGCTTCAATGTAAAAGTTGTGCCTTACTGCTGCAACCAACACATTTCAAAAGCCCAAGTTGGTGTCCTCCATATGAACTACTGGCAACCACTGCAACCTGCTAGCGATGAAAACAATCGCAAGGAGGTTTTTGTTGAAACAGCATATACCCTTTAGCAACCAACTTCGCCTGGTGTCTGCTAGAAATCCACAGCAACCATTTGCCAGCCACACATCTTTCCTTAGTAACTGTAGTTGCCAGGGGGTCAGTAACCAATCTGTAGGTCTATGGGGCCTAACATGGTTTTCTAAAGTTAACCCAGTACATATACTTTAAAAACTTTGTATTCACTGTATTTTCTACCATCATATTGGTGTGCAGTGCCCCATTATGCAAAGAGTTTATAAAAGTCTCTTTGGGCTGAAAATGGTCCAACTTAACTTAAACCTGCTTAAAAGTTATAAAATACTGCCCTGCAGCAATCTCAGGGCAGTAGATGTCAGCATTGGCACTAGCCCTCAAAACCTCATATTGGCTAAATCTACCACTACCCTGACCCTTCCATCACACCCCATGCCTGTAGCTGGTGTCAATGCTTTTCTGCCTCTAGACAGAGATTAGATCCCACTGAAATCTCGGGCAGTTCAATGGTCTGAACCTTATCTTTGTTGCTCTCTTTCCACTCATTTCCTCTCTTTATATTTGGCTTGACTTCTGTTACTTCAAGGGGAGTCTTTGGAGATATCCTTTCTGCTCTTATGCCACTGATATATCAAGATGTCTCTAAATTAAAGTTAAAAGTCAAAGATCACGAGGGTATCTGCAGGGTTATCATAACCTATGAACAGCCACTTTCTCTCATGATAAGCATTTTATGTGTCGTCATTGGTGGAAAAAAATATTATATTAGCACTTTAAGAGTACTCATTACTATTGGTGATGAAGGCTTTGCGCTAACAAATTTCTCATCCCCATCTCCAGACCATGTTTCTGATGTCTGCATTTATTTTTGTGGATATTTATACTTTCAAGGCATGTTAACTAAGCTAAACAATAAAATGGTAACAATGAGGGGTTTATAGTGTCATTACACTAATGTAGATAATAGGACTCAAAAATACAATGCTTATCAGGTAATGGTTGGGTAGTAAATTCAAACTAAAAATCAGTATTGTTGCATGTGGAAAAAAAAAAGCAGCTTCTTTATTTGTATTCAAAAAAGGGCCTATGTGTTAGAGCTGACATTGACATAAATGGGGTTAAACCTTCACTAATTCACAATTTAAATTAAAAAAGAAATGTAATTACTTCTGTAATTAATTACCTCTGCCTGTAGTGATAACGCCACAGAAAATAGGCCCCAACAACAGGCCTTAACAGAAGCCATTTTGACATGCCATTGCAGGGCAAAATTAATAACATCAATTATGGGCTTGTTCCATTTACATGGGCCAAGGGCCTTATATTTTGCATGTTGGCTCACTGAAAAGGATGTGAAACGCTTAATAGAATTGGCCCATAATTAATTTAAGCAATTATGCCTGTGTTTACCCTGCTTTGATATGTCAAAAAAAAAATAAAAAAAAAGGCCGCTGTGAAAATGGCTCAGTTTCTTTCTGCTGAGACTCTCAACTTCACCATTTTTAGTTCACTCTCGCTGCTATAATGACCCTCGGGAAGCGGTCTCAACATAAACCCAGCAGTTACAGACAGAGAAGTTGGAGTTTAGCAGGTAAGAAGCCTATTGTAGAGATGGTCGAGAGCAAAAGTAGTGACCTCTGTCACTGTGATTTCTTTGGCTCTACGATAGGCCACAAGCACAGCCCTAAATGTCTTTTCATATGCAGGAGGAGGTTCATGAAACTGTGAGATTACAGCTTCAGAATACCTGGTGTTACATGTGTGTGTGCACCAGTTCTCCTTAATATCAAGTGATATTCCATAATAAATATATCCATATTGTTTATATTATCTGTATCTTCTGATCAATTATTTCTGCATAAGCTAGTCTCATAATTCCTTTACCACCAACTGTCTGTACTATTTTGGGCTTGACACTCCCTGATACAATTAGCTTTGGTATACTACAAAAAAAATTGCTATTTAGAGGTCAACATAAGTCCATCAATCTTCCTCTGAACCTGCTGCGCTGACCTTCTGTTCTGTTCATCAGATTTCAACACTGGATACTACTTGATCTTTGAACACTTCAGTTTTATGCTCCTTTGCTGTAATTTAAATGTAATATTCAAGATGAACTTATCGATAGAAAATTCATTGCTCGAAGGCAAGAGAGGTGATATTGAGAGGAGATTGGTGAAGGTGAGATATAGTTAACGTATTACCAGCTGCAGAGGGGAGTATATTGATCGCTCCTTCGATTATATTGATTTGTCGGTCTTAAATGCTGAGCAAACAGGTCCAAAGACAAGGAGCCTGTTTGTCTTTTGATCATGCTAGGATAACATGGGACAACATGGTCAATCGTGTACTAGAATAAATTAATAAAATAATAACCAAATGCAAAATTAAAGCATGTCTGTCACTAGTGGCCTCAGACATTTGGCCACCATGTAAACATATAGCAAAAATAGCTCGGTAACCACCAGTCGCTAAGGAAAAATGTGCGTTCCCTATCTGGTTGTTGAGAGGTTGCTCGCCGGTGCCAGGTGAAATTGCTTGCAAAGAGATATGTAGTGCTGCACTGAAAGCCTCCTCGCGATCGCTTTGGTAACTAGCAGATTGCCATAGTCACCTGTAGTTTGTATGGAAGTCCCCAACATTTCTGCAAAGACTCACCAGCTCCTCACTAAGTGGTAGTGAAACTGAAGAGTGCGATGCACAGCAGATCCTTCATCTTCAAAGTAAAATGTGCGCTGTTTGAAATGTGTTGATTTCGACTGTAAGGCACAACTTTTATTTTGAAGGCAGGCATTCTTTCTGTTCAAGTTTCACTACTGCTGGCGAGTGTGTGCAAATAAATTGTTGTCTTCCGTGCAAACTATGGGCAACTGTGGCAATCAGTTAGCGAAAAAAAGCAATCAGAAGGAGCTTTTTGGTTCAGGACCTTCTTTGCGATGAATTTTATTCACCAACCTCCAGGAACCACTTGCCAACTGGCAATTTTTCCCTTGCCAGGGGAGTCGCTGCCTGATCCTAAGACTGTGTGAGGCCTTCATTTAAGTATGCAAACTTCTAAGAAATAATCAAGTAAATTATAGTGGTTTAAATACTTTACTGAAAGGTGACTGTGAATGTACTTGAAAAAAAATAACACTGAAGGCAAGCACAGAGCAGAGGTTGAGGGTAGAGAGACAGAAAGGAAGTAAGAGCTTGTTGATAGAGTGCATCCACTCAGCATTACTGAGTAGATACACTCATAACCAACAGCAAATTACTCTGCTGCTGCGCTCTGTCGAGGCAAATGACAAACTTTCTGTGTGTGTCTGTGTGTGTGTTATTGCAGAGGGAGCAAACACAGCATGCACTTGGAAGGAAATACTGTGAAGAGCATCTGTCTGGGCTGCATGACAATATACCACATGTCTAATTATAGGACCACACACACACACACACACACACACACACACACACACACACACACACACACACACACACACACACACACACA